>BSQZ01000039.1:182315-379815 GCA_033239005.1 Lamellibrachia satsuma | reverse complement strand
CGATTTCTCTAAAAAGGTTCGTTCGAAGCCCCCGAACCTCACCCGCCCCCACACGCCCCACCCCTGAAGAGGGGCACGCTACAGTGTGCAATATCTACAAAAGCAAAATACAAAGTCTAAGAGGAAGCCGCGTTATTCACACTACAAAATACCTTTCCACCGATCGGCTTGTCTTTGAACCAACCTGCAAAGCGGCCAAACAAACAAGCCAGTGCAAAGATCATAGGTGTCAATATTAGGCCCTACTGCTTCCGTTCGGGAAATACCGTTTTTTACTTGGTGTGCTTCCATGCTTTGTTTCCGGTAGTACGGAGTTATTATGTTTTGCACACGTTAGCGTTCCAGGCACGTGTTGTTTCTCTGGTGTCCAGTTTCAAAACAGGACACCACGTGGCAGCACTTCTAATCACCTATTCTACCAGTGACAGCTCTTTATACAATGGAAAGCAGTTATAAACTGACAAATCTTTCATTATGTGCGCTGTAGCGGTTTATTTAAATACGGGACGAAATATGTCCTGTTGTTGTACACCAGTTACGGTAACAGCTTATTGATTATTTACAACGTGTAATTAATACGTCTTCTGAATTACACATAAACCTGATTGGAAGATTTCAAAAGAACGCAGCAAGTTATTTTTAACGCAACTATGAACGCACACTGGGAACACTCAGCACGCTCAAGGTTTTCTACTACTAGAATGTGCTAGTTGTTTGTCTCTGCAACCTTTTAATCTGTCTTGGGCAAGTTATTTGTTGGCTCAAGTGTCAATAGGCGGTCCACTGCCACTTTGACAGTCAGTATGCCAACGAAGGCGCGAGACCAGCGCCCATAGCGCCCGACAACCATGCCCATATCATAATCACATGGGCTGTCACGTGGGCTGTCTATCGATAATCATGAGTGAATCTATGCGTCTATGATCAAGATAACCTCGGGGATCTCCTGGGCAATGGTTAGAGTTTTGTGTGTTCATATAGGGCTAGGGTTATAGTTTGTGTGTTCAGGTAGGGCTAGGGTTAGCGCTTGTGTGACCCAGAGAACAATGTCATTGATCACACCACGACTTAGACAATCCCACTCCATTGAACGCACCTCTCTTGAACACGCTGTGCGATAACATGGTCTGATGAAGCTTACTCGGGTGTTACATTTATTGCGGAATCGACTCTGAACTGGGTACTTAGGAGACGACTAGTGTTTTCTGTCAAAGGTTGTCGTAGACGTTCAACGTCGCTGGTGCTACTAGACCGAATACTTCCTGTCATTTGTCACAATATGGTTGCCGACCCACGAAAATTTCATCGAAACAACGACATCATGGACCACAGTGTTGGCAGTATTGCAATGAAGCTGACGAGGCTGTAGCAGCAGCAGTGGAGAAGTACTCTCTGCGGGTACCCCTCTCTGCCACAATGGGAGCCAAGAGGAATGTCAACCAAAGAGACTGTAGCAGCGACAGTAGAGAAGGTACGCTCTGCAACAATGGGAGCCAAGAGGACTGTCAACCAAAGAGGCTGTAGCAGCAGCAGTGGAGAGGTACTCTCTGCCACAATGGGAGCCAAGAGGCATGTCAACCGAAGCCAGTCGACAAAATCACGGAGGAAGTAAAAACCCAGCGAGACCGACACGACAACCATCGGAGCTGCAGCAACAAGTGACATTGTGTCGCAAGTCGTAGCGGCCATCCAACCAATCATCATTAAATCCGTGGCTGCCGCAGTCACAAGTGCGCTCTCCACATCTACCAAACTGATTGTGGATGACATCAAGGGAGAACTACAAACATGCTTGCAGACCGTAAAAGAAGATGTGCGCAACATCAAACGTGAGATGCAACGCCAACAGTGGCAAATCGATGCCCTTGAACAATACAGTCGGAGGGACAACATAACGATCATAGGCTTCCCCGAACCAGCTCAAGGGAGAACCGAGGATACTTCTCAGATGGTCATCGATATGTGCGAGAAGATCGGTGTAGATGTCACATCTAGCGACATAAGCACAAGCCGTCGGATACCGGGACGAGCGAAGGCCATCATGTGCCAATTCGTGCGACGAGAGGTTAAATCGAACATCATGAGCGCAAAGAAAAAGCTGAATGATGCCAGTGGACCGAAGATAATCATCTACGACGACCTGACTTCTCTCAAGTTGCTGCGTGAGGTGAAGAAAGACAGCAGAGTGAAACGAGCCTTCACCCGAGACGGCCGAATTCACTGTGTGGTGGATGAGAACGGCCGGGAGAAGAAAGTTACTCTGGACAATCTGGATGATCTGTTTGAACTTGGCTGGTCAGAGGCCGTGATCAGACGAACGCATCTCTTTATGGACATGTAAAACAATATCGGACAATGTTAGTCTAAGTATATGTGTTGTTTACTAAATAACCATGGCTAGTGGTGCACTAAAATGTTCCCTATGCCAACATTCACTATACAGCAAATTAAAAAAAATCAACTTTCCGCTAAAGCTAAAGATTCTTACTATATGTATATGTATATGTATATGCATATGCATATGTATATGTATATGTATATGTATATGTATATGTATATGTATATATACAGGGCGGGCGGGCGGGCGGGGAATGAGATGAAAAAAATGGAATGGTGTCCGTGGAATTTGAAACTTGACGTGTGAACAACATCGACGTCTATTCCGGCAGCTGGGTCCTGATCTGTGCAAACAGTGAACAGACACTCAGTTGATAACATCGGAACTTTCCATCGCGTCAGCCAACTTAATTTTCGCATACTTGAACGGATCAGTAGGGCCATCTGTACAGCGTCAAAACTTCGAAATCGGGCCAGACACCGCACTGACCGAATTTGTGGAGAACTAGAAGCATCAAAGTCTGTTCAGTCGTTAAGTCCTGGGTGATAACATTGGATCTCGTCATCGAGGTGACCGAATTTTCCGGAATTGAACAAAGCAGGACGTCAAGAATAAATTGAAAGCATCGATGAGTAACTTCCCTGATGACACGTCAAGTCTATGTCACGAAGACCGTGTATGGGGTGACTAATATGCAAGCCGTAGCATGGTATACGCATGTCACCTCTGGCCGGGCCGGGTCGAAATTAATGAGCTTCAGGTTTTGGTAAACGACATTCACGAAAGTCCGTCAGATATTAGTTAGTTGACGTTTAATGTGGTGGAACAGTTTAAAACTGCTTCCTCGACTGATTTAGCCTATCGCAAATCCGGTTCGTTGGAGTCCAAATTTGTAGTGTGTGAATAATTTATAACATCCGCAGTCGATTTAATAAAAATAATGCATTTTTTTTAAATAATCGAAACAATTGACTTTTGTCGTTAGATCTGGTAAGGATTAAACTAGTGGATATCCAAAATGGTAAACACTGTGTGGGTCAATGCTGATTTTTCAGCATTTCGATTTTCACTTCAGTTAATGCTTGAACAAGATTAACTAATTTAATAGTTTGTCTGATGATTTCGCAAAAACAATTACATGCAACAGTTGCACAAACGAGCTAGCATGTTGCAGTGGATACTAGGTAGGTTTGGTTTTTCCCAAACTTAATTTGAAATGAGACTAGCAAAAATCGAATTGATTAACCACCTTTAAATAAAATCGTTGGAAAAATTTTGCGCACGCCCGGATGCACGCACGCACGCACGCACGCACGCACGCACGCACGCACGCACGCACGCACGCACGCACGCACGCCCAAGCTTCGGAACGACAACAAGAGGATTCGAACCCGGGTTTTCTCGATTGAGGGTCTTGCGTTCTAAGCACCACGCCCCCACACGATGTGATGTCAAGTCAAGTTCAAAGACGGACTTGTTTGTCCTCTTGGCCGTCCATGATTTTCGTAGCATCCTCCTCCAGCTAGTGCCGGATTAATCGTAGTACAAATGAGGCCCTCCCACAAAATCAAGAATTCATCTTTTCGCTCCGACTTATGTACATTGTGTTCAACTTCTGTGCTATACTCGTGCATGTGACATCGCCTCAAATGTTTAGTGCCGAAAGGACGAAGAGTACGTCAGAAAATACGGAAGTGAAGTTTGTGACAGAACTATATTAGTAGCGCCATCTAACGTATTAGTTCCACATTAATCCTGGCGCACAAGGGTAAAAAAATCGACGGCCGGTATCGTCATTTACACTGGAGTTATAGCTACTGTAGAGTTTAGAAATTCATGTAATGTACTGTCATTTCCAGTAGAATAGAGTATTGCTATCGAGACCACTGATCAACTATCACCGCCATACTGTTAGATAACCCTACGTCACGTGTGTCAAACTCTACCAAAATTCGCTCGCCACATGAAAATATATTTCTATACACCTATTCCTTTGATTTGCCAGTACGATATGACCATGTTGTTTGCGTCAAAACTCAATTTATATAACATGTGTTGGCCTTTCTTTACTAAACTAGTTCTCTTTATGATAACATAGCACGTTTGTTTGACTTTGCGTTGGTTATGTGTATACTGGCCTCTGGACTTAATACGTCACGCGTTTTCTACTTTACCCAATTTTCATGTCAGCCCTCAGTCAACCGGAGAAATGACCTCCCACCTTTAGAACACATTCTGAGTAAACCACTTGCGTGATACTCATGATTTTAGTTGCACGTCGTTAGTTTTTAATTATCTCTTTTAGGTGCATAGCCGCAAAACCACGACTTCTGTTTCGTTTTAATGGTGAAACAATTCTCTAGACCAACTTGACATGGGTGGTTTAAGGACTAACCATTTTGTGTGAATATAGTTACGTGCAAACAAACAAGAGAAGCGCATCAAATTGACAATGTCTGTTTTACTGACACCTACAACGGGTAATCACAAATCATAAATTAAACAACTACCTATCCGGCGTCTGGCACGTCTCCGTGTCTCAGACATCGTGCCGCAGCCAGACGAACCAGTACAAAGAATACAAAAGCACACAACAAGTAACCATGACAACCACATAATAAGTAACCATGACAACCACAAATTGTATGCCGCACTGCAGTCAATTTGACGCACGATCAACATCAGTATACATCATATAAACATATACATAATATAAACATAAAGCGAGTACGCCCTACAAAAGTCATTCTTCCGCTTCTTCTTTTTAGTTATATTGCAATACTGTAAACGTTTTCTACAGTAATACCGTAAAATCTGTGTGGGAGATGACACATGGGAATTGGAAGTTACAGAGTTCTTTCTAAGCAAGGGCTGTAAACATAGTGGAAGACACCGGTTGAACAGGGAACTCAATAATGTCCTAGTTGTAATTGATCTATCCACCATTACGGCAGGTGTGTCTGCCACGCTTTATACACTTTTATTATTGTGAAAATGAAACCATACAACTGTCTTGTGTGCTGTGTGGTCATTTGATATATAACTGGAATTGTTTATTGATTAGTTAATTTATTATTGTGAAAGTGAAACCATACAACTGTTGTGTGTGTTGTGTGGACAGTTGATATATAACTGGAATTTTTAATCGATTATAAACTACTTAACTTCGTTTGTTCTGTACGCTGTCATGCTAGGGTCTCTCGACGATTTTAGCGCAATGTAAGTGCCTTATTTTGCAGTATATATATATATATATATATATATATATATATATATATCACACACAGGACACTTGTATGGTTTCACTTTGACACAAATCCTTGAGACCCTAGCTCAGCAGCATACAAAACAAAAAGGGTTATGATATATATATATATATATATATATATATATATATATATATATATACACACATATATATATATATATATATATATATATATATATATATACATATATATATATATATATATATATATATATATATATATATATATATATATATATATATATATATATATATATATATATATATACACACACACACACACACACATATATATATCAATCACATGTGAATGTATGGACACACATTCATGTGTACACGCTGTTTTAAAAACAATCTTACAATTACATGTGAAACGTGACTATTTGCAGTTATTGAACAATATGGTGACACGTGTTAACATACACCACGTACAGACACACACGTCCACTACAGGCGAAGTTTACGATAAACTACACTACATCCACCCCCAAATCTCACACGAATCACAGCACACACTTAGGACACGCTACATTCATAACATACAGTACAAGACTGGCTGGTGATGTGGTTAAATAAAACACCCACCTGCATACATATAATCATAATACTATATAGTACTAAGATAAGTTGTGCCTCCTCGTTGAAAACCCATTTTCCATGAACGACTGTTGACCTCCATTTCCATCACTCAAACTCAAATGACCTCCATTTCCATCACGCAAACCTTAAACATTCACTAGGTGGCAGAACATCATAAAGTCAGTCATTAGGTGGCAGCACACGAATTGGCATAAAATGGCACATTTTCTTTGTAATATATTTTACCATCAAGAAACAGGAAGTTGTTCTTGCTTATAGAATATGATATCTGAGGCTGTATTTGCTTTTGAGTCAACTAAATTGGAAAATGGCAGCATATGCTAATACGTAACTGACAAAAACAGATAAGAGGAAATAGTGTTAAGATACAGCCGTAGGTATACCAAAGCCAATGCCCAAGGGCATTTACACATCAAACGTATAAAAGTAAACATTCCCCAAATCAAACACTTATTGAAGACTTATTAATTCAAAATAGCGCATTTTCATCAGATCTGCTAGACTTCCAATTATAAAATGACCCATTACACAATGTAAAAATAAGGACCGTTTTTTTGGCAGACAATAAAAAAATTATGCCTTGGATCTGATCCAGGCAGATGCAAATACTTCCACCTTGAAAAATCCCTACACCTGTTAAATGTATGTGAGCTTATTCGGTCACAGATATTAATTACATGGATAGCCCGCACATATCGACTCACAGCTTCGATGTTGCAATGTCCGCATTATGTTAGTTTACGTTCGGGTTGCACTTTTGATACAGGCATTGGTTACATGCACGACTTTGGAGTAACCATCACCAACTCCTTGGACCCTCCCTGTTAGTGTATATATAGTAACATTTTGTTGGATTAAAGATCTATCTTTTTAACCGTCTTTATCCTTATTTACAGGGGTCGTCGCATAAATTCCCAAAATAAAAAACCGCATAGTGCTTCGTACTGGTTCAGATCACCCCTCAATACATGTTGTGGGTCATAAGAAGATATTGATAATGACAATCAAAAAGCATGGTGACATGATGGTGACCAAACCACCAATACGTAATTCTAAAAATTTTTTACTTTGAGAAATTATGTGATCACCTGTTAGCTCCTCAGCATATTCATCTATCTGTTGATAACTTTAACATTGTATATACCCATGCCACTATTACCAGTGTTCAAATCCAGTATATTCAGTACAAAATGCCTTCAATCAGGTAAATGTTGTGCAGCATTTGTAAGCGAACACATGTTACCCTCAAATGTATTTCAAACGTTCAACGACATTTTCATTTTTAAACATGCCACCAAACGTATCTGATCCAGTGTAGCAAACAACAAGTTCTCAGAATGTTTCCTGAATAGTTTAGGAAACGCTTTCTAAAAATGCTCTACCTTTCTTATGGAAAAACACTTGTACAAGGAACTAGACTTACAAAAAAATGCTTCCAGTCTGCAAGTTTTTGCTAGACGTGCTGCCAGCCGATTTTGCAGTCTTTTTCTCAGAAGTGCTGATCATGTACTTATAAAAAAATCCATACGAAAGCAGCTACTAGCATTACATTTTTTACAACACTCCATGCTATAACATAAAAATCTTCTCTTGTCATATAGGAGATGTTTCCATCTTGAAATATTTCATTTTGTGTAAACTACAAGTCACATTTGAACAGCCTCTGAAACACACTTTGACCCGTGGTAACATTTGTGCCCCTAAACCTGCTTTTTCAGGTGCCCCTCAGGCAAGGGTTCTTGAAGACAACCCTAAAACAACAAGCAACAGTCTGCCATTACCTGGTCAAACAGGTGTTCCAACGTCCATGGGGAATCCCCAATACATTTGGTTTTGGCAACTTTGCTCTGACATAACAGTGAATGGCGGTCTGACCAACATATAGCAGCTACAGGACAGTGTTCTTTGTGAAAATGTCTGTAATCACCCTGGGGGGTTGAAAAACTACTGGCCTGGTAACAGGGACAACAAGGCTGTCTCCTGCCGATGAAATCACCTCTGTACATACTTCAATTACGCAAAATTCACGGGAACGATTTCCCTGCCCTGCTTTCTCGGTGACAGCAGTCCGTTGACAGAGGTTTCTTGTCATATATTTTCTTGCTCCAAGTTGCTTGCCATTTTCCGCAGCACATTCGTAGGGCACATCACAGTTCCAATTATATTTTGAATGGCCCCAAAACGTTAACTTCGGGTGAGCCCCCGGAAGACCTCTGTTATCGCGAGGCCACAATGCAAACATGTGACTTGACGACATTGTTCACTCATATGACCAGTCACATGACCTGTACACTAGCACCGAGCAAAGACGTTCACTTCAGATTGATATGCACAGCAAAACATTATCTATATCACTGGAAGAGCAAAAGATGAACGACTTGTGTTCATTTTCTGGTAGCCATGAAGCATTATGTCAATTGTACAATGGCACAGTGGATGCTACTGTTACCAGGTGATGATGAATGTGCTGGGGCTGGTTGCTGGAAGAAGGTGGAGCGATTTGACGAGAGCATGTATCAGTATTTGAACTCGTGCAGGATGATGATGATGACATGACGCGTCGCTTTCTGGTGTCTTGGTACCAGGGATGACATGATTCCTCACTTCATAATGTCCATACAAAAATCTGGTGGTGACGACGAGACGTTGTGATGCTAGTACACAATCCTGTGCTGTGAACTATCCAGTGGCATTACATGCCTCTCTTGCTCACAATGGAAGACAGTCCAGTCTGACACATGAACAAGTTCCATCCGCTTTGTTCACAATGCAAACGAGGAAGGTCATACTTCCATGAACTTCGGTGGTGTCGAGACAATGAAAGGCTCTGTCCACATGCGGCGTAAGTCACCCTACAAGGGCAAGTAACCCCGTGATTAGCCACATGACAAACATTGAAGTAACTCAGTGATCAGAAACAAGACAAAGATGTAAGTATCTCAGTGATCAGAAACATGACAAAGATGGAAGTAACTCAGTGGAAAGAAACAAGACAAAGATGGAAGTAACACAATTGTATAAAACAAGACAATGGTTAAGTAACTCATTGATCATAAGCAAAAGAAAGATGGAAATAACTCAGTGGTCAGAGAAAAATAGAGATAGAAGTAACACAATTACATAAAATAAGATAAAGGTGGAAGTAACTCAATAATATGAAACAAGATTAATATGGAAGTAACTCTATGATATAAAAGAAGACAAAGGTGGAAGTAACTCAATAATATGAAACAAGATCAATATGGAAGTAACTCAATGATATAAAAGAAGACAAAGGTGGAAGTAACTCAATAATATGAAACAAGATTATATAAAAAAAGACAAAGGTGGAAGTAACTCAATAATATGAAACAAGATTAATATGGAAGTAACTCAATGATATAAAAGAAGACAAAGGTGGAAGTAACTCAATAATATGAAACAAGATTATATAACACAAATGTAAAGTCTGTGTTGCTGTACGGAGCGGAAACGTGGCGAATAAACAAGACCACGCTGAAAAGGATTCAGACATTTGTCAAACATTGCCTGAGAAGAATTCTGCAAATACACTGGATGGAAAGGGTGAGCAACAAAGACCTCTGGGATAGAACACACCAAGACCAAATAGAGATAGAGATCCTTAAGAGGAGATGGGGATGGCTTGGCCACACCTTGAGAAAGCCAAGCACCAACATAACCAGACAAGTCCTGATGTGGATCCACCAAGGCAAGAGAAAGAGGGGGACACCAAAAAACACCTAACGGTGTGACCTCGAGGCAGACATCAAGCAAACAGGGAATGGCTGGCAACAACTGGAGAGGATTGCCCAAGACAGGAGGCGATGGAGAAATGTTGTGGATGGCCTATGCTCCAGGAGGAGTTAAGGGCCTAAGTAAGTAAGTAACTCTATGATATAAAAGAAGACAAAGGTGGAAGTAACTCAATAATATGAAACAAGATTAATATGGAAGTAACTCAATGATATAAAAGAAGACAAAGGTGGAAGTAACTCAATAATATGAAACAAGATTAATCTGGAAGTAACTCGGTGGAAAGAAACAAGACAATGATGGACGTAACACAATAGCCAGAAAGACAAAGGTGAATAACTCAATGTATAAATCCGTAAATGTCATAGTAAAATACATATGGATCAACAGATCAATATCTTTATATTGCATTAATCACGGAAAATTTTTTTTAGTTGTTTATGTTTCTCATATCAGAACCTCATTCCAACTGAATTAAGGCTAAACCATCACACTTTGGATCCCATTAGAAACAATGTGAAGCTTCCTGCCTCTCCACCGAGTACAAAAGCAATCTCCCCAAAACAAGGCTTCATGAACAATTACGGCTGGTGGAACTAAGACAAAAACATAGTCAATTAACTAAAATTTAATTAATGTACAGTGAAATTACTTGGAAGAAAACGTTTCTGAGCTAATACTGAATATTAGCATGCTACTCAACATCAGGTGAGTGACACAACTTACCTTCAGGTAGGCCATTGTAACAAGAGGTAGCAATGTGAATGGAACAAGGTAGAGCAGAGCGGGCTGGGCAGCCCGGAACATTTCCGACGACACCGTCGCTGTCAGCAAACCTGAACACAGACAACCCTCAAGTTTAGGCCTTTTAATTTTTATTAATTGGTTTACTTATCCACAGATCTGATGTTTTCGCCAGTATTACATCGCAATTTTGAAGAAGCCGTCAATACACTGATTAGCAGTAACGTATACCAAGGCATAGATGGATGTTTCTTTGATAATGTTGTGTATCCGAAAATTTGCCAGTCACATACAAAGTACCAAGTTATCCCATCCGGATGATGGGCAAATTTGCAAAGTATGTGTAGGTTCAATCCCAGCTGATATCTCACCGAGTCATTTCACAAACATATAGTATTTACTATTTACCAGCAGGATAGATGTTGGAAATGTGTTTTGGTCCTGATGTCTATGATGCAAAAAATCCCATGCAAGGGGTAAATTTATGATCTGTCATGGCCTTACATGAGCAACTCTACTCACATGATTACAATGCACATAAAGCCACGGAGAAAGAGGTTTGCTCACCGAGAAAGTATCCTATGAGTGAACAGTGAAAGTACGTGACTCTGTGATAGTACATGAGGGGTGGAGGAAGCCCAACTTCTGCCGAGCTGACCTGTGCCCTCTTGTAGGCGTCATAACGCAACACAAAGCACAACAGAAGTCCCGGCATCACCTGCAAGGTGGCAGCACGTAACAAGATTTAACAACAATATTTTTAACAAGATTTAACAACAAGGTTTAATGACGAGGTTTAACAGCGAGCTTTAATGATGATGTTTAATGATAAGGTGCGTGATTTAAGGTAGCTGGGGCGGCTATTATATGATTGTCTTGAATTGGGTAGTTTCAGTAGAAGTTTTCAAGATAAATTAACCATTTCTTCACAAATTGTAGTTGAAATACTATATCATATTCCAGATTAATAACATTTTGAGTTTTTCATTTATTTTGTTATGTTACAAGATTTTTAAAACATTTTTGTAAATGTGAAAAAATATCCACAAAATGCAAAATTATATCGTTTTGAGAAAATCCCCAAAGAAATAAATAACATACTTATAAGTATGTCAGCGGGATTTCCAAAGGGATGGTTTTTTTTTAAAAGATGGATTGGTGAATTATGACCTTAGTGCCGGGTGATTATTTGTGGTGTCAACGTTCAGTTCAATATTTGCTAGCATGTTATGAAGAAAAAAATCAACTGACACGCTAGCCACCCCAGCTACCTTAAAAACACGATTTAAAAAATAGATTTTGCAACAAAGTTTTATGATACAAGTTTAACAAGATTTAATGAGGTTTAACAACAAGATATAACAACAAGTTTCAACAACAAGGTTTATCAAGATTTAACAAAACAGATTTAACAACAATATTTTACAACAGAATTTATTTAACAACAGGATTTAACAACAAGATTTCTGTCCAAAGCACCAAACTCCAGATGGCAAGTGGACAAGGAAGCCATTGGCTTATCGGGATATTTCAACCCTGTGTAACCCGCCCGTATGAGATATAAACTTGTATGTCAATTTTATTTTTAAATATATTCAAACTGTTAACACTTACACAGTAGGTAGGTAATTATTCCATTAATTCATTTTGTTCTGTGAGAATAACTACTTTCTGATATCCAATGCACACTATTCATTTATTACTGCTAAATGGATGAAATCATCAAATTCCAGATACACACAAAACTATCTACATTTCACAACCTTTACTTAACCAAGATTGTCACTCAAAGCAGTAAGCTGCAGATGGCAAATGGACAAGGAAATCATTGTCTTATCAAGAATCTAAACATTTTCCATCTTACGTGTCGTATTGCCTGCTCTTTTCAGAAATCTGTAAATTTTGCTTTTAATTACATTGAGACGGCTGGCACATAATCAAACCATTGTGGAAATAAACCATAAAGTTGCACTGAGGGGAAGGATTACTTTCATTTACTTACCACATCACCAAGTCCCAGCATTGAAAAGTGGCCAGAATTCTGCATGCTGCAAAGAAGACAAAGATAACTGTCCGTACAAAGAAGACAAAGATAACTGTCCATACAAAGAAGACAAAGATAACTGTCCGTACACAGCATAACAGGTCATGAATAACCTGGTTTAGAAGCAGCTAGTAAGACAACATAACTGATTCTCTCATTCTATCAATCAAAATAAAAAAAAACAATTATAGTCTTTATAACCATTGTCTCCCTAATTTCTTTTATATTTCAATCTTTATTTTAATACAACAATCTAGCTTCAGGCAGCTGTGATATACTTCTGCACACGTTACTTAGCATGCCAAAGGAAATACTGGAATTTGGGCTATAGAATATGATGGAGTCTTTTACAATTCTTCCAAACAAAGCAACAAATACAGGGAAGCGTGCTGTGAACTGTCAACAAAGCAGGCCCACTTCCCGCACACTCTCGTTCTTGTGGCGGGGCTCATATTACTTCGCACCTGTGAATCAACAATTTGGGGGCGGGGTATCTGCATTCCGGCGACTGTTGAATGTGCAGAGATACTGTTGCTAATAAACACAATACTGCAAGAATGAGACTGATATAGGAGGACTGTTGAAGAGAGATTTAGGAGGGGAGTGGAGAATGAGAGCATGGGATGGGGGAGTGGAGACAGGTGATGGAGACAACAGGGGAATGGAAACAGCGACAAAGAAGAAGGGAAAACAAAACTCAACGACCGGTATCGGTGCCAGCCTCACACCGGACTTCAGGGATAAAGAGGAGAGCAACTGCAAGGGACATTTCCCACACACTCACACACACATATACCAACCTGGGGAAGACTAGTTTCCCTGGTAGGGATAATTTTGGTGCATCCCTGATCAGGCCCGTCAGATGCAGTTTCTTGGCAAACATTCCCACCTGATGAAGGCGGAACAAAGATCAGTTTCAGTCAACATTGATATGTTAAGTTGTTGACTGAGGGTATCTAACCACTGGTTAGATATTTCCAAACTCCTCTCAAGCTGAGTCCTATACAAACTCCCTCAGACACTCATGTTGATATAGAGTAATTATTGAAACATTAACTTTAATATATTATATTGTTATTTAACATTATTCAACTTAATGTAAAAGATTTTTCAACACACATAATACATGTACAAGTGGATAGTACGACGCGGCGAAATGTCAGCTGACATTATATAACTTATAAACGTGATAAAAATAAAATACAATGTTAAATTCACAATTATGTGTTCGTTAATACAAATAATTTAATCTACAATGTCTATATAAAAGATTGCTGGATAATCATTTACAGTTCTACAAAATATTGACAAATTATCGATAAAATAACACAGCATTTTCAAATTCCATGATTTTTAATAAAATCCTGTAATTTCCAGGCCTGGAAATCCATGACTTTCCTGGCTTTCCAAGACCCTGTAAACCAAGCTGTGTACAACACAGGGACAATGCATACCGGGTTTTCTGCTGGCCGAGTAGCCACCTTCACCATTACATTGGTGCTGAACAGACGGGCTGAGAAAAACACCTGAAACAAAGACGCTCTAAATGATTCTAACTCAAGCATAGAGCTGTGTCAGACTCTTCAGTGCAACAAGGTCATTCCATATATAAGCATAAGTCTACATTATAATGTCTTCAATCTTCCTATCAGTAATAAATCATGATTCTCTTGCATATCGTTGATGTCTTGTGTATATTTTTTTTAATAAAGCATACTTGTATATAAATAAAACTAGCCTGGATCTGTATATATATATATATATATATATATATATATATATATATATATATTTCTGTCGTAATTTAAAAACAGGTCATAGAGTGTAAATAATAACATGGCATAGAAGGTGGCGTTACCCACCAGACCAAGACAAATATGCATGTGACGCCATCTACTGCATACCAATAACAATACCAGTGGAGAGAAAATTGGGTACTACATAGCAATTGAAGATTTCAGCACTGCTGCAAGTATGAAGTATGCTCACGTTGGTGAATCTGCTACCCTTAATTATCGAATCATTGCTGTCGTTATGGTTTTACTCAGTTAGTTATGTTACCATCACATCATATAAAACTGTTAGTGATTGCATAATACATGCATCACAAATTTAAGCCCTAACAATTTGTCTTCACTGTACCGATGAAATAACTGTTAGATATTTAGAATATGGATATCATGTGCATATGTTCCCTCAGATTTTTGTTGAAACGTCACATCAACGGTAGCAGATTCATCAGAATGTTTCTGGCCTTCACCAGTATAACTTTAGTGTGGATTCGTACCCAGAAGACGTCGTAGATGAGGAGGCCAACAAGCAGAAGGGTGGACACTTTAAGACTGGGCAGACGCACCAGGGCGATGAATGCCACACACAGTCCCATGCCAAGGGCTGTAACAGTCAACACATTTTGTGAACCACTGCTATTCTAGTAACAAATTAGGTATCTACAATGACTTGTGTGTCCGTGTAAAACCTGCTCACAGATGCTAAATAGGTCAAAATAAGTTAAAATAAATTTAAAATATGATAAATATGTTAAATAAATACGGATTTCTATGAAATAACCTTGTTGCCGCTGAGCACAGTGTACAATAATATTATAAAGTCTGCATGAAAAATTGCATCGTAAACACTGCCTTAAAAGCTCAGAAACACAGTTCGCTTCCCTGACTGCAGAAAGCAGGGCATTCCACAGGCCAGCCCGGAGCGGCGACCATCGAGTTCAAGGTTGTATCGTGGGACAAACACTGGTCGGTGAATCTCATTTATCGGGCCAGCGTATACAGTGTTATTAGTTAAGGCAGACACACATTTATTTGTTCAACTTTCATTAGCACCCTTATGAACTAATATTAGAAAATAAACAATGTTCTTTCGGGGGAAAATACATAGATTTATGATAAATGAAACAGACACTATCCCCCAATTCAACTTTCATTAGCACCCTTATGAACTAATATTAGAAAATATACAATGTTCTTTCAGGGGAAAATACATAGATTTATGATAAATAAAACAGCCACTATCCCCCAATGAAACCAATTCCGTTTAATATTAAACATTGTTTTAGATGGCACTTATCTAATCTATTGCTGACTGAATGAAAGAAACATCTCGCCGAGATGGTGAGGTGTGTTGACTGAAAAAAGTGAAAGAAACTAACCGTCCATGAGTAGCCAGTGTCCTGTGAGCACCCACACACACACGATGACAAATGACATGCAGAACGAGAGGATCTCGGCCGGCGTGAAGCGGCCACAACATCCAAATGAAATCCTACAACAAGCAACGCGCACATATCAACCCGACCATAGAGTGCAGGTGGACACATTCTAATGCCATCACAGTACCGGGACACACTCTAGTGCCGGCACGGTACCGGGACACATTCTAGTGCCATCACAGTACTGAGACACATTCTAGTGCCATCATGGTACTGGGACACATTCTAGTGCCGTCACGGTACCGGGACACATTCTAGTGCCATCACAGTAACGAGACACATTCTAGTGCCATCACAGTAACGAGACACATTCTAGTGCCATCACAGTACCAGGACACTCTAGTGCCGTCACGGTACCGGGACACATTCTAGTGCCATCACAGTACCGAGACACATTCTAGTGCCATCATGGTACTGGGACACATTCTAGTGCCGTCACGGTACTGGGACACATTCTAGTGCTGTCACGGTACCGGGACACATTCTAGTGCCATCACAGTACCGAGACACATTCTAGTGCCATCATGGTACCGGGATACTTTCTAGTGCTATCACAGTACTGGGTGTAAAACCGAAAATGCGGGTTCCAGTAGGCACCATGGGTCTAGGTTCCACAACCTTCCAGATCCAGAACTGTCACAGCATTAGTTACCAGTAATACTGTCACCCATTCTTGGTATTCTAAATTCAACTGTATCTATGGTCCATTGTCAACCTTTGTGTGTTGACTACAGCATAATGAAGCCAACTCAAATTGTATAGTTTCTTGTCTTGAAATAAGGAGTTTTCCTTACTTCCCGTTTTCAAGAGTAACTAACTCCTTGTCTACCACACTGAGACTGGCTCACCAGGTAAATCTGTCTTCAGCAACTATTTTCCATGACAGTGTCAAGGGTCAGACATCTCTTGATGACATTCTTACTACTACTAGGATTTTGCCTTCAGTTAACTCCCCATACAGGATGTTCTTCAGAAGGTGGTTACTGGTCATCCACTGCACGTGCCCAAGTCATCGCAGTTGTCTCTGTTTGAGAATACTGTGCATCAATGAATCTCAAGGTTGGATTTTTTCATGCCAAGGATAATACACATGCCACCTCTATAGAGCTGCATCAAATTGGCAGTTATCCTGTTTTCTTGACTAGTAGTACTACTAGTATAACTAACCTTGTGTGTGTATATATATATATATATATATTTATTTTTTAATTAAACACATAACTGTCAAACCACATGTAAACTTAGAATATGAAAGTGTACGATGATTTTTTATATGTTCAAATTTACTGTCAACCAAACGTGCCCCTGGATCTTCAGTTTTTGAAGTCCATAGTTTGCAAAATAATCCATTTCAGTCTTCTACTGTAGCCTGTGTCTGTAGCAGTAAGAACACACCCTATTGCTGCAATCAGTCCTTCACCTTTGACCACTGGGTCTTACCCTCAGCCAAAGTTCACTCATATATTTCCTTGATATACGTGTACTAAGTCCTACTTCTTTGAGGTCACTCCGCAACACACTGAACATGTTTGTGCAGCAGTGACCTTTCAGGGCTCCATGTTTAGTTAGAGGCAAAGGGGTTAAGAGGAGATAAATTGTAGTTTTTAAGATATTGAATTGGTATGAAAATATTGATAGAAACTAGAGTCCATGTGATAACACTAATAAAGGATCTGTGCAGATTGGATATCAAGAAGTACTCGTTCTCACACAGGACAATAAAGTAATGGAACAAAATTAATTAATTATCTACAGATTGTGTAACTGCTAGCAGTGTGAATATGTTTAAAAACAAAGTTGACACATCTCAGGAGGGAAGGTTACACATAGATGAAAAAAATGTTGTCTCTCAATAAGCGAATGGCTTCCTTGTTCACTTGTCATCTGGGCCTTTGCCTTGAATCGCAATCTTATTAAATACTGCTAAACCTTGTAGAGTTAATTGTGGGTTGTTCCCTAAATAAGTCACCTACTTGTTGTTGCTGTAGCAGGGCCGCAACATGTACTGGCACATGGGCAGAAGGAGGAAGGCAAATGCAACCGTCGCCAGCACTGAAACAAACAAATATTGGTAACTTGTGAATATGTTCAAGTTTGAAGATAATCCAAGGTGACTCTGTCACATATTGGACAGCCTGCGTGCCCCATCCACTGAGCAGAAAAAGAACTGAATATACCAGTATTCAGCGTCCTAAAGAAGGTGACCAATGGTCGTCAAAGTAAGTGAAAAAATAGTTATGTTTTAAGACAATTACATTGACATAGCATTGATAAACACACAACATTCATTTGATGCTTTACGCAAATGGCAGAAACGTTGAAATGGGCAGAATAATTGATTACATTAATATATATATATATATATATATATATATATATATATATGTATATGTATATGTATATATATGTATATATATGTATATATATGTATATATATGTATATATATGTATATATATATGTATATATATATATATATATATATATATATATATATATATATATATATATATATATATATATATATATATATATATATATATATATATATATATATATATATATATATATATATATATATATATATATATATATATATATATATATATATATATATATATATATATATATGTATATATATGTATATATATATGTATATATATATATATATATATATATATATATATATATATATATATATATATATATATATATATATATATATATATATATATATATATATATATATATGCCTATACACACATACATATTACAATTTACACACTACACGTAAACAGTAAACAAAGAAAATCAGTAGAATTGCCTTCTATTATTGTCTTTGACATTTGTACAGTATCTCTAGATTTGCAATTATATAGAAACAGCAGGCTACAAAAGGATTCTCAATGTATAGTTACCCATGCTGGTTTAATAATATTCCCATGAAGCATGTGCTAAGTATAGTTTAGATAACTACAGATGCTGCCGACATCCTTTTAAGATATAACAAAAGCGTCATCCCTACGCATGACATGTTCACAGTTTGACGCAGCTATCAATCCACTTTTCTTACAGGACTGCTGTGCAAACTTCACAATATCCATGCAACACGCTATGAAAAAATTAATGGAGAAATGGAGCAAATGGACGTGTCCATCATCACATGCTTTCATCCCTTCGTGACACATCTTAATGACATGCAAGCAGGTATAATACATATGGAAAAATGCATTCATCAATATCATGAGATGATACAATTAGTTTGAACACCTGTTGACAGCATACATAACGGAATACTCCATCACACAGCTTTCTGTATATTCTGCATTATTCGTTATTTATTTATGGCTACACGACACGGGTTAATTTGAGGCACATGAAATACTGTTTTCAAAAACATGCACAGGTTCACTGTGATAATCACACCAGTGCTACACCAGTATCAGGGACAACACAATATTGAAAAACTTCACTTGAATCCCCGTGATAATTATAAGCAAACGACAAAAGCCACTGCATTACATTAAAACCCAATAAAATATTTTTTTATTAATACACTAAGCTGTTTTTCATGACAAGCAGCAGTTGCTGGACATGTGAGTTCAATCGCCAATGTCAACAGTATGTCATAAGGCATGACCCTCTGCATACATACTCAGTAGTTCCAATACACAATATATCACACTGTGCAGAAGAACAATACAACACTGTAAGGTTAACCTCACATATATGCATGAGCTGTAGCCTTTACATGCTCTTGCATAAGACATTACAAGCCACAACTGCAATTGTGATTTTGCTTCAGCGCTTTTGGTGGTAATATAATATAATACACTCTGCTTCTGCTGGTTAGCATTATTAGCTGGGCTGTCAGACCATTTAATACTAACTACATACTACTTAATACATGTAAAGTAACTTCAAAATTAGATGATTTTAACCCTCGAGTACCTCCATATCTCAATACTTTATATAACAAGACTGTTTCAACAGGCACCAAACAGGGTGAACATCCTTACATTAATCACATCCTCTTTTTGATAACAATAGTAATTTATTTTTAACAAAGTATAACGTTTTATTTTTCACATAATTACTAGAAAATGGTATATTGGAGAACATTTCTATAAACAACAGGTACCTGATGAAGACATAATATTTACACTTTTAGGAAATATTTCTGACAATAACACATATTTTAACAGTGACAGAATATAGTCACAATAATTAACTATAGAACTTATATTCTCAGAAACCTGAGCACAGAGGCGCAACAAAACATAATCATTAAGCATAATTGTGAACAGGGACGAGCAAGTCATTATCAGAAGGTTGAAATGCAATTTTGAATAAATATGTCTTGAGTTTTTTTTCAGAAGACAGCTGTAGGTTCAAATGTTTTTAAAGCGATGGGGAGTTCATTTCAGACCCTAGACACAGCAACAGAGAAAGCATGTTTGCCCAAGTTGTGTTTAGTTTTAGGAACAAGAAGTTGTGAAATGGTTCATCTGAGCTGCATAGGGAGATTTGAAAGATGCAGGAGACTATCCAAGTAGGTTGATTGCTGTGTACATAGAGCGATATGTAAGAGTGGACAGTTTAAAATTAATTTGATAAGTAACTGGAAGTCAGTGTAACTGTCTAAGTAGTGGTAGTGATGGTGAAAACCGAGGCGCCCTGAGTACCACATGTTGCAGAAATTTTTTACTCATTGGAGTTTAGCCAAGTCTCTTTTAGCAATGTTATTCAGTAGTGAGTTACAATAGTCAAGGCGGCTACTAATTAGTGCTGGTGATATTGTCTTAGTAGTAGACAAAGATATGTGACACCGAATCAGTCAGTGAGACAATCACTTAAAGTCGAAACAGATTCTTGTGCATTCGATTGTGATATGTAAACCTGTATGTCATCAGCATACAGGTGATGACCGAGATTATGATCAGTAGAAGACAGAATAGAAGTTGGTTATTTGCAAACTGTGGACTTAAAAAATTTAAGATCCAGAGGTGACAGTTTCTGTTCATATCATACAGTTTTAGGCGATGGTTTTCATTTTTTTCGGTTTACGGATCCGTCAACCACGCAATGTTCTGTAAAAGAAGTGATTTTCATAGTCATGAAAGTTTCAAAACAAAATATAGACTATTTCCAGGCGTAGCCGTAGGCCCCGGGCTGTGGTCAAGCTGCGCCGGGTTGCCAACATGTTGCTATGATGTTTAAACCAGCTATATTCATTCGCCGTGAAAACATCGTCTGGTTATTGTGATTCCAGTACACATCTGTATTATATCTAAATAACTAAATCATGTCCTTAAACCAGCAAATGTCAGCGCTAACGTAATTTATTGTGCCTTTGATGCTAATGGAAATAGCAACGTATATGTGACCTGGCGACCCCACCGGATAACGGGCCAATCAAAATGACTGTAAACACGCCCTGCCACATGTTTGTCAGATGGCTGGTGTAACCTGATATCATAGACAACACGTTAAAAATACAGATTCAAGGGCCATTGTGGCGGCAAATTAAGGGCATCGACATTACAAATGGCCATTATGTTTTGTCAATAATATGTAAAACGCCAGTGAAAAACCATAAATTGTGACACAAAAACAAGCATTTATTGAGACTGTGTTTTATTAATAACCAGGAAATGATGCTTAATTTATCATTTTTGAAAAACTACAATATTTACGACATTGCAATTTGGCGCATGAACACATCTTTGTGTAGGCAACATAATATGATATTGAATTACGATTAGTGAAGGGTTTGTGTCAAAATTACACTGCCACTTTAGACTGTCATTCAACTTTTGCTTAATTCATTGACTTTGGTGTAGCAGACATAATTTGTTTATGCTAACCAAAATCTATCTCAAATTTATTAGTGACACTGTCATACTTATACGTATGTCATTTATTTCTTTGGGATTTTGTCAACACGATATAATTTTGCGGCTATTTTTTTTTACATAAAAAACCTTTTAACATAACAAAATGAATTAAAACTCCAAATTTTTTTAATCTGGAATATTATATAGTATTTAATCTACAAAATGTGACGAAATGGTTAATTTACCTTAAAACTTCTACTGAAACTAATCAATTCAGGACAAGCACATAACAGCCGCCCCAGCTACCTTAATAACACATACAGAAACTTTAAAAAAAACAACAAGCCTTTAACCCTTTTCCCCCTTCATCTCTCTTCCCTCTTTTTCATCCCTCCGATGTTTGACATGACTGTAAAAAATCCATAAACCTAAAACTTGAAAAACTGTAGCCTTAACTGGAAAAAAACAAGGCTGTTTGCTTCGCTGTTGACACGGGAACTGTGAACGCAGACAATCATCAAAACTTACCGGCTGTGCACACGGCGAATACCATCTGTAGAGAATCGAAGAATAAAAACATGACAAGAAGCGAGATCGATGCTCCAATGGGCAGGAACATCGCTTGACATGTGTCGATTGTCTGCACCCCTGGTGGACAAAAATGGAGTAATTGTAACATAGGAAAATTTTTTTTATATGATTTAATAAAACATTATGATTTAATAAAATGTATTATGATTTAATAATATATTAAAATCCCATATTCTACCTATATAAAATGCACATGCTTTAATTAAGGGTGTGGCCATAAATACAACATTTGCGGTAACCAAAAATTTAACACATGAAATCTGGCAATCTTTCATAAATCCAGAATATTTTCTTATATATAGTTATCGATTGCAAAGTTGTTTCAGAAATGTGTGCATGCATGCAGGACCGACCGATCAGACTCATTCCATACCATTCTCTGCATCGCTGCCATTGGGAGACCCATTGCCAGAGGATGAATAGGCACTCTTCTCTTTCTCCTTCGTCTCTACGTCTAAGTTCAAAGACCTGCAAAAAGAAACATGATTTCAGGGGTCAGACCACTATTTGTTTCTTATTACCAGCTATTTGTCTGGCAAAACTACACAAGGGATGTTGGTAAAATCCTAACATTTTATTTTCCGAAAGTGTCATTGTGTTATATGTTACTGAACACATTGACAGACAACTGTACCATTACTGGTACATACATTGCCAACAAGAACTAGACTCTCAGCCAGGGTTGTTTGATTTAAAACAAATAATTTAAATCATTGATTTAAATCTTGATTTAAATCACTCCAAACAAATAAAAAAAATCATTGATTTATTATATTTTTGACTTCCGGTTTTTTTAATCACTGGTTTATATGAATTTAACATAAATAATTGTTAACAAGCATCGAGGTCAACAAAGTTTTGTATGTTTTTTAATACAAAACACAAAGTGCACACACTTGTGTAGCTGTATTGACACCAGTTAGCCTGATAGTCAAATATTTTATGACGTGTATGTTTGACTATTCCCTTTCTGAATGCAGTGAAGCCACACAAACTTGTCTTCCAGAGAAAGTATCTTTTCAGGTCAGAAGCCCTGAGTTAAAAAGTCCACTTAGAGCTTGTGCTAGTTGTTCTCAATTCAGTATGTTGACTCAGTTGTTTAATACTGTACCACTTTGCATTCTGGTTAGAGACCCTTAGAGTACACAGGGCCATGGACAGGTGCTAATCCACCCTCTCAGCAAACAATAATTAGCACTGCTACAGCCACAGACACACAGCATGCTTTCATTTCCAAGACAGATTATGCAACCACACAGAGTGAGGCCTTGTGGACATTGTCTAATGTCTTTATATAAGCAAAAATCATGTACCCTCTGTTAAGACAAGAACCGAAATTGATTTGAATAGAACACGTTTGAAAGAGTTTACAAATATAAACATCTATATAAATGTCTATGTACCAGATAAAAAAAATAAATAAAAAAAATCTGATTTAAACAGAATAATCCGAGTTTTTTTAGTTTTTTTTTAAATCATGAATTTTTCAACCCTGCTCTCAGCCCTATGTGCAACCAAGTAGCATGCCGCAGCCAAGTAGAATACCGCAGCCAAGTAGCATACCACAGCCAAGTAGCATACCGCAGCCAAGTAGCATACCAGTGGATTTGAATTGTGCTCATTAACCTATCAAAAATATATTAATTCACAGTACAAAAACAATTCGGAGGCACTTAATAATTCATCTATCATGAATAATGAAGTCGGATAACATATGGACTATAAAAGCTAAACCCAAAGTAAAAAATAAATCAAGGAGGATCTGATGTGCCTCTGAGCTTGGGTTTCGAGAAACAGAACCACAGGCCTATACATTAAACAGGGTGATGTTCTCGGAGTTACAAGAATCTTTTAAGTTTCATAATAATAGAGGAAGAGGAAGGGAGATGTGCAAGAATCAGGGAAATACAGAGGCATCACACTTCTAAGTGACATCATGAAGCTGCTAGAGAGGATCCTGGATGGGAGGATCTGAAAGAGAGTAGAGCAAGAATTGGGTGAAGAACAACAAGGATTCAGAAAGGGCAGAGGGACGACTGATGGGATGTTTGCATTATGACAGCTGGTAGAGAAGAGGTTGGAGATGCAAGGGAGAATGGCAGTGGGACTTGTGGACCTGGAGAAGGCCTATGACACAGTCCCTAGAGAGATGGTGATGGCAACAGTGAGATAGATGGGAGTGCCAGAAGCAGAAGCCAGGATGGTGGAAGCAATGTATGAGAGAACAAAAGAAAGAGTTGTGGTTGGATCTGGGTTGTCGGAAGAGTTTCCAGTTAACATCGGTTTGCGGCAAGGAAGTGCCCTTAGCCCTTTATTGTTTTTCATGATGATGGAACTAATCAGCAGGAAGATCAGCATGAAGGATGTTATCAGGAAGATGATGTGTGCAGACAATCTGGCCATAATAGCAGAAAGCAAACAAGAACTACAGGAAGTGTTGGAGGAATGGAAGGGGGTGTTCAAGAAGCACAGTCTAAGAATGAGCCTGGAGAAGACAGAAGTGATTTGGGTTGGACACCAGAGAGAGGAGTTGAACATCAGGTTGGATGTACCTTGGAGGAATAGTTACGGTGGATGGGCATTCAGAGGTAGACGTGCGACGTCGGATACAAGTGGGAGTGAATGCTTGGAGAAAGGTAGAGGGAGTCATGTTGGACAGAAAATTTTTTAGAAAGCTGAAAGGGAAAGTCCTGAGAGCGTGTGTTACACCGGCATGCCTGTATGGTCTGGAGACAGTGGCGTTGACAGAACAACAACAGAAGCTGCAAGTTTCTGAGAATGACTGTGTTCGTCGAATAACAAGAACAAAGAGGGTGGACAAAAGAAGGATGAATGACCCGAGGAAAGAGGTTGGGATCCAATGCAGCCTAACAGGAAGATTGGTGAGAAGCAGGATGAGATGGGCAGGCCACTTGGTAAGGATGGATGCAGGCAAACTAGCAAAGAGAGCTGAGATGGAAAAACATCCAAGGACGCAGGAAAAGGGGAAGGCCACAGCTGAGATGGGAGGACTGATATAAGAAGATCTCGGAAGGATGAAAGATGGAGAAGGGCAGCTGATAGAAATCTATGGAAAGAAATAACAGAAAGAGTGGCTTAACAATACTTTACCTGACCCTCACCCCTGAACCACAGGGAACAAGGAGGAAGAGTACATAATCCACCAGGCAGCATGGTGGTAATGGGTAGGGTCTATTTTAATTAACCGCACCATTTTTCAGAAATCATACCAGAATTCCCCAGCTGATATATGTACTCTCAAACCCCCCCTTATGAAAACCCTGTGGACGGGCCTGGTCTGGTAACATATTTTTTGCAGTTATTAACGCTAGCCTAACTAAAACACAGTTAATTTGATTAAACTGATTAAAGTTTGGATATATATATATATATATATATATATATACATACATACATATATATATCCAAACTTTAATCAGTAATCCTCGAGATATCCTAGTCAAATGTTGCAAACAGTCATTAGCAACAAGACTTAGGATGCTATGTGGAAAATTGAGCCAATTTCATCTAGTTGGTTGCCATGGCAACCTGTAATTATTCCCACACACTGGCACACTGTAATCAAGACGTCCCATGCAGGTGGCATTCTAGTCAGTGCCCTGGGTCGTAATTGCTGCAGGATTTTGACAAATTATTTCCATTGTACTCTTTTCATTTGCCTGTCTGAATGTGCAGTAATATAACAGTTCAATAATTCACAAGTTACCTGTGCGAACAACAGACAGACACTATTACGATGGTCTTTGTCCTCACTGTACATAGGCTAGGCAGCAGTTGCCCATGCTTCAGAATAATCTCGAGGATGATATCGGATCAAGTTACCAATACTGGGCTTTCACTGTAACACTTGATTGCACATCTTTAAATAAACTTCTATTTATCCACATCCATATCCATCTATGCCTTGGTACTTGGTGCTGCCAGTCAATATATTGATGGCTTCTTGGATTGCGACGTAATACTAGCTGACGCATTGTCCGTGTATGGTGTAACTTTGGACAGTCGAAGAATAGATGCATGATATTGTCAACTAATATACGTAACTGTTCACATAGCACTGTGGACAGTTGTTTGTAATAGCTACAAAGGGTAACTCGATTGTTCATAGACAGGGTAATAGTCGGGTGAATTTCTGAGAAAAAAACCGAGAAGACCCGACCGTGTGGTTGTAGGTGAACCCCTGAAAGTTTGGCACCCATGATGCATAGCCCATAAGAGTAGCATAACGTACAAACATGGAGGATTATATTAAGAATCTTTGATATTTCCCATTCACATACGTGATGTCAGGTGGGCATCTCCATGAAGACCACCCTTTCTCATTTACTGAATTGTCACTGTTGGTTCTTATGAAGGACTGAGTTTCTCAATTAATTACTAATTAATTATCAATCACAAAACTTTGTACTAAATGCATTCCTGCTTCTGTAGACCACAATTAATTTCCTTCCCTGTAACGTTTGTGATGACAAGATTGCCTCCAGTTATTTTTAATTGTCAATGTGTAAACTGTTACAGTAAAGTTGTAACAGACAAACCAGTTGGACGAACTATTTGCAAGCTAAATAACAGGCAGTCTGTTTAGTCAACCAAATGCTGATTTAGGGTCTAATAAAAACAAATCAAAAATATACATACTATAGACAAATCCTGAGTGGATATTTTTCAAAAACAGGGTTGAAAAAAATCATGTTTTTTTATTATTTAAATTGGATTTTTATTTATTTATTTTTTTAAATCTGGTATATAGACATTTATATAGATTTTTATATTTATAAACCCTTTCAAACGTGTTCTATTAAAATTGACTTGGGTACTTGTCTTACCAGAGGGTACATGATTTTTGCTTATATAACGACATTAGACAATGTCCACAAGGCCTCACCCTGTGTAGTTGCATAATCTGTCTTGGAAAGGAAAGCATGCTGTGTGTCTGTGGCTGTAGCAGTGCTAATTATTGTTTCCTGAGAGGGTGGATTAGCACCTGTCTAGGGCTCTGTGTACTCCAGTGGTCTTCAACCAGACTGCAAACTGGTACAGTATTAAACAATTGTAGCCCAGAACGTCTCATTTGAGTCAAAATACTGAATTGGGAACAACTAGCACAAGCTCTAAGTGGACTTTTACTCAGGGTTTCTAACTTGAAGACAAGTTTGTGTGGCTTTACTGCATTCAGAAAGGGAATAGCTCAAACATACACAATGTCATAAAATATTTGAATATCAGGCTATCTGGTGACAATACAACTACACAAGTGTGCGCACTTTGTGCTTTTGTATTAAAAAATATACAAAACTTTGTTGATCTCGATGCTTGTAAACAATTATTTGAAGTAAACAAATTCATAAATCAATTATTTTTTTAAGTGATTTAAATCATGATATAATTCAATAATTTAAATCAAACAACCCTGTTCAGAAAGGCAAGGCTCATCAAATACAATCGAACCTCACTTTACAGTCACCTCGGTAATATAGCCACCTCGTCATTATGATCAACCTGGGACAGTCCCATATTATTTCCATAACAGTAAAGTATATGACAATAGTCCGGTCACCTCGTTATTCAGACAACTTTGGCCTAGTTCTGAGGGTGACCATAATAGTGAGGTTGTATTACAACAAAGAGGCAGACGTACATGCAGAATAGATTAAGTACGTAACTTTGCACAAAGGTATGGATCTTAAAATATTACAATCAAGATTCATGTGGACAGATGGCCACACCTTACTTTATAATTAATACTACAACACACAACATTCACCTACTACTTTCAGTGAATGCATTGTCCCAGGGATATACTGGTACTGTAAATGTTTCATGATTATTTCTCAAGCTACCACTTGAATGGCTTTATCATCGAAGTGGCCATAAAGCAAGTTTCGACTGTACACATGCATAAATCTCCATCCTCAACTCATTTAGTCCATTGCAAATCAGGTTCATTTACATTCAAACTCGTAGTATGTAAACAGCTTAAGTAATCTGGGCCGTTGGTTTAATGGAAGAGCTAAAATCATTAACAGACTCTGAACGCTAGATCGGGTAAATTATGAAAGTATGAATAGCATGACGTCATAGAATGTAGGCGTGGAGCCACTTTGCCTCTTTTCTGCAGAATTTTGGCAAGGCCCATTAAAAAATAATTTAGTAGTTTATCTGATGGTTTCACCAAAACTAAATAACATCGTTCCACATATGAACTAGCATGTCGTAATGGATACTGGAGGTTCGGTTGTTTGACAAAATGATTCTGAAATGAGATGAACGGAAAAGTGTTATTATGGAGGGATGTCTTCTCTTCATATAGCTTGATTCACCATATATCTACTAAAATATGGGTCTTGAAATAGACAAACATGTGTTTTTTTTTCAGCCTAATTTTTGGGCCTGTAGATTTAGCCTTGGTGTATCAAGGCTGTGTATTGCATGAAACTAGGTTAGGGCAGTAAATAATATAGACATTGTAGCCCTTTATATAATGGTTAAGTCATAAAAGGATAAATAATACAAATATTAATACTTCTCTATACCCTTTTTCAAAAAATTACAATCAATGATGTGTACTGTATTGTATTTGTAATGTATTTTATTGAAATCAAATTAATTAATTATTATTATTATTATTATTACCACATCATTGGTACCTACCGCAAGAATAGATTTCCATATTAACAATCGGTGTTTTGTTGGTATTACAGTGGACTCGTTGCACAGGCTGTATTATTTAGTCACAGCAATTGTGTCATGTTGAAAACGTACAGCAGTACATGTTCCATTCAGAGCTCTTGCAGTGAGGGGAACAGGGTTAACAAGCAACATGTGGTACATCTCTGGCAGTGAGAGGAACAGGGTTAACAAGCAGCATGCATAACAACTCTGGCAGTGAGGGGAACAGGGTTAACAAGCAACATGCGTAACAACTCTGGCAGTGAGGGGAACAGAGTTAACAAGCAACATGCGTAACAACTCTGGCAGTGAGGGGAACAGAGTTAACAAGCAACATGCGTAACAACTCTGGCAGTGAGGGGAACAGAGTTAACAAGCAACATGCGTAACAACTCTTGCAGTGAGGGGAACAGAGTTAACAAGCAACATGTGTAACAAGTCTTGCAGTGAGGGGAACAGAGTTAACAAGCAACATGCATTACAACCACAGAATCATGTTAGTTGGATAAGCTAATCGTCCAGGATCACTTGATCATGACTCCAATTGTGCATCAATATCATGCATTATGGCTATCAACCAACTGGGAGACAATACAAATCTTTACTCAGTCATGTAACAATCATGCACTGATTGTGTTAATCCTAGCAGTGCATATGTCTAAATATAAAATTTAAAGATCAATCACAAGGACAGTTTACACATAGATGACAAATGTTGGACTCATGGTAAGCCAATGGCTTCCTTGTCAGCTATCTGGGGCTTGTGGCTAGTATGGATGGCAATCTTTTAATATTGTTTGAAAAGTGCCACTGAAATTGCAACTGGACCTGGAATTATATACCACATTTAACCTAGTAAGCATACAGTACGCCTGAAAAAAGTTTATGAAAAAAGTCAAGGAATCTGTTTTTATAAGCATACACCAAAATTTTTTTCTCTACATAATAAGGTAACGCTTAATTGGTTGAATACAGTATTTAAAAAAAAATTGCTCATTTTCAACCACTCTTCATAACGGTGCTGACTTTAAGTACATGTTTGGCGTTATGATGGCTGCATGTGAACAGCATTCAATGGTTACAGCACAAGAGAAAGAGAGATTTATTAAGATCAAACCATAAACATAAGAATGCAGTTATAATAAATGACAATCGTGAATAAAATGTTGATTGATCGATGGAGACCTGCACTAAGACCTGACAGATCGCTGGCGTACAGGCCCCCATGACAGTTATATACGGTTACTTATGCATCATTAAAAAACTAACTAACACTAATATTATAAACAATAATATATGATTCTACGTGAACATAAAGTGTAAGGCATTGGTATTGCTATGTAACAAATATTCTGAGTGTAAACCCTGATCGACATTTGAAATACGAAAAAATAGTTACAGAATCATGAGTACCAAAACCAAATATCAACATGAAGGACGAGGACATTTTCACAAATCTATGTAATTCAGTTTCATGTGTGGGGGGGTTAAATTACATCAGTTTTGAGATCACCCCTTATATGATGCAGCTATAGCAGAGCATCTTTGCTACCAGGGGCTTCTGACTATGTCAGTACCCCTGGCAGATCTACCCTCACCACCAGAGACTTCTGACTACATCAGTACCCCTGGCAGATCTACCCTCGCCACCAGGGTCTTCTGACTACATCAGTACCCCTGGCAGATCTACCCTCGCCACCAGGGTCTTCTGACTACATCAATACCCCTGGCAGATCTACCCTCACCACCAGAGACTTCTGACTACATGAGTACCCCTGGCAGATCTACCCTCGCCACCAGGGGCTTCTGACTACATCAGTACCCCTGGCAGATCTACCCTCGCCACCAGAGACTTCTGACTACATCAGTACCCCTGGCAGATCTACCTGTTGAAACGCTGATTTTTCAGTTGCTGTGTTGACCAATAATAATGCTCCCTCAGATTTACAGGGCTCGCATATAAGAATTTAACTTTACTTGGCAATGGACCCATCATTGTTGGTCGGACTAGTAATTATGGGCATTTCGTATTACCGCTCTTTGAAATTTGGGCGCGGGCACGTCTAGTTCCCAGAGAGGAAGTGGGACGATGTACAAATGATTAACCGTACATCCAGGCTTTGCGTGGGATAAACTGACAAATCCACATTTCAACAGGTCGACCTGCCAGGGGTGGTATAGTACTACTACCACACCTGGCGACGATGTAGTACAAGTAACTTACCTAAAGCTGCCGTAGACTATAAGTAGTATAGAGATGACAAAGGTGGACACCCGGGAGGAGTCGACCATGGAGTAGGCCCTGCAACAAAACACAAACATTAGACCCTGAAAGTCATCAGACCCTGAAAGTCATCACAAATGTGAAATGGCAGAATTTAAAAGCTCTGGAACTGTAATGGGAAAATGTCAAAACATTTTCAATAATCTGTGCTTTGTGAGACTCCAATGGAAACCCTGAAACTGACGTTCTCTGTTCAAATATTTCCATTCAATCTGTCAGTCTTCTCCAGCTTGTGTCACATGAACTACAGAGCTTACACCATAATTGTATTTTAAGCCTATCGAGATAATGATTTGCGTTTCCTGTTTTTATCAGCTTTGCTGCCAGTACCTCTAAGTGGTACTTTCTAGGCACCAAACCAATGTCTACTGCTTAGAAGTTATTGTGCACAGATATGTAGCACAATCAATGAATCACTGAATCACCAGGTCCCTGTGTGCATCCATTCAAAGGCCCTGTACAGTGAAGAACATAGACTTTGTTGACAACATTGGCTCAGACCCAAAAGGACACCCAAGAAATATGGAAAGAATAGGCAACACACCAATATCTGCTATGAAAATCAGTGCCTGAATAGTGTTGACTGCTCCGATGATTATTCAACGAGAATGGTGCCAAGACAGAGAACTGTACGTACAGTAGTGACAGAGCATTCACCTGTGCTCACAGTGCCATTGTTCTATATTTGTAGGCATGAGGAGCACAGTTTTTAGGATATACTCACTGTATTCGTAGTTTACACATAATGGTGACTGGAGATAAGATCTTGTTCTTTCAGACCACAAGTATAAACAGCCACACCCAGACACGCTTTGTAAATATGAGATCTAGGTCAAGATTTCAAACAGAAATATTCATTGTAGTTACAATATAATGTTACAACTTTCAAAAGTAAACATGAATGTAGATAAATCGAGGAAGAAGGAATCTTTCAGATTATCAATAAATTAATGTTTTAATTAACTGCCCTACCAAAATGTGACTGGGTAGTGCAAGGAGTCATAAGCTCTTGCAGTGTTCAATACCAGGCAACTCTGCTAGTTGCTGGTAAAATGCCAACAGAGACAATGGTGCTCTTTTGCTGGCTGTTTGCCTGGATATTCATTTTCTCAACTAAACTGGTCAAAGCAAAATGGTTCCACTTTCAGAATCAAGTGTGGATCCAAACTATTATATTAGTCTAGTTGCCTAAGAACTACTGTTCTGAGTAACATAATGTAGGTAATCTACGTGAAACGTTCACATAGGTTCATTCTTGATATCCCCACCCCCAGGGAATAATTAATTTTTTATCTACAAACCATCCCATGGGGCTCTTAATCAATGAACCAGCCCCCTACATGCAAAACTGACGGAGATATGAGGGAATATACATAAAGTACTTTATAGTGTAGATATATTATACACTTTCAGCACAGTGAACTGAATCATAGGACTGAACACCAAACACCCTTGTATCACCAGTGATTGCCGGGTAAACCAACCCTTAGTGGCTAGTCTAGGCACTAAATTTGTATTCTAAATAAAAAAATTTAAATAAATATTTACACATTATGAAACGCTGCACCAAATCGAGTTATGAAATACTCAAGGCCTTTATATTAAAATTAAATAAGATTAAGATTAAATATTGAAATTACATACAATTAGTTTACTTTAAACTACAATTTAAATAATTACATTACATTACAATTGAATAATGACATATAAAAGTATTTCTAGTTCTTAAAATGGTGATTAAAATAAAAATAAAATCTTTAGCTAGCATAATAGTGAACGTTTCTCAGGATAGTTCGTTTTCATGTTGAAATGGTTATTTTGACATATACAAACTTGTTTTTTTTCACCTTTGTAAAAATTTTTTTCATCTTATCAAGGCAACTTCATCAGTACTAATGACGTTGGATGCCATCATCTTACAACATGTAAGGATGTTTATAGTAGAAGGATAATACTTGTGAAAGAGGCCATATGGTTATATAACCAAGACCAAGGCAGCAATAAACCGAGATGAGGTCAATTATGAACTTCCTCATGTGTATGATGACGTCATCCAACGCCATTAGTACTGATGAAGTCGCCCTGATAAGACGACAACAATTTCTACAAAGGTAAAAACAAGTTTGGATATGTCAAAATAATCATTTCAACATTAGCTAGCATAGAGGCAACTGAGAACGGTACAATTACATTTTAGTTTTACATCAAATAAACAACATTGACAGATACTATGTGTATTTATGTTTTAAAACATCGAAGCATGCTACACTTGCAAAACAAGCAATCTTGTAGCGACGCATGTGATTGGTTCATGCAACAACTGGGACAAAGTACGGGTGGATGTGCCATTGGTGATCACCACTGGTTAATGAGAATAGATCTGGAGTGCTTCTTGTTGGATATGTTGTACACACAGTCAGCAACAAGAGCAGTGTAAACACTAGAACATTGCTCAAGGGGGCTACATATTCATCACACTTGTCTGAATTCAACATGATGTCTTAGCCTAAATGCTGCATCTGTTGAACATATACAAGTATTATAGAAATAGCATTTTGACAGGGTACAGTGTAAAAACGCAACATGTTTGGAATCAATATGTTTTTCTTACATGAAATGATAATGGGACACAATATGAGGACTCGTTCACGCGCATAAAGATTCAGACAACATATCTGTGAATTATTTTTGTGTATATTTTATGTTTCTGCTGAGGTATTAATTATTTTAAGTGTCTGAATACATTTGGTCAAAAGGGTACTATTTTTACCTTATTTTTTATTATTTGTTATTTTTGTGTTAAAAAAATCTGTAAACCAACTAACAAAAAGTAAAAGACCTTAAGTATACAATAAAATCGGCAAGTACAGTGCAGATAACCAGTCAATGTTTTGGTATGACATGCAGCACCACCTGGTGACAAACTCTAACATAACAAACCGAATGAATGCACATACATAATAGTAACATTTTTATTCACACAATTTCTCTTGAGACTATAACACAAAAATAGTGAAGTGGAGAGCCCATCAGAGCGCCAAATGAACTGTTTCAGCAACCAGACAGTGGATGACATGAACTCGCAGACCGGACATATTATTGCCAGCCCATCTCTGAACACAGAACAGACAAGACAGAATGCTATGCACTACTACAGACTATGATGGGGATAGTGAAAGTCAAGACCCTATTTGGATGAATGACTGTTACCGTTCATCCTAATAAGGTCTTGGCTTTTACTCTGCCCACAGACTTCACTAGGTTATTACTGTAAGACTCTGCTATTAGCAATAAAGAAATGTTTCTAACACTAGCTAGTGGATGCTATTTGTCAAGATATATTCCAAAGCCTGGGTTTTAATGCGATAAATGGCAACGGCTTCATAAAAACCGCAAATCAATTCCAATTCATACTGACGTACATAAATGTATACAGCAGAACTTGTATTTAAAATACAGATTTATACAAAACAAATGTGACACATCGCAGTCACCACTGTATCAACGCAAAATGGCAAATGACAAGTAGTAAAGGTTACGACAATGAATGAGTTTCTTTTACTGAATACCACTGCGTATTGATGAGTCCAGACAGACCCCAGGACGGATGCATGCATGGATGCACGCTGTCGCAATCACCACACACTCATGTAACTGCTCAGTGTCACATGACATATTTACTAATTCTGCCACCTTCTTTTTTCCAGTCTGCTGATCACTGACCGGCACAGATGAGGTCAGATCAACATTTATTTTCACAACTGGAGCAGGCAATGTTGAATTTAGTCAACTTCCTGAAAATAGGATATATATTACTTATTCTTTCATCAACCAACTCGAAGCAGTTGGTAAATTCTGTCACATTTTATCCAGAACTCAACATACAACATCTGATACCCCCTATTGGGCTCAAAACAACTAGATTGGGCACCAAGGTTCCAACTGCTGCTTTCCGGTGTTTTGGGAGCCAACTTCCTACCACTCACCATTGCACAGGACAAAAAGGCAGCCACTGCTAGAGTTTATGACTCATTGCACAGCAGAGTCAAGTTTTGGTAGGGCAGTGCCAATGGCAATGACGACTTCACGCTGTAAAAATTATATGCAACTGCCAGTTTCATAAAGCATTCAGTGGATGTTTGAAGTAGATCACATAACAATCATAGAAACATGCATAGTGTTGCTAATAATTGTACGTACCATTGTTGAGTTATGTAATCTGCTACACTATGTTACATAATCAAATGTCCACATAGGTCCTTTCATAATATCCCCACCCCCTGGGACATTGGAGTGATTTTGAATTTTTTTAATGTAGGAACCATCGCTATGGGCCGTCGGGCACATCTACAAAATGTCAGAGATATGATAGAACTGACTGACTGAGTATGAGTGAACAGACATACAGAGTCACAAACTACTTTATATAATAAATACAGCATAGTCCCTATATTACTGTAAACATGTCCCTATATTACTGTAAACATACTAGTTGATAACTGGACTGCACTGGAATGAGATATAGTGCCAATGCAGAACAGCAGATCTCTTCCATTTGCCTGTCCTGGTATTCCGTTTAAATTGGCCACAGAAGTCCGTACTGACCTTGTGCATGCAGAGAATGTCAATCACAACACCACAGATAAGACAAACAAGTCACACACACTGTCACCAGATACTGCAATTGTGTTCTTAACTTTCACTGACAGTACTGTATCATTATTTATTATTACGGATGTGTCATCTCTGTCTGTGTAAAGGGCTACACAAAAACTGTGTGGAGATAAAAATGAAACTGCAATAATAACGGACTTCACACCCCTCTACATAGTCTCTTTGTGTGTCTCTCAGCAGAGACAAATATATAAGCCCAGTAGCTGACAAGCCGTTTTGGATTGGAATTTGTATTATTTTCTTGAAATTCTGCATAGATCTATATAACATTTTTCATAGGTTAACTGGCCTATAGCGAGCGGTCAGATTTTTATGGAGTGTCGCACCTATGGGTCTACAAACTACGGCAACATTGAACAAAATCTGTTAGGTTTCGCCAGACATCTGCCTAGCGATTTTACAGTAAATCTAAAAGAAAGCTGTGTAAATACGACAGTGATATTCCTAAACAAATCCGTATTGAATGTGGGTAATTCTGGTAATTTGTAAGAAACGGCACATCTGGTTATGTTTCACTGGCCTTGAGCTGTTGCCAATCTCATCATCAGTAAAACACAGTCTAGAGTGCCAAAGAAATCATTGCAGATATCTCATGCATAAATCATCCACAGTCCCATTTCAACCTCTGATCTTTGGGTGGATGAAATATAATCAATTGTGCTTGGCACTGTTTTATCAAGCGGATGTTTTTGCTCTTTCTGGCACTGACATTAAGACTGTGCTGATTACAAACACTTTCTTGAACGCATCAATTCACCAGTTGGCCGCATCAATTCACCAGTTGGCCGCATCAATTCACCAGTTGGCCGCATCAATTCACCAGTTGGCCGAGTTTGTTTCCTCTCTATTGCATCTCAATTTCTGTTGTTAATCTACCCAACAAAATTGTGGACAATTCATGCATATAACCAACTTTCACGCTGGGTTTCTTCTGTAACAGAGTAAACATGATTGCCAATGCTCTACTAGTCCTTTACATGTTGGCATACATACACCCACCACGTAGTGTAAACGACACAAACACTGAATGTGTGTGGCTACAGTATTGTTTTTTATTGAAACAAATGGCTAAAAGGGAGGAAATCCAGACAGTGTGTCACTTTATTTGTATGCCATAGACCAGGAAGTAAAATAGTGATCTGACCCCACGAATAACGTACTTGTAGTTCCAGTGTATATTTGTTTAATTCTGTCTGGAAGCAAACAAAAAACAACGTAACAACATTAAAAAACAATCCTTTAGATTCAGCTTGTGTTGATGGTGGGTGGTTGTAAGGCAATGACAATTTCATGCCCAAAAATTATGTATATCGGTCAGTTTCATGAAGCATTCGTACCGTTTCGCGTAATTCTGAATATAAATCCTAGAAAACACACATAACATTGCTAACAACTGAAAATAACTACAAACTGCTGCTGTTCTGAGTTAAGTAACACACGTAATAGCCCCACCCCTGGGGGATTTGGGATATTGTTTTACTGTACAAACCGTCTCCATCGCCCCTGGGCATGCCTACAAAATGTCAGCCCCATACATGCAAAACTGGCAGAGATATGAGGGAATAGACATACAGAGTAACAAACTACTTTATGTTATAGACACTGTGAATACCAATCCTATCATATGCATCATTGAGGATTCACATTTAAAACTCCCGTCTCGATTCATTTAGTACGTTGTGAATCAGGTTCATTAGATTAGAGCTTGCAAAAGTATGAATAGCTTGATACCGTAACATATACAATGTGTAAACTGGACCACCACTTACGGGTCCTGTCGAAAAAATTATTTCATAATTTGTCCGATGATTTCATGTGCACAAATGAGCCGCCACGTTTTCTAAGTAGGTTTGATAATTATAAAAAAATTATTCTTAAAGATATCCTACTGAATTGAGGAAGGACCTTTAAATGCCTGAACTCACACCCCAGAGGAGCGAGATTTGGGAAGAAATCAGCACACCACCTGGTGAGTAAGACCAGAACTTGCAAGTATAATCAAGTCAATGTCACATGTGCTAACTACATTGTCATCGATTCTCTGGCTACCAGCCTCCCTGTTAAGTGTTTTCCTCAGCACCAATCTAAGGCAATCTGTTGCTGAGTTAATGGGAGTAGGAGGGGATATGTATTGATTGGTGTCAATCAGTGAATTCCCTAATTTCCGCCAACTACAGTGCAAACAAAAGGGGCAGACAGTGGCTGGTGAAACTATATATACCGTATTCGACCAATTAAGCGTACATGCCCTAATTAGCATACACCCCCTTTTCTAATCAGCAGGATCCATAAATATTGTAATAACCAGTGTGGAACAATTAAAAATTGTCGCCATTTCATGTTAAACAGTTGGCACCACTTTTCAGTTGTTCTACATTAGTCACCAAATGACACCACTAGTGTTAAACAGTTACATTGTCTACAGAAATAAATTTTGGTGTACATTTATAAGAACAGATTCATTGACATTTTTCCGTGGCCCAATTTTTTTTTAAGCATACTGTACCCTTGTTAGGGCGAATACGGTATATATTATTCAGTTTCGTTGAATTGATCATTTTGTGAATCATGGCTGGTATTAGACATCTTTGCATGGTCACATGTCATAAGTGACAGTCCATAGCATAGGTACTATAATGAAAAGTGACTTTGATCTTAAAGATTAAGGATAGTATAACAGCAATAAATGGTCATAACACAGTAGGTGTCAACACATATCTATAGGTATCAGTGAAGATCTAGTACTCTTTTGTCACAACTTATGACTCACAAGATCAGATAACATCACAGGAATTAACTGTCTGGGAGTAGAATTAGATATAGCATTATAAACATGTTGATAAGATCAGGCACTGGCTTCTGTTTCTAACTGCCTTCTAAGGCTAATGGGTGTTTTTTTACAGGATTGTCCTGATTCATTTGCTGCAACAGCTGTCCTGTCTCAATCCCAGGACACATTCAAATGCCAAAGCCTTCACTGTTGTCACTGGGAAGTCATTAACAGCCTTTATAAGTTGCTGCTAGCAGGAAATGTCACATCAATCAACAACCATAAACGTAGTTGACAGGATATAAAATACAGACTGGCATAAAAAAAACTACAGAAGCTTAGACCTTGAGGCAGATCTTGTATCAAAAACACATCAAACCTGTGATCAAGCCAATGTAATGAAATGGGTTAAAAAAAACTGCTTAAGCTTAAGCCAAGGCAGCAATTCCTTAGTAAATTTGACTCAAACAGTACTAGTGGCCAGCTTCTGTCTGTTGAGATACCACTGGTCTTAGTTGCTTCATGCTGGTAAATTCCCAGCATGATGTTTCCCACACTTAATCTCCAGTGGTTAGTCTAGTACACTTAGATATCAATGACAGAATCACAACTAAGAATGGCTGGCTCAAACATAAACTATAATTTATATCATTCAAAGTTACCATATTTCTGTCCCCCAAATTTTTGTTTTACTTCATTTCCACATTTTTTGGTGACTTTATTTCTACATTTTTATTTACATTATTTCCAAATTTTTTGTGTGACTTTATTTAGTTTTGTTTTCCTTTTATTTCTGGGACTTTCCCTCAATACTGACACCTGCAAATAAAGATGATTGCCTATACTTCAAGTTTTACATACAATTTAGTAATGTGATGAGGAGGGATTTTGTCCTGCTGCCATTTGTCTGCACACCCTTCCCGGGTTCCATTTTTTTTATTTTATGAACAGTTAAATATATATAAACCCTGTGTACTTGTGGTGTAGTGTTGTATATTGCCTATGGTATGTCATGTGTTCACTGGCTATGGCATGTCAAGGAATTTACACAGCAGTTGTAAAGTGAAATCTGACTCACCACTGTGTTTTCACGTACTCCTGCTGAAACCAATACTCCTTTAGTGTCAGGCTAGATTTGGTTTTCAGAACCAAACTTAAAACCACCTGCTTGTTTCTACTAAGTGATATCACTGCCTGAGGATCTGAGTGGGTCTGATTATAAATGGGGATGTACCTGCCATGACCAAGGTTCTAACCCCAGGCTGGCCCCCCCACCCAGTTACTTGAGGATGACAATGGGATCTCATGTGACTGCAGCGTGCAAATCTGCCATTTAACACAGGTTTCCAAGAGGAGTCGAAGAACCTGTCACACCAGCCTTAAACGAGTGTGCACTGAAGTATATTGCAAACCGTGTGACAGGACAACAGCCAATTCGAGACAAGCAACAAAAATCTAATTACGGAGGGACTTTTTCGACATTTTGTACAGCACCATGAGCAGTGATTGTAGCAGCAGTCCTTCAATACATTATATGGTTTGATCTGATCTAGTATACGATTTATATAATAAGGTGCTGAAACTAGGACATATACCTAAATTAGCTGGTCTTCCTGGGTCAGAAATTAGTTCATTAATCAATAATAGCCTATCAATTCTAAACAGGTGTGAAGATCAACAAGAATGACTGGGCACTGTGTAGGATATGGGGCCCACGTTAAACATGATGAATGCAACTGAACCAGATCTGCTAAATTACAGATAATGAATGTGTTATCCATTTCCAATGAATACAAATTATCAGTATATGCAAATTATGGCAAATTCATTATACATATATGCACTGGCATGCACACATAAACACATGCATACACACACATGCATAATTTTTCATACACATGAAATGATTTATAACAATTACACATAAATATGCATTTACACGCATACAGTAGCTTATAATCTACATACACAGGGCCTTATGTAAAAAACATTTCAGGGTGTTTACTAAGTCTAAATTCTAAAACAACCAGTAGTCAATGTCCCGAGAATTTCAGTAAAGAAGTTGCGTATTGTATTGAATGAATTGCCAATCATATAACATTCACTCAACATCATATCAGCCTTTTTATCATCATCATTTGACTCAAATTATTGCAGGTTTACTCAATGAATTAAATTATACACAGTGGCTGATTTCATGCTTTTTTTATTTTAAACATATATAGCCAGAGATATTAATATGGAAAATGCATAATTAAACACAAAATAAATAATTAAACAAAAAAACACCCTGTCATGTACACATCAACTTAAACTGTGAGAATAAATAACACAAACATGAACTATGAACAAATAATAATAAAAACAATTAGTGACTGGATCTGGTTCAGTCATAACTCAGAATTACTCATTAAGCTCACTTTCGACAAGTTGGAAATGCAAAAATATAAATATATAGTATATACCAGTACGTTGAAGGCACATCACAAGATGTATTGTGCAGAAAAAATACAGCAATACATTGGTATGCTGGTAATATCATGTAACACTAGTTTTTATTTTAGATGGCTGCAAGAAAAACTCTGTGATGATTCATCATAAGGCTAACTAGCAAACATTATGACAGTCAAGAGCTTATATGTATTATTCTCCTTCGTAATTGGATCTATATTAATCACAACACATGATAGAACAAAAGACCAGTTGGCATGACAGTGGTTTTTATGGCAATCACTCACCAATCACAATCACGCCTTGGATTTCTTATATAACAATCATCCAATGTTGAAGCCGATGAACCAACATCAGTAGTTCAGTTAATTGATTGTCTTCCTTTTTTAAATCTACACATATTCCCTATTTCCCATTGCCAATTTGCAGAAACAATCCCTAGCAGAGTTCATGGCCTTTGTTGCACGTGTTTACAATTTCAACTGTATTTTCTAAACACTGGCACATTCAGACAGACTTTCACCTCAACAGAACACGTTTGTATTTTTTATAATTACACATTCCACATAGTGCACGTGTTTGTACAATACACATTATCAGTGACATGACATATCCGTTCATTTTGTGCTGCTTGTGACCCAGACTCCATTTTCTGTCAAATAGAAAATGGACCTCCACCAAAAATGGACCTGGGGGTCCATATTTTAATATAGAATATGGACCCCTTATGGAATTTGGACAGCCCCATTAATACGAGTGATACTAACCATCATAATTTTACTAATAAACAAGTTGTAAATGTTTTAAAGTTCTATTTTGATTACTAATTAAAATGTTTAATGTTGGCAGTAATTTTATAGGTGGAGTAAAATTAGGTAACGGTCATGACATTTCAGCATCAATTAACTGAAATATTTAAAAATTTAAAACATCGCTGTACGTGTAACATTGCTATGACACAGCATATATACAGGACACGTGCACTAATAACCATCAGAATAACTTTATTATTTCTACAAACATTTATCTCAAATAATAGTTTTCTACGAAGTTGTGAATTTCCAAGGTGTCGACCATATTACAGCACCACGCTGTGAACAGTTATATGATTTAAAACAATTCCGTAACAGTTCACTGCATGGTGTTGCATAAAGCAGTAATGCCAGATCATATTTCGCAAGCAACAGACATTTATTTAAATTAATGTGCAATGTTGACCCCCTCCCCTATTAGTATGCTTTGTGCGAACAGGTATGTGCTGACAATTGTGAACAGCCACTTATTTCAACAATGGAGAAAATTTAAATAAGGCCTATCATCCGGATTCTAAAAGCAAGTTGTATCTATGTTACTTGCTGTAACAGTGTAATATGGATGAAGACAACATCACCAAATCAAAAACAGGTGTTCTATTTATTATCAAAAGTTTCATGATGTATAAACACACTCTAGCCTGCAGGTCAAGACACTTATAGGTCACATGGCTAACATAAAAGAAACCAGATCTGTCTGAATCTCTATATTTATGTTTCATCTAACAGTATGACCTGTTTGTACTGATCAGAAAATGATGCTCGTGCCATGTTTTTTTTATAGCTCAGTGGAATACCATACAATCAAATATTAATTTTTTTTCTTAGCCTGTAAATGTTAGATGTAAATTTCACATGGGCAGAGCTGGATTTCATAAAATTGGCAATTTTCTTATATTCCTTCATGGTAGTAGGAGAGGACGAAGACAAACATTAATATGGAGGGACAGCGTGAATAGAGATCTCGAAAGGACGGTTGAGCAGCCGAGTTAAGTTGTATGCCCCACCCTAAAGGGACCATTTGTTTTAACAATGGCAAAATAAGTTTAACCAACTCACACTGCATATATAGCGAGTATTCCGGTCAGTGGTAACGATTTGTAAATACCTCCTACAGTCAACAAGACAATACACTCAAGACACTCAGACTCGGAGACACTCGGAGAGACACTGGAAGACACTCCATTGTTTGCTAACTTTGAAAGTGGACAGATTTAGATTAACACAGACAAATGTTTGTCAACTGCATATTGTGTAAACAAATAAAGGTCAGTTGTGCAAGTGATTGTCCGTGACCCAAAATATGTTATTATCTAGGCTTGTGGAAGCCGTGAACCTACAGTGAACGAAAACTTTAAATAATTTAAATGGCAATGCCATAATTCTGCATATATGATATATCCATAAAATTGGACTAACACTAGAATTGGTCAGTGTGCGATCTTGAGCTTTGACTGGCAAAAATATATTTAGAAAAGGTCCAATATAACACGTATGTTACAATAGAGACAAACTGACTTCTGGACACCAGGGCTTGTTAGAACTGGATGTTGCTGTTGTTGTTGATAATTTCAATTAAGTATGGCCATGTAGAAGCAATGTTTAAAGATTAAGGGGTAGATTGGTTACTTCTCATCTGCTCTTTTTCAAGCAATATTTCTTATTTGATCATGCACAATACTCACACATATTGGTACACATAGCTTGTTTGTTTGTTTTGTTTTGTTTGTTTATATGTTTCAAACAAATAAATTGATGAGTGAGTCGCACCACACAGGATTTACTAGTAAGTGCTAAAGTCAATAAGATTATTGCAGCTTTGTGTAAACTAGATCTAACTAGTTGTGGACAAACACCATTGATGAGGATGCTTTGATTTTCCTGGGAGTCTATGACCCTGCTTTAGAAGACGACTGATTGCAGTGTTAAACTGGCTAACGTCAACGTGTGTGTACACTGGCGCTGCTCTCAGGTGCAACGTTCTTCGAGTAGAAATAACTAACTACAGCTCTCAAATACTAAGAAACTAATTCATGGTTCAATAGAAGGGATTTATTACTACCAACTACTAAATACTGCAATAGAAGGGATTTTACAGGGAATCGTCCTGGATAAGGGATGGGGTGTACATGACGCCTGCATCAGGTATGAGGGGTCTGTTGTAAGTGTTATGCACAACAAAGCCATACATACATGGAGTATTTCTCCTGAATCCCGACCACCGTCTGCTGTGGTAGTGAGGCCGACATGGGGAAGTCTTGCCCATCAAACGCTTGGTCCACTTCCACATAATCCATTGCAGCGTCCAGCTAACTGCAGATCCACGTCTGTACGGCCTTCACAAATTACCTAGGAATGATATCTGGATAATCAGGCAGGGCCATCCAGTTGGCAAGAAGCCTTTGTTTCGTAACAAAGCCAGCTGTTATCCGGCCAGTCTACTGGGCAGTCTTTCAGTTCTGCTTAACTGTACTTGCTTTCTGTGAGGACATCATCAGTACCAGCTGTCACTAGTCCGGACAAAGCACACTTGGCTGGCTTTTGTCAGTTTTGACTGGTTTCAGGAATCATTTAGCACAGCAGCTGATATTCAAATGTGGCTGGCCATGCGGTTGCATTTATACATACAAATATTGTTATTGTCCTCTGACTAACAGTGATGCATCAGCATCCTGTTTCATACTGCAGCAGCAACAATAGAAAGTGAAGCTGCTATTGTCTCGGTGATGCACTCCCTGTCAGTGGTGTACATCGAGAAACAAAGACAGATAAATGAGTGAAATGGCCAGCAAGGTGGTAACATTATAGTCTCAAATTGCTGAGGCACAACAAAAACAAGCGTGTCCCTTACACAATGTCACAAGATGCAACGTGATAGCTGCGGCCGTATGACATATTAAGGGGACAAACATCACTTCTTGGTGGCAAACTTATCACAGTCTGTGTGTGCTTGTGTCAGTAGATCAACAGTGTCAAACAGACACTGGCACATGCGGCCTACGTCCAATGTCACTAACAGCATATCCTCTGATGACAGTCCATTATAGCATGGCTAGTGGGTCAATATCTATTCAGACTTGGTGTACACACAAGGCCAATGTCCAGCAACCAATGTACACAGGTCCACCAGTTCAGGCTATTCACAATCACAAAAACCACACAGTAACTGTTGACAAACAAATCCCCTTCCCAAGGCAGTCATCTGAGACACAATGACACGCCTGACCGCTTCAATGCTCATGAATCTTGCTCACTACCAATATTCACCCAGGTCCAGACAGATGCCTGGGAAGCCTCAGTATCCATCTTGTTTGGGCAAGTCAATTTTGCATCAGGGGTGTATGGATATAACAAGTAATAATAACCAAACATTTCTGCTAAATATCGACACCTATATATTTGATGTAAGGCTCAAACAATATGTTACTGCATAATACATAGTGTATTAAAGTAATTAGCCAGTTAGCAACCTATAAAGGGAGATATTAACCTCACATATTCTACCAGTTTTGAAATGGTCCCTGCCTTAGTCACCTTTGTTAACAGCAATGCATGCTGGGGTGGTTGAAAGTAGTCAGGCTACTAGGAAAGGATAATTGTAAATAACCCTTGTATTAATGAGTATTGGAAGCCATACAACTGGTATTGGAGTATTCTATTGGGAATCTAAAGGAAAGGCAGGCTCCAACCCAAAGGTGTTAAATTACTAATGGGTTATTTTGCTGCTTGCTGCATTACTGGGCCATGCAACCTTTAGGGAATCTACCAAAATTAGCTAGACCCTCATTTGTTTCATATACTTTGCCTGAAGCAATATGTCAGTCATATGTTAGAAATAAGTAATTAAAATGTGACACATGTTGTTGGTGACTTGGCTAACAAACAGGGAAACCGAGACTGGGCTGACTCCAAACAGTGGTGCAGTACTTCAAGTGGTAAAACTAGTCTGCCCTAGTTTTGACTGTATAATTATTATAGCCTTGAGGCAGTCTAAAAAAGTTGCAGATGGATAAAGTCATGGAGTGTATAATTATGCTCTAGATGTATAATAATTCCTTATCAAAATTATCAAAACTCTTTTCGATCCTACAATGAACAAACAATTAAAAGTATTACAAATAATTCAAGGAGCAATCCACTGATGTTAGCTTGTTGGATGCCAATGAACAACTGACTAAACTTATTTATTTTAAATCAGAAGCGGCCATTTTTATTTAGTTAAAATAATATATACGAAGCAAAGAAAAAATCACCCAAAATTCCAAATTGATGCATACTGCAAACAACGACTTACAGATGAATAAATAAAATAGTTGAAAGAAAACTGCAGAAACACAGAACAAATTAAGACAAATTAAATCAGGAAGCAGAAAAAACCACAACATAATTAATAGGACATAGACAAGTAAATTACACCATAGCAATAGCAAAAACAAAACAGATCAGACTTCTAACAAGAAGTAAACATGACAGTAGTCTGTCAACAAGTGAATAAGAGGGAAGACAAATAACCTCTGGATGTAAAGAGACGTATAGAAAGACACCAAGTGCACAAACAAACTTAACATAAATGTGTTTAATATAAGTGCATGAAATATAGTATAAAAAATCAATACATAGAAAATACATGTATATAATTGTGTTAAAACTTGTTATATAAATTTAATGTTAAAACTAATTAAATATATATGTACATCAAAATTGCAAGTAAAGCCCAACTCAATAAACCATAAAGAATTCAATAAATAAAATGTTATTATTAAGTTAAATCAAAAGGAACTTCAGCAAGAACATAATTATATAATTTTATATAACTGATATAATCTGTGAATACAAAGCAATTATATCATTCATTTAAAAATGTCAGTTGTTCAACAAGCTCTGTCATTAGTTTTGACCAGCATACATTTGAAGTAAATGGCCACTGAGAAATACTGAATGTTAACTATACAGCGACATGGAAAAAACACTACCAAAACTGCAAGGAGAAGAAATTAAGGCAAGTACCAGTGTACCATGATATGCCCACTGCCCAGAGAATTATTTGCCTTCAAGCAGGAAGACCACATGTTTGAAAGAGAATAATGGAAACTGATATCCCTGCTGCAAAGATTCATCATTTCCCTGAAGACAAACATGACAAGTTGATATCTTTATGGGAGTCCAGTAGTTTCAGAATTGTTTATATATTTGTTATCTCCATATGGGCAGCCAATCAATACAACATGGCTGTATAGACATTAGTGACTGACTGGACAGATTATCTTAATTAGTCAATGATAAGGGTCACATCTGCCACAAGAGGAACCAAAGGAGGGGATATTGGGTAACATCTAGACACTTACCAGGTGCTGGGTGTTATGTCACCCCCATCCCATGGTGTTTAGGAGAGTAACTGTTGCTACTAAAGTATGGGGACCCCCTTAAAAATTAATATGTCAGAAGTTTGCTGGAAAGGCTTTAGGCAAACGAGATTATAAAAAAAATGTATTCGGCAGCTCCTTAGAAATATAAATTTTTAGGCTTTGTAAATAAATATGTTTTTAATAGATGTTTTCAGGACATTTTATTTCAGAATTGTGCTGCTTTATAAATAAAGGTTATTATTATATAGTATATATTCAGTTTTAATATCTAGATGACTTTTACCCTAACTAGTTAACATCATGATGATAATTAACATTCAGCTCAGACTAATGATTAGCTAGTTAAACAAGCTAAGATGACGTAAGATGACTGGGGGTCATGCTTCTTTTATTGTTTACAAAGTTTACTGGTCACTATGTAAACACACCTAGTGTTTGGCTTGATATTGCTATTTGGCTTTGATGACCAGCCAGCCATTCACAAAGCTGATTTTGGCTGCTCCTCTGTGATTGACCATGACTGCTGGGTGGGGTTATTTGGGGGCACTCCGGTAGTTTTACAGAGGGTTACTGACTGCATTCCTGAATAGCAAGGTAATTGGTAATGCACAACACTCTTTTGCCACTCCTACAACTCCACCGGAGCTCGGTCAAAGCCCACATTTTTTTGTAAAATCTACTCATCAAGTAAGAATTTGAGTTCAAAGTGTTACTCAAGACAACTGGAGACCAAGCTTCTTTAGACTGTTTTCCACTGGTCAAGGCCTTAAACATGCCAAGTTGCCGTTACTATAGACATTGTTTGCCGTTTGCTTTGTTGGACGGAGGCTGGCTGTGAAGCTGATCATGGCTGCTCGAATGTGACTGACCGTAACTGTGGGGGGGGACTTGGGGGTGAATGACCATATTTCTGAATAGGGATGTAACAATAATGTCCGTATCATCGAGGTGACCATATCATCAAGGTGACTGTACCATTGAGATGACTGTACCATCTAGGTGACCACATCATCTAGGTGACCATATCATCGAGGTGACCATATTATCGAGGTGACTATAGGCACTGCTAATGTTTACTCCCCCAATGAGCTGCCACCCCAACCCCTGCCAACAGTGCCAACACAAGGGAGTCTTTTGTCTGCTTGTTTGATTTGTTTCAATGAACAGGTAATCTTTGAAACAATCAACCTATAGACCAGTTGGTCTTTTTATCGTTTTATTTTTATGAATAACAGCTCAGGCCAGTTCACCTACAGAGCAATTTTTTAAAGAGCACATTGTGAAAGTGGATGCACAGGTCAGATTTCATAATCTGCAGAGGGTACTGCTGAATACAGAGTACTTTTTCCAGTGGCATGTTGTGAACTTGTGAAAATGAATCTAACAACAATAATTATTCAAAGAAATACGCATGCATTTGATTGTACATTTGACAAATCAAATGTTTGTGGGTCGCAGTCAAATGCATATGTTTAAGGTACACATTCAAATGCAAGTGCATTAACAATTTTATGGCAGCATTTGAATGCGCAATCAAATGCTCAACATTCAAATGCGCATTCAAATGCATTTGCATTTGTTAACAAGCGTGTTGTATATAAACATTAGCATCAAAACAAACATGCAGCAACAAAAAGCATATGCAAGCAAAATGTTGGAGAAACAAAAAACAATATAAAGGGAATCTGGAAAATGTTAAACACAGTAACCAACAAACAATTAAATCCTCTAACATATACTGCCTATTTCATGGGCAATGATAAAGTGATATGTGATAAGCAGGACATTGCAAATGGATTTAATAATTTTTTTTACAAATGTTGGACCCAATCTTGCAAAACAAATTACTCTACCTAAAGAAATTTATATATTTTTTATTATTTTGGAAAAGAACTTGATAAAAGTATGTTTCTAAGTCATGTTGATGACCAAGACATTATTAGAACTGTTCAAAATTTTAAGAGCAAAATGTCAACCGATTGTAATGATTTAAACATGAACATGGTTAAGAACATTATTGCTCATATTGTAAAAACTTTAAAGCACATAACATTATGTAATGTTTCTGGAATCTTTCCAAAACAAATGAAAATAGCTAAAGTTATTCCTATTTTTAAGTCTGGTGAGTAGGCATGTTTACAAATTACATACCTATTACTAGAGAAATTATACAGTGATAGGTTAAATAGTTTTCTGTTTAAATATAGTATACTCAGCCCTAGTCAGTATGGATTTAGATCAAACGTATCAACATCACGTCTTAATAGAATTGGTTGAAGAAATTACTGCTTGTCTTGATAATAATAAATATATGGCATTGGCATATTTGTTGACCTTAAGAAAGCATTTGATACCGTCATCCATAATATATTGGCAAAGAAATTATACTTTTATGGCATTCATGGTGTTGCACATAAATGGATTATGAGTTACTTGGAACACAGAAGTCAATTTGTTCAATATGGAAATTGTGACTCAGAAGAACTCAAAATATGTAGTGGTGTGCCACAAGGATCTGTTTTAGGTCCAAAGTTGTTTATTATGTACATAAATGATATTTGTAATGTTTAAAAATTTGTTTAAGTTGATCTTATTTGCAGATGATACCAACATGTTCTACAGTAATAGTGATATAGCTGTCCAGTTGACAAATATTGAATTAGAAAAGTTACCTGTATGGTTTGTAGTAAACAGACTTTCAATATTTCAAAGGCAAATTATATGTTTTTAATAATCGTATTTTAAAGACACACGTATCTATATATATAAGTCAGGAAGAAATTAGTAAGGTTGAATTAAATTTTTTTTAGGTGTTTTGATTGATAATAAATTAACGTGGAAAAAACACATTTCTATGGTAAAATCTAAACTCTCTAAGAGTTGTGCCATAATGTATAGAGCCAGCTTTGTTATTGACAAATGTGGAATGCCTATTTTATACCACTCCCTCTTTCTGCCATACATCATGTACTGCATCGAATATATGTTACTAATCTAAATTGCTTAGTATTGTTAAAAAAATGCTGTGCGTTTAATTTGTAGAACTAAGAGGTTAGACCACACTTCTTGTCTATTCTCCGAGTTACATATCCTGAAACTACAAGATATTGTGGAAATACAAACTGCACATAAAAGGCAAATAACAATTTGCTACCAGTGAATATACAAAAGTTGTTTACATTGTACAAGTCAGTCTATGTAACCAGACAAAGTCCCACTTTTAAACAAAATTATGCTCGTACCAATTAAGCAGAATGCGTATTTCAGTTAAAGGTGCAATATTATGTATGGAACTCTCTTCACAGCTCTTTAATATGTTGTAGAAACGTTCATCGGTTAAAAAAAATACACTGCTAACATTTTGGTTAGCTATATAGTATAAAATAATATCATAAACAGATTGGCTGTATGAATATATTTGATGTAGCTACAAAAAATAATTGTTTTGTTTATGCTGGTCTTTACATGTTATTCTTGAACTACGCTACAGTGACTATCTAGTCTAAACACTAATATTTCATTATTCATACTGAAATATAAATAGTTAAGTTGTAATCATGGATGTTGCATAGTGTAATTATTTGCTTCTTGTTATATTTATGGTAACTGGGCAAGTGTTATAAGTGACACACTTCTTGTCCTTTTCAACATCAAGAGTGTGGTTTATATTTTATGTTTGGCTATTTTTTGTGCTGTGTTGAAATAAAGACCTGATATCTGTCAACAAGACTTCAAGTGACAGTGGAGGAGAGGAAGACTACTGAAAAGGTGGAGTGACCAAATCAAGAATGATACTGGGCTCTGGCTGTTCACAGTAGAGTAGCATGCCATAAATAGAACAGAATGGAGGGTGCCATTTTCCTGAGGACAGGGAGGGGTCACTAGGGTCTATTTCTAAGCCATGTCAGTCAACACTGATTCCAGTGTCATGGTTCATCAGTGTACAGATGTGATTCTATAAATAGCTGTATCACCATACTAGTAGAGCAGTGGGCGATCTTCTTCCACTTACAAAATTAATGTAGGGTCGTAGGAGGCCATAAGGGGTGGAGTGATTGTCAACTCTAACTTGCCCTACAAACATGTCATGACATACTCTTTATGCCTCAGGCTACCTGACAAGCTTGAGGTTGTTGACATTCTGGCAGCAAGGAGCTCAGATTGACATACTAGTGATCTTAGTGCAGATAAATTCAATGGCTGGCTTTGTATGCAATGGAGTGGTTCAAATGAATACTGGTTTAGACAGTGTCTTGGAAGGTGTCATATTACTGAACTGGAAAAGGTTTATTCAATTCACCACAGAAACTCACACAAGTGGTGCAATAGTGTATAATTATGCCACCCCAATTATGCAACCCAATTTGGCTCTTACGTTTCACATGATTATACTAAAAGTTGTGAAAATGATGATAGGTGTTGTATGTCAGCTCTACCTGTCTTATCATTGTCATGTGACCATTTAACTAGAGTAGTAACTCATTACCATCAAAATATAATTTGTTTACATAATTAGTTAACCACACTACACAGCTAAACCGACATATTCAACACATTTTCAACCCACTAAACTAACAATTTACAGACATGAAAACAAGTTCTAAATATCTGATTTACTTTCAGTTGCACTAAATGTATCGAAGATAACGTAATTCGGTTACCCCCAGATGTAACATATTTTACAAATTACTCCATTGGGGAGATTTATCAACTACACAACAGCTACATCAAATAAACAGACTTGTACAAACGATGTCTTCATCTCAGTCGATCTTAACTTCACACAACAAAGTACACTGACCACTATTGCAATGACCACCTTGTCAGCATAAATAATTTCTTTTTTACCATCCAAGCAGAATTATGGTTGATCTGGTGAAGTAATTTGTCAAATCTTTGTCAATCTGACTAAGTGCCATCTAAAATATCTCATCAAACCAATACAAAATGGAACCAATGTGACTTAACCTCAGGACCCCCCTCACTTCGAATTACAATGACCTGTGGATACCCATGAACATTGTCCTGTCCTACAGTAACACACTGATCATATTCAGTTGTCATAATGCAAAACTGCCAACATGCATTCCAAGTCAGCACTGTGTACACAATCATAAAATGAAGGATGGTTTTTGCTAATAGAAACAGCTGCTAAACCACTGGACAGCTTGGTTTAATATCAAACATCAATGAATTGAGATGGTCCCTAAATTAGTACTTAGCACTCCACCACATGACAGAAGATGGTTGTAATGGCAGTGTCCACTGTGTGACACATACAAATGGAACATGCTTAGTTAGATAAACAATGTGTCTGTCACCCAGGCATGAATAATTGATGAGTAAAGGCAATCAGAAGTGATGGCACTTCCTAGTGCAGGCCTGCAGGGAAAGTTGGAATTAAATCAACAGGCTCTATAAGATGGCCTGAAATAACACTGTTCAATTGATGTGCTATTAATATGATGGATAAGCACGGAGTAATATGCATTAAGGTCAGAACCTGTCATATATGACTCCCATAAATGTTGTATTTAAAGCAGGCTATGGACATCAGTGAGTTTACTCAGTTATTACAATAATAAGAGAGACTACTAAAGGATGTTTAGATACCTTTCAATTTCTGTCACTGGGGCAGGGTCAGAGCTTACCAACATGAAGGCCACCTTGTGGCTACAGGGAACACTAAATCAACGAGGGTCATAATATCAGAGTCACATCAACAGCGCTGACCAGAGAAGACAACTTCTGGCACATAAAGATGTTTGGAGTGATCAAATTACAGGAGAGGCACCAAGCCATGAGAGGCACCAAAGCCATGAGAGGCACCAAGCCATTAGAGGCACCAAGCCATGAGAGGTACCAAAGCCATGAGAGGCACCAAGCCATGAGAGGCACCAAGCCATGAGAGGCACCAAAGCCATGAGAGGCACCAAGCCATCAACATAGATGGGGATACAACCTTCCAGCAATTATCCTAAAACCACTATTAAATGTGTAGTCATCACATTTAATAGCTGACATAGAAGAGAACAAAAGGCCTCAAAGGCTCAGTCAAGTATATAATATCATAACTTTAGGTATCCACACTTCCTCTAATGTGAATTTAACAAAGTCCATTGATAACTTGCATGCCAATATAAGGTGAAGAATCTATTTTGTAATCCACTGTTATCACAACAAGTGGTAATACTCCTGTCAATTGCATGCTGCACATCAAGATCCCTGGGCAATGTGCATCAAAGGTGCATCACGTCCATTAAAATAATGATGCAGTAGTATGCCAAATTCCAACTTTGGTGAGTCACAAATATGTATGAGGGGTGTGTCAAGGTCTTTAATGTCTGATGCATGCTCAGTTGCAAAACGATTAGCATGATGGCAACCAGCGCCACATGTATATTAATTATATTTTTAACCTTTAATTTTTACAATTATTCGTGCCAGCAAACAGCCAAATTTCACAAGTAATTTAATTTAATAAAATCGACTTAATTACAGAAACAGAAACTGACTTGAACGTGAAGGATCGGATTGAAGAGGAACTTGGTTTGAGACTGAATTAAACTGAGCTAATTTAAAGCAAATAAAATATCACTTGCATGTTGTTACTGAGCCAAAGATATGTACATGGGAAATGATGCACACGTGGAATGATTGAATCAATGCATCCGCATATAAAAATGAGGAAAGAATATATCGTTTAGCGGCATAAATAAAAAGTCGTTTAATTAATGGGGCACAATGTCTGGATTTGTTTGGACTGTGTATAGATCTGTGAATATTTTTTTAGCATACCATACGGTCCATACCTGAGATTTTTATTATTTTAAGTGTCTGAATAAATTTGGCCAATAAGGTTCTTTTTTTTTATATTTTTTTTAATTCCCCGAACGACCATTTTTGTGCTAGAAAAACATCTGTAAACCAACTAATAAAAAAGTCTAATACTACAAATAAGATTATCTCAACAGGTTGGCACGTTATAAACTTACAATTACATCTATGATCTTGCAATTTATTGGTTGTATTTTTAACTGGTTTATTATACAAAGTGGAATTTGCTATATATACATACATATATATATACATATATATATATATATATATATATATATATGCATTTTGAATAGTCTTGACTTTGAGTTTTATTGTCAGTCTGTCTGTGTGTGTGTGTGTGTGTGTGCGTGCGTTTTTTATAAGCACTTTTGTCTAAAATTAACATATATTATCATAATAACATCATATTTTGCACATGTCAACATTTTGACAAAAGTAACGCTTTACATCCATTTCACCAGCCTGATCTTCATATAATATTAAGTCAATGTGAAATAGATATGTTTATTATTATAATACATTCTCACACTGTTTTTGTATGGATTTTTTTATCACTGAGATAGAGACAGTATAACTTATGACTGGGAGTATAACATTACATATTCTGTTCATCCTTCAGTCATGGTGCTCTTTATGTTCTTTGTAAAAGATTATGTTGTTCAGTTGTACAAGATCTGTTGTAAAGAGTCACAATAAACTATTTGATTTCTAAATACCACAAAGTTCACACGCACAGGTTGGTTTATATCTGTAGAGATATAATATAAACTTGGTCATTTAACAGCTTAAACATCATGCGCAATCAGCATGCAACCAAACTCAGTCGTATTCATATAGAACAAAGTTGAATATTTTACTACTGGGGCTCGAGAGTATCGCCTGTCCGGGACAAATAACTATCAATGTACTTTTTAACAAAGAAGGCTAGTTTAGTAGACAAAAGCCAAAATATGTTAAACAAGTTGAGTTTGGATGCAAACAGCATGGCCATATCCTATTGGCTATAATATCCTAATGAATGTATACAAATATATTTTTATTTGGCGAGCAAATTTGGACTTTGACACTCGTGACATAGGGTTATCTAACAGTATGGCATGGCTTATGGAATTAAGATGATGTGAGTTCAACAAGGTTTTCCTAGTAAACCACTGGCATGATATTCTTAATTGTAGTTGCAAATGGTTATGTTTGAGTACCTCTTATAAGTGCATAGGCCTGTAGCTCTGACTTTTGTTTCCCATTAGGTTAATCAGCCCAAGGGCAGGTAATCAATGACCAGATAATCTCGTTAAAAAGTCCTTCCAACAGAAATAAGTTCCCCTTAATTTTGTTTAGTTCCACTTAAAAAAAAATCAACTCGAAAACATTTCATAAAATGCGTTCTAATAAGCACACACCTAAGTTTGTAGATCGAGACAATAGAAGAAACCACATTGACTTTTATTGTTAGTTATGACTCGATTTGTTAAACCAACTATAACTGTATACCCCTTTTGTTTTGGTACGCTGCTGAGCTTGGGGTTTCTTGAAAGATTTTAGCGCAACAGAAGCGTTTTCTTGTATTGTACTGATCTACATTGGAAGTCAGCGATCAACGAGTTTCAGTGGTTAACTTATACACAGCTACAACTGTAGTTGGCGTTTCCATATATTTAAAATTAAGATCCTCTGAACTTTCAATTTCAAAGTATATCTACATTGACAATGTAATAGTATTTTTAATATGCTTTAATCTTTATTAATGTGCTATATTTATTTATGTAGTGTATTTTTCATCAGAAATTGTACAGAACGGGATTTCGAAAAATGCTGCATCACCGCAGAGTCTCCAACTTGATCAGCCTTCCCATTCGCAGATCAACGTAATTGTTCGTTCAAGAAGTGAGTGGCATTACATCAGTGTATTTATTAGCCCTGAAATACTAAGCGGTTCCTCACTACACTCCATACAGTAGATGCGCTAGATGGCACTGTGGTTGTCTCGCCATGCGACCATGCTAATGGTGTACCCCAAGTAAGCGTATCGCTTCAAATTTGACACACGCACATTTCGGCCAACCATTCGTGGTTACCAAGTGTCTAAAACTGCTTATGTATGAATGTCGTTTAGAACTACCAGTCATTTGTACATTCCCGGATGGTCAAAACGATACAAGAAAACAGCAAGGTATGCTGATATTGGTAAATATTTAATGAGAGTGAAAGTTCACCTGTCATTGTTGAAATGTGACATCGATGGAGAGGAAATAATACTACAGTTGAATTCGTGCACCTTTTGCAAGGTTAGCATAACTATGTAAATATTATTTTAGTGAATAAATTCCTAATTTTTTATGATGCTATGACCATAGCTGATGCTGTCAGTTCAGTACTTCAGTGATCAACTGCTAGTTGCAGAAAGATAAAATAACAGAATTGAGCGACGCACGAAGTTGGGACATGCAGTTATGCAACCTGGAATTTGGGTTTACGCTATTTAGAGCATATACTATTATATTATATGTAATATATATATATATATATATATAGCATATAATATTCCCTATTCTAAAGTGAGAGGTTTGGCGGGGTCCCAAACTCCCTCTATAGTGCTAAAAATACGGTTCATATTACAGGAAATCAAAAAACATGTGCAGAATGATGCTACACTTTTAGATTAGCGTAGCTTTCTAAAGGTTTGTCTCATATACACCTGTAATATATATAGCCACGGTCTAATAATAAATAATACTAATGTATTTCGCAGAGCTGCTTTGCGGATAAGAATAACTCTTTCTGTTATCAGTCCTCCCATAATTCACAGAATAACGTTTACCATTATTTGCAGAGCTGCTGTGCGAATAAGATTACAATTTGCCGAAATTTGCAGAGCTGCTCTAAGAATGAGAATAACTTTTGCTGTATAAGAAAAAAATTTGCCGTTATTTGCATAGCTGCTCTGTGAATAATAAAATTGTTTGCCATAATTTGCAGGGCTGCTCTGCGAATAAGAACAATTTTTGTCGTACTTCACAGAGCTGCTCCATAGAGTTAGGGGTCACCAGCTTTCTGAGTCCAGTGGGATATTTTACTTACTTCCCATGACAAAGACGATATTCTAACACCCCATTTACTTTCTCTATCTATTCTACATTGTTCTCTGACTTTGCCATTGTCATACAAAATTTATACAAAAGCCACATTTCATATAATATGCTGTATAAGAATACTCACCACTGCAACTGTGCCATTTTGGTTTGTTTCTTCTATTACCGTAAAAAATATCAGTCACAGACTCGATGCATGTGCACGACTTCTATGTATACGTCTTACAGGTCTAACGCATGGTTCAGAAACACAGCTGGTTTGGGCCCTGGGGAGGGTTCGGCTGGGAATTTCTCCTTGAAGTTGAAGTGAAGGCTTCGACAGCCGATCTCCGTATCCGCTGTAGACAATGTCCATCCGCTCTTCCCTAATCCCAAAGGCGTCCGATTTCAGCTTATCAAATCGGCGTCGCCTGGGATAATGTTGGAATAGTCATGGTCCAGCAGTCATTGTAGCCATTGATTGTAGTGTAAACTGTCAAAACACGCTGTCGTTTGTTTTGCGTACCCTTTTCTCCTGGTCATTTGCTGGCGCAGCTGCGACAGACGACGGTGCCACACGACTACAAAAGCGGTTTATATGATACGTACAAACTTACTGGCCCTGTACCTCAAGTGGTCCAACACATGAGGCAGTTACATGTGCATGTAGCGTACCCAAATATTACTAAACGATTAGCTGAACTGCCAGCTGAACTCCAAGGCGCCCTATTCATTGCATTGGCAACACCGGAACTGGAAATGACTCTGTCGCTCAAAATAGTACTAAGATATTTTACATTTCGGACTTGGCATTCGTTCAAACATTTCATTTCTGTCTTCATTTTGATGTACCGACATAACGTACTAAACAAGTTTGTTGGAATGGTGACTATTAACGATTCTATGTAGTATTTATTGCAGATTTGTACGACAGATTTGCTAGAACTGGCGGAAGAATCTCGCAGGTGTTTTTGTTTGTAAACACAACGGCACGACTAACGCCGAGGAATCGGGCGGTTGTCCAGCGCTACCGGACTTGTCCAAATTGCGCTTGCGCGTGAACACATGATGTAGAGTACGATGGGGCAAAGCGGAACCCCGGGGAAAAGCGCACTCCCACCTATCTCGGCAGATGTCACGTTTATTGGGCCAATCAAATGATGCGGCACTTGTCTAGAATCCGGGCCCACTTCAATGTCGCCATTATAACATACAATTTGTACAGTAACCATGTACAATGCATGTACAGTGCATACTAAACTACGGAACATGTAAACATGTGCGTAAAAGCACATTTAATAACCTTATTCGAAGATCGAATTCGCATATTTAACCAGCTTTGAGTGCCGCTTGCCCCTTTTATTCACAAGATGGCGACACTGATAGCGAGTTAAATATGCGGATTCGAGCATCGAAAAAGGTGATTAAATGTGTTTTTGCGTACAAAATAGTTAATAATTTACATTTTCCGTTACTATACATATTGCATGTTCGACTGGTGACATTGAGGTGGGCCTGGAGTCTACAAAAGTGCCGATGATGCTACATGAATTAATCCAAACCATCAGAAACAGCCCACATCAAGAATGTTACACCAATTTGAGATTTTTTTACCTATATGGCTATGCACATTATCAGTTAACAGGATTTAACAATGTTTCACAAGATTGCCATCCTACTAAGTAGGCAAAGGCCCATGCAGATGGCAACTGGACAAGGAACCATTGGTTTATCGAGAGTCCAACATTTTTCATCCATGTCAGTCCTCTTGAGATATGTGTCAACCTTGTTTTGAAACATTCAAACTGCTAGCAGTTACACAATCTGTAGCTAATTTGTTCCATTCATTTATGGTCCTCTGTGAGATAGAGTACTTCCTGATATACAATTTACAGTGATACTTTACTAATGTTACCCCATGTCCTCTAGTTCTATCTTTCTTGTGTGAGAAAAAATATTTATCAATATTTTCATACTCATTCCATATCTTAAAAACTTCAATTTGATCTCGTAATTGCTTTGTCTATAATTGTTAAACCACATTCGTTCAGTTGTTCTTCATAACTAAGGTCTCTCAGTTCTGGAATAATTTTAGTTGCTCTCCTCTGTATCCTTTCAAGCATATCCTTCTTACGATATGGTCTCCAAGCTTGAATACAGTACTCTAAATGAGGTCTAACTTCTAACTATTACTTTATACAGAAGTATAATTAGCTATTTCTCCTTGTATGTTATATTTCTCATAATCTACCCAAAAATTGTATTACCCTTTGAAGCTGCAATACCACACTGTTCTGAAACTTTCATATCAGCGCTTATTGTTACTCCTAAGTCATTTTCTTGTACAGTAGTACCTATAGAACAATATCTCCCATTTCATAGTTTACATCCAACTTCCCATGTCCTGCATGTAGGCATTTCCATTTCCCAAAATTTAATAACATCTGCCATTTTCAGACCTTTAACTAATTTGTCGAGATTGTTTTGTAAATGTTGTTTATCACCATCATTGTTAACTTTTAAACTTCAGTACATCTAAACGGTCACATAGCATAAATATAGGCCTTCTTTAACAAAGCAAAAATGTGAAATAATAATTTTGTTCATGCAAGCGCACCACCATTGTGAGGCAACACACACCCCTTTGTAAACAAGAATGAGAGTTGTGGTTGTATCAAATAACCTGTTTAATACTTGCATAGCATTTTTCAGAACTATCTGTGGAATGAACCAATGTGTATTAGTAAATTTACTAATAAACAGGAGCTCTGGTCAGGCGCTAGTCTTCTAATTGTTTTATCATGTTTGTTTTTAACTTTACCTAGCTCTAGATAACTAAATGGGGGTCTATGGATTGATGTTGTGGGGGCAAAGTGCACTTTGCTCACATGAAAAAAAATTAATATGTAGGACAGCAACAATTTTTTTTTTAGTTTGTTGTGTTGTTTCTAAGGTTCTGCAATTCTAATACTATTTAGATTTATAAGACGTCACTGTGTTAACTGTTTCTGCCGTAGATGAAAATAAGAAATTAGACACCTTTTTTGTGCAGCCTTTATTAACTTATTAACTTGTTTTTAGCTCATCTTAATTTATTTTAGCTTATGTAATTGGTTTTAGCTTATTTAAATGGTTCTGTCTGATTTAATTGGTTTTATGTTATTTAAATGGTTCTATCTTATTTAATTGGTTTATCTGAATTATCTTTGACTTCTTTTTCTTGCATATATACTTTGTTAGCACCTTTGAGCAGGTTTTTACCCGGATACACGACATATAATAAATGCCTATTTAATAATTTATTCCGTAGGCCAAATCATGTTTGCCCCTAAAGGGGTACACTTTGCCTCACACTATTCAATTTTTTTGGACCCCATTTGCACACTACAACCCCGGGCCATTTGGACCCCATTTGCTATTTTGCACACATTAAAGTGTGCCTGTAAAAATACTTGATAAGATCCTTGTTTCAGTATCATGGAAATTGTACTTCCATGTCATTTGTAGACTTGTAAGCCAATGGGCTATCATTGCTGCACAGATTTGTTTATACAATGGCTCGTAGTTGACTAATTGGTTCACACCCTTTGTGGTGTTCCCACAGTAAATGTTCACCTGTCTCTAATTATAATTGAGTATAACAGAAACGCCAGGTGTTTCACTGGGTAAGTTTGAGAAGAGATCAACCACCTATGTGGTGAATAAATGGTGTGTACCTGACATGTCAACTTTGATTTAATATGGTAATAAATACCATCATGTGATGAAGTGACACTGACTTTACATGTCACCATCAAAGAGGCAATTTCACCATATGTGTGATAAGGGATGGGTTAGACACTAATGACATTATGCCTAGTTATATACCTAGTCATCTGTGTAGCAAATCTGTGTCACAAAAACTACCTACTCCATGGATGGCTCCTCAAATTTTACAATCTAAAAGGCATCGTCATTATCTTGAACGAGTATGATGCAAATCACGCTCACCTTTGGACAAGTCACGTTATTCAAAACAGTGTCACTGCTGCAACACACAGATGGCTAAAGTCAGATCGGTTTATTACACGAATATGGTCTCAAATAACTCTGAAAATCCACAATAGCTTTGGAATTATATAAATAAAATGGTCTCAGATATGATGAAAATCCACATCCGCGATGGAATTGCATAAATAAAATTCGACAGAGTGCCTGCACTGTCTCTGCTGCCACTTCTTAAGAAGTCAACTTTGCCTAAAGAAAAGCTAAACAGTTATAGACCTATTTCTAATATAAGCTTTATTAAAAGTACACAATGGTGTGACACTGTATTCTAAATATGGACAAAGTAAAGTAACAGCGATTACCTTGCTTGATTTATCTGCTGCTTTTGATACTGTTGATCATAACACACTCATTAAACGCTTGTCAATGAGGTATGACATATCTGACACAGCCCTGAGATGGTTTTCATCTTACTTAATTGATATATACCAAGGAGTGAAGATTACTAATTACTTACTACTAATTACTTACTACCCACTTCGTGTGGTGTTCCTCAGGGTTCTGTTCTTGGACCGTTACTTTTTACTCTTTACACTAACTTTAAAACAAACTAAAGCATATTGCTAAGACAACTTAGTATGCTAACCTATTACAAAAATTCAAGAATGATTCTAAAAAGACATTGCAGTTACTTCGAACCATAATCAGGAAACAATGATAAATCATGTATTCCTACACATTTCATACTCAACACTGATTTAATTAATGAACATGATCAAATTTTTAATACATTTTGTAAATTTTTTTACAAACAGGCCAAACGCAATCCGTAAGCCCCAAACCCATTTTTTAATGCTTATCTTAACAATAGCCCAGGAAAAGTATAAATAGCATGTTTTTGAATCCTACTGATGCAACTGACGTTAGCCAAATAACAAGGTCCTTTCAACATAAGAAAAGTTGGTCCATGCTTTTTAAAAAAATTGGTGAAAAACTATCTCTACAAGTAGCTATTCTGATAAAGAAGTCTAAGTGAGGGAACTGTACCTGACGAATTAAAAATTGTACCAATCTACAAATAAAAAGCTAAAAATAAATTTTGTGACTACAGACCTATATCTTTTCTTCCTGATATTTCAAAGATACTGGGTTGTATACAAAAGGACCTATGCTTTTTAATCAACAACAATATCTTAATTAAAAATCAATATGGTTTCCGCTCGAAACATTCCACCATCAATGCTGCATCTGTGTTAATTTCTGATGTTGTAAATGCATTAGAAAGAAAAGATTCAATTGTCAGTGCATTTCTTGATTTAAGTAAGGCATATACCTTCGGATTTTATTACTTAAGTTAAATTACTCAAAAATATAAGGTACCCCTCTTAATTGGTTTAAGAGTTATCTTCCAAATCAAACATAGTATGTAAGTTGTAACAATAATACCTCGCAAGATACAATATGTTATGTATGGTGTGCCGCAGGGCTCTATTCTTGGTCTGCTTTTATTTATTTTATACATAAACAATCTTTCCTTTTGTCTCAAACAGAATAAAACAACATTATTTGCTGATGACACCACTGTATATATCAGTGCAAATCATATTACTAAACTTTACAATGACATACATAAAGAACTTAAAGTATTAGCCAACTGGTTTCATACTAATAAGCTCTGTAGCATCCCTGAATTTAATGTCTACATTAGTATATCCATATTTGACATACGGAATAATCCTCTGGGGATCTGCACATAAAAGCCATATCCTGACATTGTTCATTACGCAGAAAAACAATTTTCATGGTATTCTTGGAACTAGTTTCCATGAGAATCTTCCGGAAACACTTGTTCTGGAAGGTGTGTATTTTGTGGGCTATTCTAGTTGTTAGTTTCCAGCACTCTGCCCCATACAGTAAAATGCTGAGGACATTGCTTTTGAAGATTCTGAGTTTTGTGTTGGTTCCCACTTGTTTTGACTTCCAGATGCTCTTCAGCATGGCAAAGGACTGGTTGGCTTTGGTGATCCTGGAGTTGACCTCAGAGTCTCCATCTGTTGCTATTTTGCTCCCCAGGTATGTGAACTCGTTCACGTCATCTATGTCACTGTTGTTTATGGTGACTGGGTCGTTTGACTTACGATTCATTTTCATCAGCTTTGTTTTGCTGGTGTTCACTTTGAGACCCAACTTCTGTGCTGTTTCAGTCAGTCTGTCTGTCTTCTCTTGCACGTCTCTCTGCCGACTTGAAAGCAGGTAGGTGGTGAGGGTAAATCTGATTCCCTTTCTGGTGTCTGTTGTCATCACTTTCATAAGCCAGTCCGTGGCAACAGTGAAGAGGAATGGTGATAAGATGCAGCCTTGCTTGACACCTATGGTGATGCTGAAACCATGTGAGCTGGTTGTTGCAAATAACCATGCATTCAAAGTCTCTGTATAGAAGTTTTATGATATTCACCATCTTCTGGTGGATCCCATACGATCAGAGGATTTTCCAGAGTGATTCTTGATGGAGGCTGTCAAACGCCTTTTCAAGATCTATGAAGTTGACATAAATGGTGCTGTTTCATTCAGCTGACTATTCAGTGATCTGTCTGAGGGTGAAGATGTGATCAACGCAGCTTTTCCCTTTTCTGAAACCAGCTTGTTCCTGGCGGATGATGTTCTCAGCTGCAGCTGAAATTCATCTGAGGATGATCCTGTTGAAGACGGCTTATTATTGCAGTCCCCAAAATCACCTTTCTTTGGAAGTTTGACAATAGTGCCAGTTTTCCATCCCTATGGGGTGTCTTCAGTGTCCCATATCTGCAGCAAAATCTTACAGAGGACCTTGGGTGTCACAACTTCCTCAGCCTTCAGCACCTCTGGACAGTGCTTTGATAGATTATTTAACATCAGTTTCGGTGATCTGATCAAGGTTGACATCAGTGTCTTCTTCTTCTTCTTGGATATCAGCTGTGGCTGCTGGTTCTGGTCTGTTTAAGATGCTCTAAATGTGCTCTTTCCATCTTAATATTTTCTTTTTCTCATCCGAGATGAGCCTGCCATAGTTGTCCTTTACTGTTTGATCTTGGCTCACTCCATAGTCACCATTCAACCATTTTGTGATTCTATAGAGCACCTTCATGTATTGTCGGCCTGCTGCTTCTTCTGCCTCTGGAGCAAGTCCATCAATGAAGTGTCGTTTATCGTTCCTTGCCCCTCCATCTTTCATCCTCCCCTGATCTTCTCATATCCCTCTTCACGCAGTGCTCCCATCTCAGCTGTGGCCTTCCCCTTTTCCTGCGTCCCCGATGTTTTTCCACCTCAGCTCTCTTTGCTAGTTTGCCTGCATCCATCCTTACCAAGTGGCCAGCCCATCTCATCCTGCTTCTCACCAATCTTCCTGTTAGGCTGCATTGCATCCCAACCTCTTTCCTCAGGTCGTTCATCCTTCTTTTGTCCACCCAAGACTTTCCCTTTCAGCTTTTTCGAAATGTTTCTGTCCAACATGACTCCCTCTACCTTTCTCCAAGCATTTCCTCCCACTTGTATCTAACTTCGCACATGTACCTCTGAGTGCCCATCCTCTGTAACCATTCCTCCAAGGTACACAAAGCCATCCACTTGCTTGATCTCCTTACCATCCAACCTGATGTTCAACTCCTCTCTCTGGTGTCCAACCCACATCACTTCTGCCTTCTCCAGGCTCATTCTCAGTCCGTGCTTCTCAAACACCCTCTTCTATTCCTCCAACACTTCCTGTAGTTATTGTTTACTTTCTGCTATTACGGCCAGATTGTCTGCATACGTCACCTTCCTGAGAACATCCTTCATGCTGATCTTCCTGCTGATTAGTTCCATCACCATGATCAACAGTAAAGGGCTAAGAGCACTTCCTTGCCTCAAACCAATGTTAACTGGAAACTCTTCTGACAACCCAGATCCAACCGCAACTCTTCCTTTTGTTATCTCATACATTGCTTCCACCATCCACAACAGTGATGAGAGTGCCAGAAGAAGAAGATTCTGGCACACTCATCCATCTCACTGTTGTCGTCACCATCTTTCTTTGGACTGTGTCATAGGCTTTCTCCAGGTCCATAAATCCCACTGCCATTCTCCCTTGCATCTCCAACCTCTTCTCTACCAGCTGTCTTAATGCAAACATCCCACCAGTCGTCGCTCTGCCCTTTCTGAATCTCTGTTGTTCTTCACCCAATTCTTGCTCTACTCTCTTTCGGATCCTCCCATCCAGGATCCTCTCTAGCAGCTTCATGATGTCACTTAAAATTGTGATGCCTCAGTATTTCCCTGGGTCTTGCACATTTCCCTTCCTCTTCCATATTGGGACAATTAGCCTTGTTCGCCACTCCTCTGGTACTTTACCTCGCCTCATACATGTATTCAGCAGCCTCTTTGTCCAGCTGATTCCACTCTCCCTTGCTGCCATTACCATCTCCATGCGCATCTCATCGATACCAGGTGCTCTTCCCTTCTTCATCCCGCTTTGCATCTCTGTATCCTTAATGTTAGTTAACTCCACTTTCCCCTCTACATACAGTGGTAATTGCAGATCGTTGTTATTTCCTTCCTGATTTAGTAGCTCCTTGAAGTAGCTTTCACAGAACTTCAGCACTGCCTCTTGTTCTGTCACCAACTTCCCATTTCTATCCTTGATCACCGTCCCACCCTTCACGTCCTTACTATTCTCATCCCTGTCTCGGGCAATTTTGTATATCATCTTCCACCATCCTTATCTAGCTTGATACTACACCATGACATTGTTAAGTGTGTTACCACTGTTTACTTTTTGTTAGTCTTGAGCTTAATGCTATTATTGGGTTTGTTCTGGAATCTATCATTCTTGTTGTGTATGTGTAAAAAATCGTATTTGACATTATGTACACTTTATAATTACACAATAATGTACATTATGTACATTATGTATATTATGTACCCTTTATAATTACACTAAATGTTGTTCACTTCTTCATCTACTGACCTTGTCACAATGGTTGCTCATTATTTATGGCAGTGTTTTAGTTGTCCGTTTATGGTTATTAATTGCACGCTGTTTCTTATAACAATCAGTCTACCATTATCAGCGGTTGGCAGCGACCAGCGACACAATAAATTTTTTTGTTTGCCACGTCTTTGTATACAGGGGTCTGTATACATATAGATATACACTGGTAACAGCATCGGCTCTGCTTTTTTGTCTTTCATTTATGTTCTGTATTATTCAGTTCCGAAATAAAACACTCCCACTCACTCAGTACACCACTCGCTCAGTACACCACTCGCTCAGTACATCACTCGCTCAGTACACCACTCACTCAGTACACCACTCGCTCAGTGCACCACTCAGCTCAGTGCACCACTCAGCTCAGTTATTCAAACTCACAACTTGGATCACCACCTATATGCAGATGATACACAGATTTACCTTTCCTTGGCTACCCCGGATGCAAATTGCTCTTTAAACCAGCTCAGGGATTGTCTCCATGATATCTTCCACTGGATGACTGACAGCAAATTAAAGTTAAATGCAGGTGAACAGAGTTTTTTATTATTGGTACACAAAAGCAGCGTGGTAAACTTGATTGTTTTTCTCCCCGACACTTATGCTGAGCCAGAATTTCAAACCTGCTGTATCAGCACAGAATTTAGGAGTCGCCTTTGATAATAATAAAAAAATTAGACAGTATATTTCACAAACTTGCTTTTATTCGTGACCGTCATCGTATTCGCCGATATACAACTTGCTGTCGCCAAAACTATTGCAACTGCTCTTGTTAGCAGTAGACTGACTACTGCAATTCCCATTATCACAATATTGCTCTCAATGACATCTTGGAATTGTAGTTACCCCATCTCCTCGTTTCTCATTATTTTTAAGATCTGCACAATTACCTATCAAGCACTTTCATCCAAGCAACCAGCATATTTACATTCACTGCTCACTACTGCAAGACAGCCTAAACAACTTCATCTAATTCCAATCTAGTTTTTGTTCTCCGTATTAAGACAAATGTTGGAACTAGAACCTTTTCAGTTGCTGCACTGACTCTGTGGAACTCACTCCCTGTTAGTGTTAGGTCTGTAGGAAATATAACAACATTTTGCCGTAAGTTAAAAACCCATGTTTAAACTTGCTTATCCTCCACAGCTCCTCAGTGTACCAATCCAACTGTATACAACTGGAAATGCTTATAGATTAGCAACTGCTTAACCCATTTTGTTTTGGTTTGGTGCCAGGTTTCCCGAGGATTTTAGCGCAACAGAAGTATTATATTATTATTTGTGGCAGGCCACCATTCTAGTGATGTAACTTTGCAGCAGGCCACCATTCTAGTCCTATAACTTTTTGGTGAGCCACCATTCTAGTCCTGTACTTTTGCAGCAGGCCACCATTCCTGTCCTATAACTTTGTGGTAGGCCACCATTCATGTCCTATAACTTTGTAGTAGGCCACCATTCCTGTCCTATAACTCTGTGGTGGGCCACCATTCTAGGCTTGTAATTTTGTGGTGGGCCACCATTCTAATCCTGTAATTTTGTGGTGGGCCACCATTCTAGGCTTGTAATTTTGTGGTGGGCCACCATTCTAAGCCTGTCATTTTGTGGTGGGCCTCCATTTAAGTCCCATAACCATTCTAGTCCTGTAACTTTGTGGTGGGCCACTATGCAACTTCATGCCCCAAAATCATGTACAACTGTCAGTTTCGTGAAGTGTTCATATGTGGATATTTGACGTAAATCGCGTAACTCGCAACAATCATAGAACACACACAAAGCTACATGTGTTATTGTTCCGAGTTATGCAATCTATGGCAAATATCCACATCAGTTCCTTCATAATATTCCCAACCCCGATTTGTACAAAAGCACTACATATATGAATCACACGACTCACGAATTAGGTTTGCGCATTTATTAATGTCATTTTATACGAAACATGGCAACATACATGGCTGACCTTCCAGAGTTCAGGCAAAGTCACAACACTACAGTCCTACTCCCAAACTGAGCAGGAAACAAGAAACGACCATATCCTGAGACAATTGAAAAATAATAAATTACCTCTGTTGAATATAATTCTTTCTGGCATATTATGAGAAACAGGCACAGATTAAGTTTTGTTACTTAAAATACAATAATCTTAAAAGATGCGTTTTTAAAAACAAAACTTAACACTGGCTGAAACAATTATTTTCCTAGACCTAGATTTCAACATGACACAAGACAACTTTGAACAGCTGAGATGTCAAGCTGCACGCCGTTTCAATGTGTATTTTCCCTTCTGTAGCTGTGTTATGTATATACGCAGCTTGCTGTTGTCTGACGTCTTCCGCAGCCACACCTGGAAGTAAATCAATAAACAAAGTCATTTCGGCTGCACTGTCCAACATTCAAAGGTATTGTCACACCTGCACTTCGTACTGTTTACCCATAACTGTAAAAAAAATTTAAATGGAAACAATCCTTATGGAAACGGCCTGTATTTTTCCAAATGGCATGCACATACCAGATCATTAGTTCAAAACATGTTCGAAGAGTAACTCTCTCAAAATATTTTTGCTGTGCGCAGTCTGCTGCACCAATCTCTCGTGAGATAAACCAGTATAGATCGACAAGCAGGTATGACGTGGGTGTAACATAACACACAACTTTAATCTTCTTTTCACGAAGTCATAATCGAAGTAATTGTTTTATATTGAGAATCATATTCAAGACAGCGTAAAACAGGAACATACTAGTTTGCTATGTGTGATTTTGACCACTGCTATGTAAACACTGACCTCCATAGTGCCGATAGCGCTGATCACTGCTGCTACTTTGCCAAGTTCCTTTGACTCGACAAATACCCCTTGACCTCTGTGAAACCTGCAATTGTACAACCAAATGTTTGTGTTTGTGACGTCATTGCGATATGTTTGTGATGTCACTGCGATATGTGTGTGACGTCACTGCGATAATTTTGTGACGTCACTGCAACTCCTCAAACTGGTAGATTTCAAAATCGGTCATAACTATATTTTAAAATTATCATTCCAGAGAATGGTTGTTTTACTTAGGTGCTATAAAATGTATGTGTAGACAGTTTTAATACCTGCTGTCGTACAACAGACATTATTTATAACATGTACAACACTTGATAGCTAAGAATGGAACCACAGTTGCAAGTCGTAACAAATCTAGTACTAATGGGCATGCATCACGACTATTGCCCATTCTCCATTTTGTTTTCATACAAAAAGTATTCATTTTAAGTTCAGTGGAATATTATTTGCACACGATATTTTTGGTTTCAATTCCAGAGCCATACGTTACAGGCAAATATTCTTTTTCCTTGTCCTCTTCAATTCTCAATTTAGCGTCAATACAAAGACGATACATTTTAAGTAAATTCTGTGGAATGCCATTCACGAAACATTTTTCTGGTTTCAATTCCTACAAATCCTCTGCAGTCATCCTCATTAACAAGCGGTAATAGTTTATTATCATACTGGGTACATCCACCTGAACAAATGCGATACTGACATTTTTTATAAATGCCACATCACCAAATGAAATTCTAGTATTTTTCTCAGTTCGAGTCCTGCAAATATTTTGGGAATCTCTGAGGGAACTACCAAAAATATTGCCTATCAATTCTAAGTTTGTTCCACACTCGATCGACTATACCAATTGCAAAAGAGAATTTGCTTCAGCATCAACAATGTCTGGTTCCTGCATAGGGTGCTTTGGTAGTCTGGGTATATTTTGGGGACCATTAGGCTCCCATATTTTAACCTGTTCACAGAGATAATTCATTTGACAAAAGAGGTTAGGTATAAAGGATCTACTCCCATGCATACTTGGGTCAATTACATTATATCAGTTCCAATTACACCTGAAAAATACAAATTCCAATTATTAGTTCCATATGTGAACAGTGCAATGGACATACTCGATGCCAAAAAATACTATATTTTAGAGCTGATTTATTTAATTTCCGTATATTATGGTACATAATGGCAAACAAACATGAATACACACCACATTATACTTTATTGATTATGTGTGGCAAACATTTTGAGTTAAAAAGTTACATGATACAATTGAAAAAGTAACTGAAAACTAACTGAAAATACCTATTCCATTTTCACCAATTCCAGAATTTTTTTCAGTTCAAACAACAATGCAACTGACCCCAAGTCTGCCCCTGTGATAGATCTACCTAGAATGCCACACTGCATACAACTGACCATCGTTTGTCGAAGTAAAGCCGTCCATCGTCGATGCGGGCCTCATAGACATTGTCGCTGCAGCTCGCTGGTGGCACACTCTGTACCACTGTCTTACGGTTGACTGGCTTGCCGCTCACTTTGTTGATGATCCTCAGATCCTCAAGGATCTCCTCCTCTTGCAGGAAGTAGTTCAGCTGGGCTCGGCAGGTTAAGGACTTAAAGGTCCCTCTCCAAGTAAATATTTTGCTCGTCTCATTTCAGATACATTTCGTGAAAAATCAATCATATTTTGCATCGACTATGGCACAGTAGATCATGTGTGCACATTTTTGTTTTCGTTTTGGTGAAATCATCGAAGAAAACAATAAAATTATTTTTGACTAGATACGGTCAAAATTCAGACAAATGTGGTCCGGATCTATATACTGTAACATAAATCTAACCACACTTTCACAAGTCACCTGACCTAACGATCAAAGGGGATTTTAATAAGTGTGCTCTCTTTTCAGAGTAGGATATACACCAGATAGAACGGACCCGACGGCTTTTGATTTCTTTTCTGAACAACACAGGCAAAGTGATTTGAACAAAGTTGCCCAAGCTTCAAAATGTCAGTAGTTGGACTCAAACCCCAGTACTCCCAGTTGACAGCCTGGCGCTGGTAAACCTCCATTTTCTACTGCGCCCATTATTGTTAACTTTTCCGCTCTACATTTGACACAACACATCCAGCCATCATGACGTGTTTCAGCTGGCTACATTTCGCAGCAGTTTTTCTTTAAAACAATTTTACACAGACTTTTTTGGCGACATTTAAAAAAAATAGATTTAACATTAGTTTTACCCAAATTGGCTTTTCTTGTAATTTATTTTATTATTTTATATATACTGTATTCAACCTAACAAGCATATAGTAAATTACAAAAAAAATTGGGCCATGAAAAAATGTCAAGGAATCTGTTGTGGGAGAACATTGGGGTGCACCAACATTGTTTTTCTATACAATAAGGTAACTGTATAACACCACATGGCGACACTTTTCAGTCGTTCCACACTACTCAAATTAAAATAATTATGGATCTTGCTGATTTGAAAAGTAATATATAATATATTATTTTCCCATTGTGTATAAACATGCTGCACATATATATGCTTACAAAATGTGTGCATAAAATGCGAAAATAGGATACTAGGCGATGTTTTCCGTCGTTTCTCAGGTATAGGCATTGGATCGTTTGGCCGTCGCCGTAACTTCCGTGTCGTGGCAGGCTTCACTTCCATTGAATCTAAAATGTCAAACTTGCACATCAGACTACATCCAGTACATTGGTGTCATACATTGATGCTGCCACTACAGGTGTTAACCAACATAAAGATACAAAGATATAAAATAAGATATAAAATTACAAATTAATTACAGCCATTAAGCGATTGTAACTGGTGTAAATGTTTAGTAATTGTAATAATTGTAACCATATGCTTTGATACAGGAACATTTCAAGCGAGGCATATGTGTTTAGCAAAGTACTGAAACCGTGAGTTAGTTCTGGCCTTGTAAGTGTAACCATTCAATCATAATTAACCACCGTCACAAATAAAGTCCAATCACAAGGGTATCTTGGTTAGGACAGAGACGGGAGAAGCTACAGGTAGTGGAGAACTTTGTTTGGAGAATATGTAAAGTGAAAAGAGAAGACAGAAGGAAGATGAGAGAAGTAAGAGAAGAGATTGGAGTGAAGAAACGTCTGAGGATGAAGGTAGTCGGGAGCAGACTGATATAGACAGGACTCATACAGAAGATCACAGTGGATGGACACAACTCATCGAAAGGGTGGAACAAGTGATGTGACCCCCACCCCTTTAGTAACGTACCACCAGTCAGTTCTATCGTGTGCCGTTCATTCTCAATTTGCTTCTTCTTGTCTTCTAGTTCCATGATAAGATTCTCATTAAGCTCAATTTTTTTCTCCTGAGAAACAAACAATGGTTAAATAGTTTTAATACTGGGTCGCATTTCCGATACCTAAACTGAGAATCATAGCAAAGTCACTGCTTCTCTCCCAAGAGTGTTTTTATACTGTATAAAAAATGGTATGACTTTGTGTGTGGAAATGCGGGCTCTGGGAGCCTTATATGCAGGACACTAGTATGGGCTCAGTTGCAGGCCTGGCATATGTCATAGATATATAGAGCCCACATTTCTTTTCTGACATGTCAAAGTTTGCCAAACAAGGCTTACATTAAATCCACATGATAAACGTTATCCATTTAGCGTTTTTCATATGTATATTGCACTTGTGTTGTTGAAATCGTAAACACAACACTGGTGTATTGTGCAAACCTTTATACGCACACAAACAAAAATGCTAAAACACAAAAAGATGATCTAATCTCTAGAGCTCTAAAGCAATGTACATACAATTATTATAGAGATGAACACAAGAAGATTTAACTTTTATTCTCGTATGTTGTCTTCCATACTGTATGTCGCCGACCAGCGACAATACCACAATATACTAATTCACTATCACCAACTGTTTATAATAGGACTTGGCAGTGAATGTATTTGATTGATATCTAGAAAAGCGTACGCATTAAAACTTAGTGCCTCAGTTACAAAACGTCCATGCATATTAGCGAAATGCTAACATTGGTTCATTCTTTTAAACTTAATCACTTTTATTTCAGACTTTTTCTTAGTAACATGTTTTGATGGCCCATATGAACAGCTAGATGATCCGTAATTCCATTTCATTGGCATTATTTATACATGAATGCTACGTAATTGGTAAAGTATGTCAAGACAATTATGTCTCACCTCGAAGGTTTCTATTGATCTCCTCTTTTCCTTGATATAGTCTTTCTCAATCAGCTCCACCTAAGAGAGAACACATCTAGATAAATAATACAAATGCATATGCGACAGATCAGCCATCTCCTTTAGTGGGGTGCATTACCGCATTACTTGTTACAAAAATGTCAAATTGATGTAGGAACGAACAGGTTTGCCGGGGGGTGAAGTGTGAAGTGTTTGGACCGGTCATACGCACTGGATATCATGCTATATATCACAGATCACTGATATCATGGTATATACCACAGATCACTGATATCATGCTATATATCACAGATCACTGATATTATGTAGGAATGATTTCAAAACCTCGATGTGCGACACTACACAAAATTAGTTTCATGGGGAATCAGCAGTTGTGTTGTTTGTAACATCTTGTTATTTGCCAAAAAGCATTGTTTATTTTCCCATTACAGCCCATGAGGGTGCTGACTTCTGAGCACATGCTAGCAATTTTGTCGTAAGACGGATTAAGTGCCACCTGGTAAATATGTAGTTGCCAAAGTTGCACACAAGTCGATGTAATTCAAAGTTTCATATAGAGGTATTTTGGGTCACATGACATCGGTTTTGTGCAATGTCATATGTTGATGTTTTCACGTCACCCCTTAGACATAGTAGACTAATTGAAGTTGGGTTTACACGAGTCGATATCATCACTGCATCCAACGTAGCTTCAAAATAATAATAGTTCTATTGGAAGCAGGGTTCATACAGAAATAAAATTCAAGAACATTCAAGAACATTTGGGGGAAAAAACAGCACACTTTATTAAAGAAAATTTTTCGAAGCGTTATTTCAAAAACAATAAAATTTTGACAGCGACAAATTTGTGTTAATAGGACTGACCCCTATTTGTTTTACTTATGAAATAATTTGTTCATTTTAAATATTGTAGAAATTAGAGCATCTGTCATAAGTACTCAAATAGAAATAAGAGTGTTGCATACAATGTTTGGAGTCCGAGTGGCTGTTAAAATTAAAAAGCAACGACTGGCAATGAATTCAGATTAGGGTACCTCCCATAGCTTTGTCTACAGCCTCGACACAAAGCCATCACGATTTCGTGTGCTATTGTCTTTCCGTGAAACGTTTTCTCATCTTCTAATATTTAACTAAAAACTACTTTTCTAACAATTTTAATTTTTCAGTAATAGCTATTGCAATCCTTTGCAACCCAATTTTTATATATATCATCCAATAACCACTCATGTCTGAATTTACCATCGCTTTCAGCTCTCGACATAGCGATTATTATTCATAAATCAAACAACTTGTAATGAAAACAAAATAAAATAAACAGCATGCACGCTTGTGGTTGCCTCCCAGACCATCAGAGAAAGAGCTCATTCGATTGGTTCATGTTTGCATCTGGCGACATCTGGTGATTACGAGCGAACTATTTATTTACTGAATATATGTTTGTAGCAGTATTCTCCGGAAAATTCTCGACAGCAAATTAAAAACTTATTGAAAATAGTTGAAGCCATTTACCACAAGTACAAAACATACAATCACTGATAGTTGGTGCGTGCACATAGCAACACATAAAATATGTTTTTCAAGAACACTGCTATAAATTCAAGAACATTTAAGGGTACTTGAGTCACAAAGTCAAATTCAAGAACATTCAGGGATCTATGCGATCCTTGATTGGAAGCGATGTCATCACCAGGCCTGGGGTAATAGTAATATGTAACAGTAATAGTAACTATTACAATTGTTCAAGTAATAGTAATAGTAATAGATGGAACAGAAAGCAATGTAATTATAATAATAATAGAAAGCAAATAATATTACAATTGAACATTTCAATCACACAAAAATTCAATTTCACTGAAAATAATCAGACCAAAAAATATGTATTTTGACATACTGGGGCTTGGACAGGCATCATGTTCAGTCTGTCACATAAAGTTTTATTTATGTATTACTATTGGCAGGAGACACTGTGACAGTGTGATTGCTGCATGGCTAATTGGTCATTTGAAGCCAGGTCCACCAGCCATATATCCTTTTCACACGAGCCTATTCATTCATTCATTGAAGCAGGATAAGGGTTCCAGGCTTCCAGCTCTAAACAGACTGTCTTTAACATCTGATTCAATCAATCAATCAATCATTGCCATCTCCCAACCATAGCTGCCAGCCTGCCATGTTGAGTAATGTTTGAAAGAAATTCAGGGGCTTATACCAACTTTTCTGAGTTTTTTCAGTTGGTAGCTAGCTTGCACACTATGGACCAAAAGTGTGAAAAATGTCCTTTCATTGAGCCAATAATTAACTGTCCACCAAGCAGCAGCCGAGCAGTATGGGTCTACTAAGGTATAATCACACTATGTTAGGTGACAGTTACATTGCTTCTCTGTTTCATTCCATTGAATATATGAAACTTCTACAACCGACTGGAATTGCATGAGGTTAATTTAATTGGGAAATTATGAGTTAATAGTAATTTAATTAATTATACACTCATCAGTTAATTTGAATCTATGTAAGTGATTAAGTATGTTAAATGTTTAATCGAAAGAAAATAGTTCCGATGGAAAATGTAATAGTAATAGCTTGAAATGTAATGGTAATATAATTATTACATTGCCTTCAGCATGTAATAATAATAGTAATAGAAAGGAAACTAAGTAATAGTAATATATTACATTGCAAAGTAAGACATCAGGCCTGGTCATCACAGTGTGTCGCAGCAAAGTACATTTTACACAGGACAACCAAACTACCATCTGGTCATCTGCGAGGGCATCAGCTCTTTACGATGATGATATCGCTGTGTAAACCCAGCATCATCTGATAAATTTCACTGCCAATTATTGAGGCTCTAGAGCTAAACATTATTTATGCCTACCACAAAACCTAGAAAATATGACCAAATAAATATTTAGGTAGGCATTTGTTTTCACTTGAAAGTTCAGGTGTATTATCTAAAGTCACATTTTGGGGATAAAAATAAAATCATAATAAAAAATAACTTTCTTTGACCGGTACGATAGTTTAAGGACACATATATCGCTACTCACCACGTAGTTGTACCAGACTTCGCTGACCCACACTCTCTCCTTGTAGTGCTGTTCAATCTTCTTGAGCTTCTTCATGTAGTCGGGCAGTGTGCTGTCCTTCAATTGCTGCAGCTGTTTCTTCAGCTGTGCCAGCTTGTCCTGGTACATCCTGTATGCACAACGTCAGTGGCTAGCTACATATCCACCAAATATTAGAAAGCAACACCAAAAGCCATCCACATTGCTATATTAAAATGTAATAAAAAAAAATTGCACATTACATTTTGTTCATTGTTTATAATTAAACAATTAGAAACATTGCACTAATTGAATTCAGCCACATACCATGCAAATTCATTTAATTAATTTGAAACATTTAAATGCACCTGCACGAACCTGTGTGGGTTAAAATATTTACAATTAAATAAACATTATGCTTTGGAATAAATTAGAAATATTTGTATCTACACAACCATGTAAGTCTTGTATGTCACTACTACATGGGTCATGTAGATCTTGATCAAAATGAAGCATTTGCATAGAACTAGAGAAGTAAAACACTTTGAAGCATTTACACCAGGCTCGAGTGGACAAAGCCCAGTGAAGTATTAACACTCGGTGTGCCAGCATTTGTATTTCTTACACACCTCTGCAGAAATATACAAAAAGGTGCCATTCGGCATGATTAGGATCTTGCTTATCTCTTGTTGCGATAGAACGTGTAAGATATAATATGACTGGTATATACTTCTGAAATTGTTGATGATTGAGAATATTCGCTTTGATAGTCGCTAACACCTCAGTATACTAAAAAAAACCTCATCAATCATTTACTTTTAGAAAAAGTTCTGAGAAACCAGGATTTTTTATTTGGCCTTACCACTAATTGAAGTTCTCAGTTAAAGGTACATACTGTTCTTTGATTTCTGTGAATTCCTCTTCACGTTTTGCCATGTCTGTTTCACTAGCGTCTTCTGTATCTGCAATACACGCAATATTACCACACATGCATTCTGGTTCAATAGGCTCTTGGAAGCCTATAAAAGCGGTAACAAAGTAGCAGTTTATTTATTTTATTACTATTTTAACAACATTGTGACCATTTTGGATCGTCACCCTTTTTGACCACTGGTTGTCGCCGTTTTGACTTGTGCATTGTTTTGACCACAACCGTTGTTGGTTGTCGCCATCTCGGTTTGTCGCCGTTTAGGATTCATCGCCGTTTTGGATATGTCGCCTTTCTGACCTGTATCCACTCGACCCAAGGCACTGAGCTATTGTATTGCTCAGGGAACACTGTTGGAATGCCCCTCTACCTGAATGCACCAGTCCCAATGCACCAACCGCTTGGTCGGAATGCCCCAACTGATGGTTGCAATGCCCCACTTTGGTGGAAATGAATTGTAATGTATTTAAAAACTAGGTTATATGTTATTACTGATAATAATATTGGTGTTTTTTTAATGAAACATCTGTGTGATTTATGCTTCTGTCAATGCCGCTCATGGCCAGACCACTCCCATACCCATTAGGTACAGAGGGCAATCGCACTGCGTCATTCTTCTGATTAGCCTTAGATGGTGTAGTATCTGAGTAAATTAAATATTACTGAAACTACAACAAAACAAAAATATCTATAATTTATAATAATTGGCCCAAGCATAAAAATGGTAAAATATAACGCGTAGTTAATAGAAAATGGATGCTAAAATTGTAAAGGAAACCAATAAAATGGTTAAAAAGTAAACATTTTGAAGTAACAGAAGTACTGTTTTGGTGTCCAATATACTTATGCACATAGTTTAATTATTTGTATACATGTTTGACTCAGTCAAACATGTTTCCCAGTTAGAATAAGTTAGTCGCTTTGGAGCCTGCTGGCACCAGTTTCATACATGGTTGATTCGGCCCATGTGAACAAAAAACACTTCGTGGTTGACCAGTTATGAAAAGTGCTGGTTCGGCCCATGGGCCGAACTTGTTTTGGGCCGAAAAACATCAGACACCCGATAAATGTCTAACATTTTCTCAAACATGTTTACGCAAACACATAGTACACATTACCAGGTATACTTTTTATTCAATACATTTAAGTAGTGTGCAGAACAGTTTGTTCAACACTTTAAAGCCACTGATTTACATGTGTTACTAGGACTAGGTTCATTAAAGAAGGATGTAGTTTCCCTGTTAGATACAGTTGGATCATCTGATCAAACTTACTTTAGCTAGGCACTTAAAAAAAATTAGATATCATGATAGAACATTGGCAATTGATTTAAATGAAAGGTGAAACGTAAAGGAACCAAAAACTGCTTATTTTATTAATATATCTTTATTAGATCCAAAGATATTGCAATTTTAATATGGTCAAAATTAGAAAAAATTTTGTATCTCGTATACAGGAAAAAAGACTCATTTTTGTGTTTTCTATCAATCAATGTATGATTAAAATTGCATAACTTTTTTTTGGCATATATTTTAATAATTTTTTCAGGAGTTGTAAGCACATTAGGTAGGTAAAGGTAAAGTCATCCCCCAGGCATTATGCCTTAGTAAGCCATGAAGGCTTATATGGCCAGTGCTTAAACCTGGTTTCTGTAGTGCGAAGCAACTTAGAGTGCAGTTATACTGACTCTCCTGGACGGGACACTAGTCCATCGCAGGTACCTTCCAAACAGTGTTTGTACTCATTTACAGCTGAGTAGACTGAGGCAAAGTAGGGTAAACGAAATTGCCTAAGCTTCGAAAATGAACCGTGCCCAGTGTGGGTGTTGAACTCACAACTACTGAATTTAGAGTCCAACACCTTAACCACTAGGCTACGACAAAAATAGTCTTGCATGGTGACTATGGTAAAATAATTATTGGAGAAATATATACTAGTTGGTTTTCCATATAGAGTGCTAATTTTTTTAAACAATGTCATTGCATAAATATAACACAATTTATTATATATTCTGACATTTTGTGATTTCCTGCATGTACAGTTTACTGCAGGTTCAGTACAGCGATTAATTAATTATTAACTAGTGATTTAGAATATCTCTTGTGCAGTTTTTTTTTAATCATTGAAAAATTACATAATAATTTCATTATTCTACTAACTTAGCACAGCCAGGCCCAACAAGTTTAATCAATATCAATCAATTTTATTTTAGACAAAAGAATACATGCAATATGCATTATGTAAATATACTACTTGATATTTATAGTAATATAGATATACAAAATAAAAAAAATATATATATATATATATAAATGTACCATTACTAATAATCATTAATAAAAATTTTTTGGTCAAAACAAATATCAAACAAATATTGGCTTTGTATTATTTGCAATGAATTAAAAACATAGAAATGTAAATAAGTCATGATTTGGATTAAATTGATCTCGCTCTCCAACTCCAAGAATCAAAATCGGGTAAAAATTTCACAAACTAGGGAAGTTCAAAAACACCCATGTGCATTCGCGTAGCGGGAAAATATTTCGTACACAGACTAACTAAGACCTTCAGAAGAAGTCACGAACATATGGATGGAGTCATAAATAGCTTTGTCTGCTAAACTTACACCAGAAATACACCTATATCGTCTAATTGATGTATTTCACCTTAATTTTGGTTCAATTTTTATTAAAAATAGACGATCGTGAAAAGGAACTTACTGTTGTCCAATCTGCCGCTGTAAGTCATAGAAAGGAACGGAAACAGCCGACAATACAGTATGTAAAACAAAAGAACCCGGGTGCCGAGGATTTTGTTGAAGTGCCTACTTTTAGCCTCTAGTGCTGCTGTAGTACTCTGCCTCTGGCTCGGCTCTGCTCTAGTGACTAGTTGGATTAGGTGAAACAAAACATGTATTAATGTTCGACTAAACTAAAAATAACGGTTTTCCAATATTGCAAAAAGCATACAGTTTCACACGAAACCACAGAGAGTCTGAAATATATTTTGATAAATTCAGATCGTGACACCGGGTAAGCCTTAAGGGGCATACAATGCGAGGATAATAATGAGCGAGACCGTCACCGTGACATCGTCAGATATCGCCTCCTGTGAATTATTCACGCCTTCGAATACTACACAACATTGCTATCAAACAGCTACTGTAGTAATGACCTTCGTCAGATGCTGGTCTCCTGTCGTCAATAAAATCAAAACTGTCGTCTAGTTCGGTGTCTTTTTCCAACATTGGTGAATAACTATAACTCGCCATCCCATTTTGAGTTTTGTGTCTATGAAGTTGCCACCGTAGATGGTTGGTGTAACATCGGGAGATGATTTCAAACGAAACATGGCTTCCCTTCGATTACGACGGCTTGCCGTTAAGCAGAATTACAAGAGTGTTCATGCCACAGTGTTCTACACAGGGTCACTGCATGTACACAGTACGAATTATACACCGGTAAAATATGCGTGACCGCGGTAAATACTGATCTACAATGGCTACAACCGATTAATTTGACGGCCACCTTTTTATCGCTGTTATCATGCTGTCACTTGTTGACATATATAGTGCACCGTATAATGTATTGTATATGTATTTATTTTCGTTATTTATTGGTGTTGTTATTCCCGGATTACTCGTTCGTTAGTCACACTGAATAAATTAAACTTGCAGTGCTACAGTTAGCATAAATAATCAGGGTTAGTGTCAATAGTGAAAAGCCTTTTTATTAGTATTTCACACCCCTCAATAATTTTGACATTTATGTTATATAAAAACACCAACCCTCTTTTATTGGTTGCTACCTTGTGTACAGATGATATGTCACACATCAAATTTATTTGTTTGTGATGTATTATTTAGTTCACCTGCCATTTCTATATTTATGTACCTGGTATATACTTCTTTGTTTATATTTTCACTAATTGACTGTCTGAATAGGGTCACAACACAAACAAAAAGCATGAATGTGGTCAGACATCAGGATTGCATTTTATTAGGTAATAAGCATGCATACAATAATAAATTTCATAACAATATAAAAACATATTACCATGAATAAACCCATGCCACGTACACGGCAACAGGGAGGCACGTACGTACATGCTTATTTGATGACAATTGACCTGCACTTGCCATGTTATAATACCGTCACTGGGTTTACGTGTAATTTTTATAGACATAGCAGTGCCTCCTACTATATCTTCCACACCCTGGTAGTGTCACCAATGAAAAGCAATAGATATAACATTACTATATAATATACTTACTTACTCACTTAGTCCTCTTCATGCCCACTGGCACATATAGGGCAGAAACTAGGGTCCTCCTTTGCAGCCTGGCCCCAGCTTAGGTATATTTGTTTGAGTTCTTCTTCTGTAGTTTTCCTCCATGTTTTTTTGGGCCATCCTTTTCTTTTACGTCAGGTGTCCATCTTATTGCAATCTTTGAGATGTTGTCGTCCTCCTTTCTCAGGACATGGCAATTATTCTCCATCTTCTTGTAATATATAATATACAGTTAGTGGCATATCTAGGATCTCAAACGGGGGGCAAGGGAGGGGGGCAAGGGAGGAGGGGCAAGGGAGGGGGGCAAGGGAGGGGGGCAAGGGAGGAGGGGCAATCTTAGTAACCTATTAGTTTATCATGCTACAATATAGCATCGCAACGGAAAAATAAGGAAACAAATTCATAAAACAAACCATATAAAATATTACTTTAAAACATACTAATAAAAAATTGCCTACATGAAGCACACTAATGACATATCTGTCTAAATACTAGTTGACAATTGCAAAACACCTCAGACAATTCTCTGTAAACTCCATGATGTACAACAATCACAAAATTAACTACGATTATTAACAATTAAACATAGTTGTGCGTTTGCGCTGCCTGGTGAACTCTGTGAGGTGTCCCCCTTTTAAATACCTGGGTGGTGGTTTACCTCCACTTCTGATCAGCCAATCATAATTATGGTTTGTCTGATCGGACCGCTAGTCTTATCCCCCCACACCCCACCTGGTACAGATCACCAAATGGTTGGACCTTCTTTTCACAGATATTTTTACACTGAGTACTCCAAAAATTCATAAGTCAGACAACCCTCTCAACAACAACCGATTATGGACTATAAAGGGTCAGTAGGGTAAAATGTATAAAGATCACTGGCAGACCTAGGACCTGTCATGGGTAAGACATCACATCACACAAAGAACTCGAAGCACTTAGCTAATGAAATGGCTTCTACCATGGTCGAACAAGATGACATATTCCTATGACATGACTATTGTCTCTCTTCACCACTTATCAACGAGACACTGGATATCATCAAGAAGCGACAAGAGGATGACACAGAACTGAAACTGCGGACAAACCTAAATGTGGACGACATAATGGAGCTGCTGAAGTTCATCGTCACAACTACATATTTCCGCTTCCGGAGCACAATTTATCAGCAGAAATTTGGCACTGCAATGGGAACTCTAGTATTACCTGTAATAGCAAATCTATTCATGAAATGGCTGGAACGGCAAGCTATTCTCACAGCACCAATACACCTGTAACATGCAAACTGAAATTATGAAAGATATATGTGGATGATGTGATGGAAGTAGTGAGGAAGGGACGTGAGCATGAATTGACAGAGCATCTCAACAGCATAGACACCGCTTGCAGCATTAAGTTCACATTTGAAAAAAATAGCGGTAACTCCCTGCCTTTCATGGACATATTTATGGTACAAGAGGAGGGTGGAACAGTTAAACTCCTAGTGTATCGGAAGAAGACACCCACAGACCAATATCTGAATTTTACTTCTCATCAACCGTTACATCAGAAACGGGGTCGTCAAAACATTACTGGATATATGCAACAGCATCGCATCAGAGCCAGAGGACAGATAGAATGATAAAAAGAGGTAGAGTACATCACCAAGGAACTAGAAAGATGTGGGTACCCAAGTTAGACCATAAAGAAAAGTCAAAAGGGAAATACCAAGGAAAGGATGAATAAGAACACCGAGAAATCTAAAGGTATTGTCACTAGCGCATCCAAAGGACAAAGTGGAAGACAGTAGACAGACAGACTGTGTATACCAGATCCCTTGTAAGAACTGTAGCCTCACGTACGTTGGCGAAACGGAGAACATTCATTTTCGAACAAGACTCATAGGATACAAGAAGGACGTTGAGAACAACACAACCAGACAATTTACCAGAGAACAAAAGAGAGAGTCAGAAGCAGTAGAACATAAGTCTGCAATAACAGACCATGCAGACAGAAACAATTATATTATAGACTAGGAGGGAGCAAAGGTGATATACGCAATGGATTCTTGCACCGCAATACAGCATGACAATATGTCGGCTGACCAATCATGTAGGCAATTAATCGCTTTTGTAAACAGGTGTTTTGCTTAAATTTTTCCGCCATCAAATATTTTCGACTTGGTGTATCTGTGCATGTGCGAACCAGTAGTTGATCATCAATTTATTAATAACAAACATATTATAGCTACAATGAATTATAACAGAGAACGTCAAACACAGGAAATAATGGATGAATTTCCACTTTCTGTTGTAAAATAAAAAAAAAATATTTTTTTTCTTAAGCAAAAAATTTTATTATATATATATATATGTTCTACACAATTGATTACAATTCGTGTTGTGTAGCTTCTAAGTGCCAATGTCGTGCTAAAATTTTTCCGCCATCAAATATTTTATGCTTGGTGTATCTGCGCATGCGTGTATCTTGAAGCGTGGGCGTTGCTATTTATAGAACACACATATGTGTGTGTGTGTGTGTGTGTTTGTTCGGATGCCTAGATTTATAGCACTCAATTATGTATCGCATTTGTTGACGCATGGGGTGTTATATTGTATATATTATGTCAGTTAACATAAATCTTGTTAAATCTCTGTAATTAATCCGCATTTTAGGCTGTCCCATTTCAAACTGCCTGAGTGACTGGATGTTCATAGAACATCTTGATTGTTAATTTCTGCCCCGCAGAATCTGGCGTGAACCGAAAGTTAACTGTTAACATAATGCTTTATCATGGTTACACTTTTTACAATGAAAGTAGCTTTGTGAAGGTCCACTAAAACATCACGTTTAGTTGTACTTAATTACATAATTTAAATCGAGTGAAATAAAGCTTCTTACCAAAATTGTTTTACCACGCATTTTCAACTTTGACGCATGCGTACAACCGTGACGTGGCCCAACATCAACACAACTGGTCACTTGTCAGACGCGATAGGGACACAAACATGGCATATCAGTCATTCCAGCAAGAATATATGCAGATGCCCCCTGTGACAAGGGCATATACGACAGCGTGTGTGTTAACGACGTTAACAGTGGTGAGTTCGTTAAATAAATGGCTTTACAAACGGGATAATCTCCCATTTATTACCGGCATTTCGCTCGGGTTTCTCTCGCGCTGTGACAGTCGCTGCCACGGCACGGACCCCGGTACAGGATTGGGTTTAGACCAGTTTTTTTCTTTGGTTCGCTTACCACAAACAGCCCTTTCGGGGGCTAAAATAGGAGTGTGGTGGTGCTTGGTGCGCCTGACAAAGGTGCATATAAATGTGGGAAATAATAACTTTTGAACAAAATAATACAATTAAAAAGTGGATTAAAATCAGATGTCCTCCTTATAGACGAATGAGTTGAGTTGGAGGGGCAAGATGGAAGGTGCTCACAGCTAGTTGGAAGGGGTGAATGGAGGGAAGTCTTATTATTTAAGTGGGGAGTAGATTCCAGGCTCTTATGACTCTTGATGAATGTAGGGCTATTAAATTGTGGTACGTGAATTTAAACAATTCATATGATGTGACATAAGTGTAGTTGAGCAGGCATATTCACAGGTTTGTAGAAGCTATTGGCTGTGAAATAGTTTAACAGGTGGAGGCATTTATAGGAATTTTTCTGCTATGGGCCACGTGGGTGCATGAATACATGGCTATTTTTGTAAACATTGATGGGCATCGCACGTGGCGGCATTTTGAAAGAGCTGGAGGTACGTGATTTTGAGAAAACTTAGTCAGCATGTCAATTCAGAATTTTTGACGGTCATGATTTCTTATAATCAGACGAAACGTTAACATGATCGCCGATGCACTGTAGTGTGACCTCGATTAGGATTCAGCCTACAGTTGATTTTCCCACTGATGGCCATGTTAACGTTTTGCATAATTATAAGAAAACGACCATCAAAATTTCTAAAATTTACCCGGGGGTATCTGCCGCTGTCATCATCCGTTGACATGCTGATCGAGTTTAGTCAACATTAAAAAATGTTAGCTCTTGCAAAATGCCTGTATGTGCGATACCCATCAATTTTGACCAATGTTGACACGAATTACGGCGCACATGTACGTGTCTAATGCCAGTGGCCAAAGAATCCCAGTTGTGACTATGTGACAATGTATGTGGCAATATACCACTTTTGTTTAGTAGAGGCCATTAAAACAATTTAATGCCTTTTTTATAAATTTGAAACCCCCTCTCCAACACCGTAATGCTAAACTGAACCTCCCTCTGTAATTACTTGACACTCAACAACTACACCCTTCATGATCAATGAGCTGTGTAAACAGACCTTCCACACAGTAAAGTGATGTCTATTTTCTGTTGCAGCAACTGGACCTGGTAACGCCGTTCCAGTTATACTTTAACCCAGAGTTAATACTTAGACACTACCAGGTGAGTCATAGCTTCTTTGGGAAATTAACGTTTGCAGAAACTGTTGTTGCTCAACTCTTTAACCCTGAAGTCCCGGGTTACGCTGGCACCGATACTGGTCATCGATTTTTGTTTTCCTTCCATGTCTCTGATCGTCTGATCGTATTTCACTGCCGCCTCCACTCCCCCATCACTCGCTCTCATTCTGTATGATAGATTGGTTGTAAAGAAATCAAGTGAGCACTGAATAATATTAGTAGATTTCAGGGTGCCCAACGTTCCTAACATTTCCTATATTTAAAAAAAAAATTCCTATATTTTCCTAATAATCATGGCGATTTGGAGGCTTCTCGTGATTCATCAGTATGTACAAAATATGTTTTGTGGTAGAAATCTACATGTGCTGACCACGTATGGACGAGGATCTGATTGTGGTATGGTGTGCGTCAGATCAGCGAAATCATTTAATTTCACGTTGGTAGTTGCTCATTTGCGTTAACCCAAGTCAATGTGTGAAACAACACTGTATTTTGTTAAAATAGTCGTATGATATGCCTGTGTTTTTACTTCTGCATTCCTGTATTTATTTCCTGAAAAAATTTGACCAAAAGTTAAATTCACAAACGCATATATCAGTCTATATGAATTTAATATTATTTCAGTATTTCAATCAAACTAGGCTTAACATGTGGCACTTTTCATTTCAGATATGGCGACTGGTGACGAATTTCATGTTCTTTGGAACAATAGGATTCAACTTCCTATTTAACATGATCTTCACGTATCGTTACTGTCGCATGCTGGAAGAGGGGTCATTCCGGGGTCGAACGGCCGACTTCTTCTTCATGTTTATCTTTGGGGGCTTTCTCATGACTGTATCCTTTGCATCGCTGATTGTCAGTTATGATGTCTGAAATATGAATGCTGTGTTATAAATGGCTAAAAAAATTTCTATGATGAAGGTACATTGTCTCATCCCTTTTATCATAAAATCTTGCTGCATCATCGTCGACACCAGATGGCGTGTCTGTTGCAGGCATAGGCGGTCATGACCCCCATTTCCGTTGTGGTCTTTACCAGCCAGTTTGCTAGACCATCGAGGAATTTCAATCTTTGCCGTTGTCACCAGATGTTCTAGGCTTTTCTGTGTCATCAAATTGCCTAGAAATGCAGTATAAACGATATCTATTCTAACATTTTCAGTTTGAGCACAGTATAAATGATATCTATTCTGACACTTTCAGTTTCAATGAACCACAATTTTCAATATATAATTTGACCGTGATTGTTTATGAATATTGACCATGCCGGTCAACATATTTACAAAGGGCTAGTGACAGTTTCCAAAATATGTGGATAAACTTCACTAGGGTCAATCATTCACAGCATCATGTGATGGGAATATCGACCTGAGATCAAGCTAACTGCTCAACGGTCTGCACATCATTGTCGTAACATAAAATCAACACACAAATTATACTGTCATTTGAAACTTCGCCCTTTATGCCAATAATAAACACAAATGATACATGTTTTTGTAAAAGAACATTAATAAGAGCCGAAAACATTATGAATTAAACATATTTCAGGTAGTGGTCTCTGGCAGACAAGTGATGCAATGTGATTCGCTACAGGAAATTGTTTTCAGGACTCGTGATTTTAAGATAGCATACCATAATCTTTTGCCCGGCATTTCATTGGTTTTTTATGTATGACATTACTCCTTATGGGTAAACATTTTTTACCTGTGTATGTAAATTTTTTAGAAATTTGCATGAGACCCCCCAACTTTTTTGAAGCTTTTAGGGTCTAATTTCAAGGGTTTGATTTAACAGTACCTTAATTAACTAAAAAAAATTTTTTTAATATGCCATTGTCCGTGCCTATGAAACCTTGACCTTCGGCGCTACAGATAGTTGCCCTGTTTGTGAACCTCGTGTTCCTAGGCCAGGCATTCACCATCATGCTTGTGTACGTGTGGAGTCGGCGCAACCCGTATGTGCGCATGAACTTCTTCGGACTGCTCAACTTTCAGGCTCCGTACCTCCCCTGGGTGTTGTTGGCCTTCTCCCTCCTGCTGGGCAACTCCATCGTGGTCGACATGATGGGTGGGTGAGCTAGGTCATCGAAATAAACTTATCTCGCCTCGCTACTCGGCACAGATACCCTGTACAGGGTACCCAGCATTCCTATATTTTAATTGCAATATTTTCTATATTTATCAAAAACAAATCCTATATTTTCCAAATAGTTGTGGATATTTGGAGGTTTCTTGCGATTCATCGCTAAAATATAATAATTTTTATGATAGAAATCTGCATGTCGATGACCGCCTGTGGGTGGGGATCTGTTTGTGGTATATATTGTGTGAGACGGTGTTGTCCATAAGCATATCAGAAAAGTCTACAATTTTTTGTGTAATAACGAATGTTTGGCATTTGATAAATTGCGTTAACATGCGTCAGTAGATGATGCCACCTGAAATAATGATAACTATTACAATTCCTATTTCCTAGACATTTTAGACCGAGAGTGGTTGGGCACGCTGGTATACACTACGAATTTTAAAAAGCGTAGATGATGTGATACTTTCATTTTATGTACAGCATGTGTAATTTCATTTTCCTGTTTTGAAGTATAATTCTATGTGGGGGGCAGTAGCGTAACGCTTTGGGCATTAGTCTCTCAATCGAGATTCAAATCTGCTTCATGCCGTTTGAATTGTGGGTAATTATGTGTATAAATGCGTACCTATCATTCTTCATTAACGATTTATTGTTTTTCGCCACAAAATGAGGATAATCACTAAATAAATCCTTTATTATTAATTATATTAGACTGTAGTGGTATTTAGGTTTAGAGACCGTTATGTAAGTCTTTCCATCTTTCTGTAGCTGCATAAAACCTTCCGGTTGTGCAACAGATCTTATTTTCGTTTATACGATTTGTTCAGGAATCGCAGTAGGCCACATATACTACTTCCTCGAGGATGTCTTTCCTGAACAAGCTGGAGGGTTCAAGATTCTACGCACTCCACAGATATTGTATGTACATCATTATTTGTAGTTTCTGAAATCTTGGATTACTTGCACGCATTTACCAACATAAGGGGCATACCCCATTGAAGTGATGTTTCTTTTAAATACTCAAAATCTGTTTCCATCATATTTTTGTAGCTTACGTTGTCTAGTACAAAACATTTTCAGTGCATGGTTTATTCAGTGAAATCAAGATCTACTGATTTGCGGACAAAATGACTGCACAAACTATGCAATAAACAAATCCTATCCAGCTGGGATATTTCCCCTTGAAGCAGTTGTTTTTCATTAATTTTAAGATAGCATACCCACATTTTACAGTTTTTCCAACATGCTCAAATGCAAATACTATTTTGAAAATGAATATAAATAATTTTTTTTCAAATGCAGTCTATAATGATGGTAAAATATAGCGCCATATTTTATAATAAAAGGGCACACATGTGCCAGACTATGGTGACACCCACATACCATGTCACATTACATACTGTGCCGCCGAAGCATCCAAGAATTTTGCTGCCAAATTTAGTTGGTCTAATATTACATACATAATTCATGCTGTGTATTAGGCAGAAATATACAGGAAATGTTTCTGGAGTAGTAGTTTAATTCAGTGATATTCATGTTGTATTTTGTAACTGCTTGTGTTGTTAGGAGCTTAGCGCTGAGACACAGATCTTGGGAAATTTTAGTTTTAATGTTTCTTTCAGGAAGAAGATATTTGACCCGATTCCAGAGGATCCCAGTTACAATCGTCTTCCCGAGGAGCGGCCTGGTGGGTTCGCGTGGGGCGAGGGTGAGAGGGTAGGAGGGAATGCCGATGAAGGTGGTGCAGCCAATCCACCAGAGGAACAGTGATTGGATAGTGCACCACAGGCGATGAACACCACGGGAGATGTACAACAACTTCAAGTGACCGGTTCTGTGCACCAATGGTCAAATGCCAATACGTAACATCTCATCATACAGCAGACGGTCGTTGGAAAATGACGATCGTCCAGGATTCGTGTCCACACATTGATACTTTGGTTTTAGCGTGTCTATTTCAGGGAGATAATATTTTATGGCCCCTTTTCCTGATTATCCCACCTACAACCAGTTCTGCGGGATAGGGTGTGTGTAGACAATTTGTAGACACTGAAATGGAAGTATGATCAGTAACTGTTACTGAAATAGTGTCTGCCCATGCGAAGAACTGTGGCTAAGTGCAAGAGAATTATATCTATGAGTGCCATTCTGAAAATGTATTTTATTAAGTCAAAAATTGATGTTATTCCGCTATCAGGATCGTAAATTTGAAACATGCTCTCATAATGTTGCTATTCTCTGGTCACTAGAGGGCACCACTGCCATCACGAATTTGCAGCATACAAAAACCTGACAATTTGCTAAAATATATTGGTTGTTGTTGTTGGTGTGAATCTAAGGAAATGTTGTCAATATTCACACAGGCACGTTATGCTCACAACATCTGACAACAGGTATTTGCAGTTTTCAGTGTTATATGCTTATTGCGATACCTTTCCATACAGGCAGACTATATTCGTGACAAATGATGGCTGCCCGCTTAAAGGATGCTACTTGTGTAGCCATGTATTTAAAAATATGCTGCTTTTGTGATACACCACAAGGGAATCTTTCATAAGCATACTTACTAAAATACAATCTTGGGGATATGCACTTGGGCTCAGCCTTTAATAAATATGTCTGCGGAAACAGTTCATACCAAAGCAACACTTAAAGACATTGTTATATAAAAACACTTACAGACACCTCTCACAGGGATAGGATGTACATACAATGTAATTGTGTACATAGATAAACACTGTTGTGTCATTCATTGCTACACTGGTTAACTCGACAACTCTTACCTGTCAAACTGCAGGCATGGTGAATATTTAGAAGTGCAGCTTGCAACATCAACATATGCCACCATAGGGCTGCACCAAGAGGTGTAGAATCTGCTGGTGAATATAGCAATAAAACACAAAGTGTTATATGCCAATGTGTTGTGATTGTGATTATTGTATCGTCAAAGAGATTTAACAAAAGTAGACATGGAAGCCATTGGCTTATCGAGAGTCCAGTTTTCTTCATCTATGTGTAACCTGTCCTCCTTAGATATGTGTCAGCCTTGTTTTTAAACATATTCACGCTGCTAGCATTTACACAATATGTAGATGATTTGTTCCATTCATTGATTGTCCTCTGTGAGAACGAATACTTTCTGATATCCAGTCTACACTGATTCTTTACTAATGTTACCGCATGTACTCTAGTTTCTATCAATATCTTAAAAAGTACAATTTATCTCCTCTTAACCCCTTTGCCTCTAACTAAACATGGAGCCCTGAAAGGTCACTGCTGCACAAACATGTTTAGTGTGTTGCGGAGTGACCTCAAAGAAGTAGGACTTAGTATACGTATATCAAGGAAATATATGAGTGAACTTTGGCTGAGGGTAAGACCCAGTGGTCAAAGGTGAAGGACTGATTGCAGCAGTAGGGTGTGTTCTTACTGTTACAGACACAGGCTACAGTAGAAGTCTGAAGTGGACTATTTGCAAAACTATGGACTTCAAAAAGTGAAGGTCCAGGGGACCTTTGGTTGACAGTAAATTTGACTATTTAAAAAACCATAGTACACTTTTGTATTCTAAATTCACATGTGGTTTGACAGTTATGTGTTTAATTACTTAAATTGTATAATTAAACATGCCTACTTCATTGGTTATGATTTCATGAAAAAATAAATATATATATATATATATATATATATATATATGTATAATAAAAATATTTCTATCAATAGGGTCTCTAGGGTTGTTGTCACGAAATAGGGTATATCTGGACTAGCTACATAGTTGCAACCTTTGGACGCTAGTGCAATACCTAGATGGACTTTAGAGTAGTGGGAGCTGCATCTGTAGTAGAGCAGTCTATTCTAGGATCTAGAACAGTAAACGTGTGTAACTAGTGAGCAGCACAATAAACTAATACTACTGACGTTTTATATGTATGCTATTAACGTAAAAACAAGCAGTGACGTTACATGGTGTCAGAAGTGACCAACCGTTGCGTGTTGGCTGGTTCAGCAGGACTCTGATAGGTAAGATATATTTAATCGTAGTAAGGCTACGCACAGCAACATACCAACACCGTCGCCGTTGCACATCGATGCAGTAACTGCCGCGATTTCTTGGCGTCAACGGAAAAGCGTCTGGAATGAATGTGAAGTCGCAACAGATCTGAAATTAAGAATTTGGTTTGAATAGTCTGATAGACGATTCGGTTACGAGACATTCAGTTAACCGTGTGGAAGGACGACATAAAGATGCTTGTTACGTAACACTTGGTATCGGGAAGCATATAGTACAGTTCGACTGCAATACCAGATCACAGTGTAACATCCTGCCGATGAGTGACTATAAGTTAGCTACAGGAGATACTAACTTACATAATCTGACACGAGTCTCAAATACACGTATGGTGTATGGAGGGAAGAAAGTGAAGGTGATTATACACCTCCACCGGCATGCTCTGGTAGGTTGGCCGTTGAGTTAGATGTCCACACTGGCGAGACATACGTAACTCAATTCCAACGCCTTTGCAATCTTGCCAGCTTGCACCATTATATCCTTCTAAAAGCGTACTTCAGCTTCTCTTCTGTGTGTTTCAAATATGACCAACAGCTGCTGGATGTGGTCGTGAACATTGAGAACATAAAGTTGAACAGCTTGCAGCTTGTGTCACTGGCTTCAACGTCGCTGAATATTTTGTCATGATAACCAGGCATAATAAGACTGTCGACGTACCAGATGCGCATTGCAATTGGAGTACATCTTGGCTGGTCTTGCCAGAAGCTGTGGCAGCATGCAGGATACCTAGTTGTTTTTGGATATCTGCGAAGTGGTTGGTGAAGATTCTGATGCTTGGGTACTTCGCCGCCCATCATGTTACACAAAGCATGGCGACATTTGGGACCAGGCTGCGTCTTTTGGGGCTCTCTCGGAAACAAACTTGATAATGGTCTTGACTGCACCAATCGCACTGCGGACTTCTGCAACGGAATTGAGATCGTTCATCACCAGGTTAAGCATGTGGGCTGCACAGGGGACGAAAGCAGCTTTGGGGTATTTTGCCTTGAACTTAGCTTGTTCTCCACGTATATTCGTGAGCTCAAAGTAGGGGAGAGTTGCCGGGATTGGATAAGTTCCTCAATCGGACCAGTGCTGCATATTCCATATTACTGTATACCGTGGCGTCCTCTATCGATTATATCATTCATCAGTGGCATTTCGAATGACACGGTAAATGTCGACGAAATGGCGGTATACTTGTTTAATGTGTAATATCGAAACTAGGTTTTCTATGCCGCCGACATAATAATCAGGCGTGATCAGTTATCAGTATAGCACCTCTGGTTATACTTGCAGGCTAAAAGGTATGTCCATCACGAGTATAGGAGCCGAACTTAAGTGGTATAATAAGAATTTTTAAATGGATGTTGTCTGCTTGTGATGACAATACAATATTGTTGACACGTGCAATTCCACCATTGGACCACTGCAGTTGCCACAATTGGACAAGTGACCCACGTAAGGATATACCATCAATATAATGAGTGTAATTATTCCAACACAGTTTATTGATTGCCAGAAAGTAATATTAGACAAGGGAGCAATTATGATAATACAAATATAGGAAGTTGCTAAGTGGTCCAATCGAGAGAACTTGTAAAAGAACACATTTGGTCACAGGTAAATTTACATTGTTTCGGGCTACTAGAGACATGACCGGTATTTTATGAGGGTTTACGCAAATTTTTGGAAACTATATCAAGATAAAATTCAAATTTGGCTGCGTCTGAAAAGAAGGCCTTATATTTGCTAAATAAAAATAAACAACAATAACTTTCCAGTTATAACTGGATTTTTATTTTACAGATATACATTAATTATGACAACGAAGTACTGCAAATGGGATCCATCAGAGATGAACCTTGCTATTGGCGCAATAAGAAGAGGAGATGTGGGGTTAAATGTGGGGTTAAATGCCGCATGCAAAGCATATGATGTACCGAAGGTAACACTCTCACGACATGAGAAAAATCAAAACGTGTACGCCAATGGGGATACAACATTTCACGGAGGAGTACCCTGCCTTGGAGATGAGTTAGAATATGAATTGGTAACCCATTGCTTGGCTTTAGAAGAACGGTATTGTGGGTTGACGATGGACGACCTGCGTCGTCTGGCGTTCCAAATTGCCGAAAGCAATTTCATTTCTCACGCCTTTTCGAAAGCGGACGCCATGGATGGAAAGAAGTGGAACTATGGATTTATGAGACGTCACCCTGACCTATCTCTACGGCAACCAGAAAGCACACCAATGGCGAGGGCACAAGCAGAGTACAAGACTTTTTTGGACTACTTGAGGGCATTTATGGTCGTGAGAAACTGACACCACATAGGGTGTACAACATGGACCAGCCAAGCCTGTTTACTGTACATCATGGACGAGACAAGCCTGTCTACTGTACAACGTGGACGAGGCTAGCCTGTTTACTGTACAACGTGGACGAGACAAGCCTGTTTACTGTACAGCGTGGACGAGACAAGCTTGTCTACTGTACAACATGGACGAGACAAGCCTGTCTACTGTACAACGTGGACGAGACAAGCCTGTCTACTGTACAACATGGACGAGACAAGCCTGTCTACTGTACAAGACGGACAGCGAAAATTAGTAGGGCTCTGTGGGAAAAAACAAGTTGGGGCGCTGACAAGCCAGGAGAGAGGCGAAAGTTCAATTATTGTTATAATGAACACTATATGTTACTTACGGATCAATTCATAATTATGCTTAAACCTATGTAATCATTTTACTCTTGGTCCAATTGAGGAAATCGTGTCCACGATTGGACCGTTTTGTATTTTTTTTAATTACATTTTTTCAAAAGTCACCAATGAGTTTCCTGTTATGTATAGCTTGTTGTTGAAAATAAAATATAAATTCTATGCTAGTTTATTGTTTACTGCGATTCCATTTGTTTTTGCGCCTATATTCAAGTTTATTGTTAGGGCAACCCCGGCAACTGTCCCCTATACGTTAACTTTACATTTCTAATTTATTGTCCTTCATTACGTGTATTTTCTTATCTACCAATTCTGGAGTTATAAATAAATGAACTAAATTTTCCGATTTAGCCTTCTGGAACTGGTAATGAACTAATATCCTCTCTGGTAAACACTGAACTGAAGTATCCATTTAGGTCTTTCGCCATTAAAAAACCTTGTGATATTATATTGCCAACACAGTCTTCTAGTGGTCCAACCAGTCTCGTACCTTTGTTTAGTCCTGATACATGCATAAAAAACTCCTGCTGTAATTTTTTATGTTACATGCTAATTCTTTTTCACAGCTTCTTTTAGATTGCCTAATTTAATTCGTAGCTTTATTAGGTGCATCTTTGTAATATATGTAGTCTTCATCCTTTCTGGTACGCCTATAAACCTTCCACATAATTTGCTTGAACGCTATTTTCTAATAGCTTCTTTTTGACAAGTGTTTCTTTCTATGAAGGTTTTCCTTGTTTTTTTTTCAAGGGATAAATTGATCAATAATACTCTCAATTATATATTTTAGAATGTTCCAACATTCAATTGCGGTCTATTCCTCAGCTTAATATTCCAATCTAGCTTTGCTGAGTATTTTTTTATATCTTTATATTTAACTGCATGTGTGGAAGTTTTTCCTGTATTTTTTATTTGTGCTTTCTGGTTTTACTTTGATGTAAAATGTGTTTGATTATTATCACTGTCACGTAGTCCCTTGCTACGGAGTAACGTAGTTTTATACAATAACAATGAAGGCAATATTCCTAAACACAGTTGTACTAGTTCACATGGCTACTTTATTTCGGAGACTGTCTACTCACTACAGTACAGCAGCCTATAAGGAGTCAGACCACAGTTGAAAATTGCATTGGTGGCCATGTTAACGTTTTGTTAGATTATAAGAAAACGTGACCACTAAAAATTCTGAAACTTTTTCACAGCAACTGCCATCATCTCATTGACATGCTGATCAAGTTTTATCAAAATCACATACCTCCAGCTCTTTTAAAACGCCCCGACGTGCGATGCCCATCGATTTTGACAAAAATAGCCTTGTATTCATGTGCCCACGTGGCCCATAGGAGAAAAATTCCCATAAATCCCTCCGCCTGTTAAACTCTCCAAAAATGCACCGTTTCACAGCCAATAGCTTCTACAAACATACCTGTGAATATACCTGCTCAATTGCACTTATGTCACATCATATGAATTCTTTAAATTCACATATCGCAATTTAATACGCCCTACATTCGTGAAACAATAAACAGGAAGGTCAACTGTGGTCTTACCTCATAAGGCAGAGTCCAGTGCCCCTCCATGACACATCATTAATCAAGCTACTGCCAGCCTATAATTATACTGTCTACTAGGGTTGCAGTCTGTTAAAGACACTGTCTCCTAGCAACCAGTCCAAGGTGTGACATACACACTACACTACACAACATCTCCCTTTTTCTCAAACAAAAGCAAGACTGTTATATTTCTATCACTACAATCTCCAAGTTCACTATATCTCTCGAGTTAACTACAACAGTTTTCTAGCTGGACACAAAGTCATGGAGATACCTCGGACGCACACTTGCACGTTCACTACGACGAAGTGTCGGCTCTTCCAATCTGACTGTGCGACTCGGCGAATTGTTAGGTGGTCGTTCCACACTGCCAGATGATTAGGTGGTATCGGGACACACACGTTCACCGCTGACATCATTACGAGTTGTCTCTAGCAGGTGTTGCACCGCCCCTGGCCGTCGTATTAATCTGCTTCAACAGTGACCACCTGTCCGTACACGTACTGATCAAAACGTGTAAGTCCGTACTGCACCACTAACATTTCCTTTTCAATTTGTGCATAGCGTTGTTGTGTCTCTGTGAGTGCACACGACGCGAACTCAACTGGTCTCTCATTCTGCAGCATTACTGCTCCAAAGCCTCTCTGTGAAGCGTCAACAGATGCCGTCACTGGCTTGGTTGGATCATACAGTCCCAACACTGTTGCTGAAATCACCAGATGTTTAATCTTCAACAAACATTTGTCATGGTTGGAGTCCCAGAACCAGTCAACATCTTTGCGTTGGGTCAGGTTGCAGTCCTTCTTCCGATATGATATGACCAAGATACTTGACTTCAGTGCACTTGATATTGCATGTTCCTCTGTTTAGCTTCAGACCAACCTCTAAACATCGATCTAGAACCCTGCGTAAGCGATCATCATGTTGTTCTTCTGTCGGTGCATGAATCAATATGTCATCGATTAAGATCTCAACCCCTTCAATGTCGCAAAACATATCAGCGATTCTCTTGTGGAAGACTTATGGCGCAGAACTTATTCCATATGGAAGTCTGTAGAATCCGAAAGATGTGGCGAATGTGGTCAGATACAAGCTCTCCTCGTCCAATGCGATTTGCATGAAGCCTGATGTTGCGTCAAGTGTACTGAGATACCTTGAGCTGTGCAACTTTATAAATATCTCCTCAGCTGTCTCTATAGTAAAGTGTTCTCGCCTTATAGCGGCATTGAGTGATCCTGGATCGATACAGATCCTCAATGACTTATCTGATTTCATCACTGTTACCAATGGATTTACCCATTCCGTCGGTTCCGTAACCTTGGTGATCAGCTGATTTTCTTCCATTTCTTCCAGCTGTGCTTTAAACTGGCTTTGCAATCTAAATGGAACACGTCGTGCTGAGTGAACAACCGGTTTAGCATCACCTCTCAGTTGGATGTGGTGTTCCCCCTTTAGACAGCCCAGTCCACAGAATGCATCACGGTAATCATCTACCAGCTTACCTGCGGTGGTCACTCCGTCGATTTTATAAATTAACCTCAGTTCCACACTGCTCTGTAAGCCCAAGATAGTTGGCGCATTTCCTCGAACAATGACAAAATGCACGGGATAGTACTTCCGCTTGTACTCAGCTGTGAAGGACGCTCTTCCTTGCACAGTAAGACGATGTCCCCCATACGATTCAAGCTTCGTCTTGCACAATCGTATGCCTGTCGGTTGTCGCGCATTTAGTACATCATACGCTTGCTTTGACATCACGTTGCATGATGCTCCCGTGTCAATCTTAACTTTCAAACCTCGACCGTTGATGTCGAGAACAGCCATTATCTGTTTTTTGAGTTGAGCACCGTATACACAAACATGTTGGCATCTGCGTGATTGTTTGAATCTGGCTTAACTGTGTGTACTGGCGTCTTCTTCTGTGTCTGCTTTGCTTTGACAAAGTTACTTCAGCATCGCGCAAAGTGGTTGCGCATTCCACATTTAGTGCAACGCCTGCCATATGCTGGACAGTTTCTGGCCACGTGTGTTGTACCACAGAATTTACATGCCTTGGCATTACAAAATTAGTGGTGGTCATTCCTAGCCGGGTTCTTGGAACACTGCCAAGAGTCATTACCAGTGTCACGGCTACGACTACTGCTGGTGTCCTTCACTGCATGTGACTTTTCGTGCTGGCTCATGCCAGCCATACGCTGGCCATGCAGTTATCTCACTGCTGCGGCAAATGTCTACCGTTTCTGCGAGCTTCAGTTCCGCTTTTGATAGCAATTTCTCACGTACCGTGTTTGATGTAATGTTCGTCAAGATTTGATTTCACAGTATGTTGTCTCTTTCATCAGCCTGGTATTTGCATGAAGAGATCGGGTTATCTAAATCCGTCAGAAATGCATCGAAAGTCTCACCAAGTTCCCGATTTCTCTGCAGAAACTTGTACCGCTCGTCCCCAGCCAGCACACCTACAGCGGCCCGAGATCGGGCCGAGATCGGCAAAGTTATCAGTCCAACATCGGCATCCGCCTGCGGGCCGATGTAAGTTTTGTCCGTAGGCTCAACATCGGTCCGAGGGCGGCAAACTTATTGGGCCAACATCGGCATCCGCCTGCGGGCCGATGTAGTTTTTCTCTATCGGGCCAACATCGGCATCCGCCTGCGGGCCGATGTAGGTTTTGTTCATCAGGCTGATGTAAGTTTTGTCCGTAGGCTCAACATCGGTCCGAGGGCGGCAAACTTATCGGGCCAACATCAGCATCCGCCTGCGGGCCGATGTAGTTTTTCTCCATCGGGCCAACATCGGCATCCGCCTGCGGGCCGATGTAGGTTTTGTCCGTCAGCTCAACATCGGTCCGAGGGCAGCAAACTTATCGGGCCAACATCGGCATCCGCCTGTGGGCCGATGTAGTTTTTTTCCATCGGGCCAACATCGGCATCCGCCTGCGGGCCGATGTAGTTTTTTTCCATCGGGCCAACATCGGCATCCGCCTGCGGGCCAATGTAAGTTTTGTCCGTCGGCTCAACATGAGGCCGAGGGCGGCTCATAAGCGGCTGCCAATAGGAAGCCGCCTATAAACCAATGATTAGCCGCTCATTCGCTGACTGTGCCTAGTTTTGTTTCGTCCAATATATATATATATATATATATATAAGCAAAAAAACAACAAGTCCAATGAAGATTGAAATAGGCCCAACAAAGGCATTTAAAATTTATTAATCAATATGAGTTGTACAGTTTTAATAAGATACCTTCCACAATGTATTTTATTAAACCTATTAACGTTAAGTCACTAATCATTCCCCATATAAACTATTGTAACAGGTATACATAATAGCGACAACCTATATAATTTCAATGTACTGTGCAACCTTCCTAGACATTGCTATAAATATATATGTGCACATTCAAACTTAAACTGCCAGTTAACCGTTCAAATGTATATTTATGAATACAGATTATACAGTATAACTTTACTATGATTTTTCCAGGATCTCTTTTAAATAAACAATGCTCTTGGAATTTATTTTAAACTGATCAATGCAACGCCACCAAAGCACCATGTCATTACTTTCAATACAAGCATATTATCGTATACATATATAGTTAACATTACATTTTATCACAAATGTTTTGAGGTTGATACATGTAATCGTATGTGAATTTGTGTAATTTATTATAGGATAATATTTAATAAATAAGTGTTAACCATCTCTTACTTGTACTTAAATGAATGTACTCAAAAACATTCACTTCAATTGTTTACTCCTGCCACATCCTGCTTAGCCTATGTTCGGTCCATTCGGTGCTTCCTACCACCATCCAGATCAGAGACGGAGGCAGTTCGGAACCATTCCTGGATGACTCGCTTTATGTCATGCTCATGGTTGTGCCATTTGTTGTCACCTCATTGTTTCGGACAGCATCTGAAATATTAACATAACAATTAAGTTAACAATACCAAGTGTCCACGGCCCATGGAACTGTGAAAATATACCGTGGTAAATGCCATGGTGTTTTGTGAAAATATACCATGGTAAATGCCATGGTGTTTTGAAACAGGTAAACCATGGTAAAATACCATGTTGTTTTGAAACAGGTAAACCATGGTATACCACAGTTTACAATGTATACAACATTTTACTACTATAAAACAAGTATATTGATCGAGAACGAATTAAGCAACCGATACAGGGCAGAATGAAATGAAAATTTCACAGAATATAAAGATGATTCCCGTTTCCGGTTCACAAGCGTACGTAGTAACAGCTGCTCAAAATCTTAATCTTAACTAACCATTCAAAGTTCTTTAACTAATAGTTAAACTTATAGCACAAGTCAAACTAGATACTGTTAAAAGTACCAAAAATTAAATAACTTCTACATTTTAGGATTCCCAAAATAACTTTAACTTTGAAATCGAATTTTTCCCGCCATATTAAAGTAAACAAAGGAAAAAAGAACCCCAAGCAACGCTTGACATACAAAACTTAGGCATAGGAAATTAGACATAAACATTAGTTAGACAAAACACTAGAAATTAGTTAGACATAAATACACTTCTTCAACCATCCTGCACAAATTCTTGACCTTATACTAATTTGGCCCTTTCATCAAGGCAACTCAATATACCCAGAGTTGCCCTGGGTATCACTCTTCGTTTCTGTAAATAAACCACTGAGTCTCCGATCTACCCCCAGACTCAATCTCTTTCTCCCAGCACTGCCTTGATCCCTTGCACAACATATTAAAAAATATATATAAAAGCAATAAATAAAAGTTACTCTAACTCAGTCTTAAAGTAGACATTAAATAAATAAAACTAAAGTAGCCAGGTTATGGCAAGTAAAAAAAAAAACCAAGGACAAAAAGTAAAAATGACGGTATGGATGATCGATGATGATGACGTATGGCTATGCACAGGGTGTAAAAAAAATTTCAAAGGACCTAACCACAAATTGTTGGAATGCGAGTACTGTGATAAACATTACTGCATTGAATGTGTTGAAATAACGGATAAAGAATATAAAATTATGACGGACAAACCACAAATTCACTGGTTCTGTCCATGTGACACAAAAGTAATGAAAAACTTGAAAAATGAAAAAAGCTGCTAAGAAAGGTGCCAGAAGTTCCTTAAGAAAGTGGAAGAGAGAATCATTGAACCAGAGAAAGAAATCAGAACCAAAGTGGACGAAACAAGAGTCATCGAAATGATCAAAGAAGCTCAGTTGGAAAAAAACCCAAGCAAAGTCATCAGCCCAAATTAAGTTAAGGAAGTCGTACAAATTCAGGTAAAAGAACAGAACATGGAATCAAAAGACAGAGAAAAAAGACTCAACAATGTAATAATTTTCAACTTACCAGAATCTACATCACACTTAAAAACTACGAGACAACAACATGACAAAGAACAAATTTTAGAAATGTGTACAGAAATAAACAATCACTTCACAGACACTGATGTCACAGAAACGAGGAGGTTTGGGGAAGCCAAGGAAAATGCAACCGGTCCCAGACCAGTTCTAATCACATTAACACATACTGACAAAAAACTAACACTTCTTCATCAGAGAAAAAGACAAGTTCAAAAACATAAAAATTTATCATGACAAAACGAAACAAGAAAGGGAGGAATCAAAAAAGCTCTATGAAGAAGCAAAGAGGCAGGAAGCTGCAGACAAGTCGGGGGAATACCTGTAGAGTCAGGGGTCCACCATGGGAGAGAAAAATAAGAAAGATAAGGAAAAGCCAGTAAAGACTACACATCCACCTAGAGTGACGGATGGTAAAACAAATGTTAATAAAAACAATCTTAATGACATAGGCAACATTCTGTGTTTTTATACCAATGCTGACCAACTAAGGAACAAGCAAAATGAATTTGAACAAAGAATTAAAACCCCACATAATAGCAATTAATGAGGTAAAACCAAAAAAACCCAAATGCACTATAACCATACCAGAATTCCTTAGAAGGCAATACATTGTTCTTCAAGAAAAGAAAATAATGAAGGTAGGGGTATTATAATATACGTCTTAAATTCCCCATACACAGAAAATATAAACCTGGTCTCAACCTTCAAGCAATGCTTATTTATAGAAATTAAACTTAAAAATAAAACCAAACTTCTCTTTGGATGCATATATAGGAGCAATGGGGGGTCAGAAGAAAATAACGCAGAACTTCTAAATATGATTAGATCCACATCAGGACTTAAATATTCACACGTTGTAATTACAGGAGATTTCAATCTCCCAGATATTAACTGGAAACATTGGACGACCAAATCAGTTAAACCCAGCAACCTAAATTTTAAATTTGTAGAATGCGCCTTAGAGACACATTCATGTTTCAACATGTCTTAAATCCCACTAGAGGACGAGACACAACTAACACAAACCTTTTAGATCTGATTTTATTAAACAAAGAAGACAACATAGGGGAAATAGAGTATCTCAGCCCTCTAGGTAAAAGTGACCACTGTGTCATTACATTCAATATTTTGTGCAGTTATAAAAAATATATACACTAAAAAACGGAAGCTATTTAATAAGGCAAATTATGAAGGAATGAGGAAAGAGTTTTCAGATATAGATTGGGAAGAGAAATTTAAAGACAACGTTAACGACCAATGGGAAATCCTTAAAACAGTACTAAAATTATTAGAAGATAAATACGTACCTCAAAAAGAAGTTTCAAATTACAGAAAGGGAAATTTCCCCCTGAATGCAAACACCAGAAAACTAATAAGATGTAAAAATAGACTATGGACAAGATACATTGAAACAAGGGATAGGACAAAATATTTAGAGTATTGTAAAAGCAGGAATAAAATCCGAGCTTTAACCAGAAAGCTCCGAAAGGGGTTTGAACGAAATTTAGCCACTCAAACCAAGAAAAACACTAAAGTCTTCTGGAACTATTATAAATAAAAAAAAAGTTAAACAAGGAATTGGGGAACTGAATATAGACCACACAAATCCGAAATCCCAAACAACTGAAGATGAAGAAAAAGCAAATATTCTTGCCAACTACTTCTCCAGTGTATTCACTACTGAACAGACAGGGTCTATCCCAACTACACCCAAAGTAAACAATAAATTAGCGATGGATGAGCTAAAAGTAACTGAAAACATAATATTACTAACATTAAAAGAACTTAATATAAGCAAATCGCCTGGCCCTGATGAAATAGGTGCCAGATTACTAACTGAGTTGTCAGAAAATATCCGTCTCTCATTACAAAAAATATTTGAAACATCGATAAAAACATCAAGTATTCCTGATGAATTGAAGGATGCCAAAATATCAGCAATACATAAAAAAGGAAATAAGAAATTAGCTTGCAATTACCATCCCATAAGCCTAATAAGCGTAGTTTGTAAATGCATGGAAAAAATTATTAGAAATCACATCATCAGTTACATGAAAGTCAATGGTCTGTTCAGTCAAAAACAATATGGTTTTATCTCTGGCAGATCAACAGTTCTCCAACTAATTAAAATACTAGATGAATGGACCTCAGAAATGGATAATGGTAATTACACAGATGTTATTTATATGGATTTTCAAAAGGCTTTTGAGACCGTGGCACATATAAGACTAATAAGTAAATTAAAAAGTTTTAACATTAGGAATGATTTAGTTAACTGGATTGAGGCATTCATCACAAATAGACGACAAAAGGTAGCAGTAAATGGAAAAGAATCAAACTGGCACAAAGTAACATCAGGGATACTGCAGGGATCTGTCCTAGGACCTTTATTGTTTGTTCCATACGTAAACGACCTGCCAGAGTTAACTAAATCCAATACATTTCTGTTCACTGATGACATTAAGATATTTAGAGCCATAACAAATACAAATGATCAGGATATACTACAACAAGATTTAAGTATCCTAGAACAATGGAGTGACAAATGGTTATTAAAATTCCACCCAGACAAATGTAAACACATGGAAGTTAGAAAAAATAATATAGGCGAAAATGAATATTTCATGACAAGTAATAATGTTAAACATTCACTAGCCACTACAGATAAGCAAACTGACTTAGGTGTAATTATCGATTCAAAATTGTCATTTGATGATCACATAAACCAAGTGGTAAATAAAGCAACCAAAATGACAAAAATAATCCGAAGAACCATCCAATTCCTAGACACACACACTTTCTTGCCACTGTATAAGACAATGGTTAGATCTCACCTAGAATATGCCGTAGCAGTATGGTATCCATATAAGATATAACATAAAATAGCAATAGAAAATGTCCAGAGACTGGCCACAAAACAACTTCCTGGTATGCGGGATTTGTCATATATAGACTAAAATTACTGAAACTACCCACATTAGCATACCGAAGGCTAAGAGGAGACATGATAGAAGTCTATAAAATAATGCACAAACTATATGATAATGAATCTGCACCAAACCTCCTGAAATGGGAGGATGTGACACTAAGATCAGGAAATAGAGGACACTCCCTTAAAATATTTACCCAAAGAGCAAAAATTAATTTAAGAAAAAATTAATTCCCTCTTAGTCTTAGAGTGGCTGAACCATGGAATAGTCTCCCAAACTATGTAATACAAGCTAGATCAATTAACTCATTTATAAACAAACTAGACAAATTCTGGTCTACCCCAGGCAATAATATATGACTATGAATCTCCTTAAACAATAACAAATGGAACTGGAAATTATGATATCAAATATTTGATTCTGAAGATCTGATCATGGAGGAATCAACTGGATCCTGCGATCAGAATCGTCATAAGGTATCATGACATAAGCGTAAGGTATAATTACATGTATGCATGCATGCATGCATGCATACATGTATATAATTATGTGTTTCTGTTCTTATAAAGTGCCTTTGAATAGGGTCACATGGATCCATGGCGCTCTAAAAGTGCTCTAATTATTATTATATAAAATACTCGCAAGAAATAAACATAAACAGACAGTACATACTGAGCCAGTATAAATAAATCTTCAGACTTAACCTATTATTGACCTAATTAAGGATAACGCTAGGTTATGCCTATGTCCATGGGCATGGCTGTCAGTTCACGGCCTTTACCTTTGCTTTGGCTTTGCCGTTTGAGTTTGGCGCCTAAAATTACGATGTGCATAGTTCTACTTTCGTATGCTTTGCGAAAAAAAATAATTTATATAATGCTAAAAATCAATGTATTGGATAGTACAAAATACAGCGAAAGATTCACAAAAGAATTTGTAAACACGTACCTTGTCTTGCGGCGCGGCGCGGCGCGTCTGTCGCATATAAAATTATAACGGTAAAACAGCGGACTTCAAATATGGCGGCATGGGCCCGGGTAGACTCGCAGTAAAGATTATTTTTAACAATAATAATGTTCAGTGAATAGTGTAAGCATCTGGAGCTTACAAACGTAATTGTTAATTTTGTGAAAGAATAATAACACGGTTCATACAAATTTTAGTTTCTCTTAATTTTATTTCGCTTCTAGCATGGTGCGTCATCGCGCGGGAAACATTCCCCTACACCACATGCGAAATTTAATACAAGTAATAAATCATAGGTATGCGGCGCGCGTCAGAAATCAGTGCTCGGGCCTCTCTCGGTCCGAGTACTGATAAATCACCTCCCGCGAGTGCTAGCGCCGCATCTGCGGCTGGGAAGCGGGCTGTGATCGGCAAGCGCGTGCCGAGCACTGCCGCCTGCCAGCCGCTGATATCCGCCCTCGGGCCGATGACGGCGTGCTGGCTGGGTCCGTGGTGTGAAATACCGGACAAACTTCTCTTTCACCTGTGATATGTCATGTTTCTTAGGCAAAATTGTCCGCCCCACTCTTCGTCTCTGGGGCGAAAGTCGAGACCGGCATTTGCTAAAGCATGGTTTTGGCAGTTCCGTAGCAAAATGGCTACGGAACTAATAACTCAAGTTTTAAAACCAATACGCACTAACCGTTTCACATATGTATTCTGTGACATACAACCGACAATTGGGCGTAAAAAACTAAAGAAATGTGCTCCAAATAAGTACTTTTATCGGTGACATAGAAAACATTTCACAATTAGCCGCCATATTGTGCACGTGATGTTGCCTTTGGGTCACACGATCAAACGCGATTTCGTGTAGAATGAGGCCAGAATGGGCCAGCAGCACAGACATAAATAAAACACCCGTTAGTAAGTTTATAGGGGCATGATTAATGATGTAACTCCATGGCCAGCAGACGGCAATTCTTAGCGTAACCTTATATAGATCCACAGGATTCCCGCTTGGTATTCTCGCTCACAACAACATCCGGTTATATACAAACTTTGACAAGCACATGCGTTCTGGCAAAAAGGTAATAATTTCACACTTTTACATGGTTATTGTCAGGTAACTTTAGTGATATACATATATATAGCTGCTGACTCAAATTTCAAAATATTTGCACAATTAAATACTTTTAAATTATTAGAATGCGTAAACAGTTATTCCAACATGGTCAAATGCAAATGCTATTTTGAAAATGAATATAATAAAACTTTTTATTCAAATACAGTCTATAATGATAATCAGTTATAATAATGGTAAAATATAGCGCCATATTTTATAATGCATTCAGACATGAAAGACGTGTTTATTGCTCTGTTTATGGCGTTTTTGGAAGGTTTCACGTTTCATGAAAATACTTATGTTTTGGCCGAGCGAGAACTTCGACTTACTATAGCAACAACCAGAAAAAAATGTAGGGCGATTGACTTTGCTTACTAAGATGAAGCCCATCACTCATATCAGCTCTCCCAACAAAACATCCCCACAAATCCACAGATCCAACTTCCTCTTCCCTGCATATCGCTCCTGAAGTAGCGGAACTAACTAGAATTATAGCTCCTCTTCCCTACATAGCTGCTGAACTAGCAGTTGCATCGCTTAAGCTGATAAATGTTCACTCTTATTTTATGAATTAGCCCGGATGAGCTCGTAATTAGCTAATTATTTATGCACCAAGAATGTGGGTGCATATATAATTTCCGTCACAATAAAAAGTACACTTCACATCCAGCCGAAGATGTGTGCGACAAACGGTGGCGCCACAGCACGGTGCCTGGATACTCGAGGCAAACATTGCACCCAGTATGTTATTGTGTCAATTTGCGACCTTTATCCAAATTAAAGTTACATTAATTTGGCTCAGTTTCCCGCTAATTGTGTGTATTTCTTTGTATGTAGGCTTATCCACCAAATGAATGTTTGGAGCATGGCCACTTTGATTAAACAATAATAAAGATAATAACACAAATTATTGGAAACAAACATGCAGTTAAATATTACACACTTTGAGACGAAGTTGTTACGAAACGTTAAAAGTTGTTTGTTCTAACCCGTCGTTGCGCTGTTAAATTGCGTTTCTTTCCCAAGTAAGTGTGAATTTGTGTTAGACGAAGAACCGTAGCTATATTCACTGGTTTAGCACTTTATTTTACTCCGATTATTAGTAATTTGAAATTGACATTTTTTCATCATCAGGCATCACATGAGAGATGAGGCTGCTGAGCCTGATCTTGATCTGGATAGTTACTCAACATAGACAGTCCTAAGAGTGTAGTAACAGCCGTAATTTTGTTCCACGCCAGATTTTGCTGCTCTCTAGAGCGAGTGAGTCCATCACAGGTTTTCCGTTTCCCTGTGTGGGATCTTTTATTTTATCCACTGACCTTGGGCTTGGGCTTGGCACCAGTCCAGGTAGAAAGGACCAGCACTGGCAACAGCTTTTACTGTCTCTTCCGAAAGACACAGGCAAAGTGGGGTGAACGAAATTTCCCAAGCTTCAAAACGTCCTCTCGATCGACAATCATGAATTACATTCTTACCTAATCAGTGTTTTCTATGCCTATGGCAATGCAAATTTATGCAATGCCTTTGTTCAATCATTCGATGTACAAAAAACATAACCCTCTCGTCAGTGGGACAATTTGGTTGCTTTGGCAGCGAATATTGGTCGCTTCAGTGCCGTTTCAAGAAAGGAATTTTGCCGAAATAATATAGCTGCTGACTAAATTTTCAAAATATTTGCACAATTAAATACTTTGAAATTATTAGAATGCGTAAACAGTTATTCCAACATGGTCAAATGCAAATGCTATTTTGAAAATGAATATAATAAAACTTTTTATTCAAATACAGTCTATAATGATAATCAGTTATAATAATGGTAAAATATAGCGCCATATTTTATAATAAAAGGGCACACGTGTGCCAGACTATGGTGACACGCACATACCATGTCACATTACATACTGTGCCGCCAAAGCATCCAAGAATTTTGCCGCCAAAGCGACCAATGTTGTGCCGCCGAAGCAACCAAAATCTACTGCCGAAGCAACCATTTAATTCGCCGAAGCATCCAGGAATGTTGTTGCTGAAGCAGTAATGCGCCAAAGTGACCCAGAACCAGCTGATAGGCCACGTACAGTTTACATAGCATTCAATGGACCTTTGAACTTGAAGCCAGTTTCCCCAGCCAACTATCCTTTTTCACACAAGCCTATGGTGACAAGCCCTACATGCTGGCCATTCATTCACTGATGATCACTTGTTGGATAAGGTTTCCAACAATAAGGTGATTGTCTTTAACATATGTATCAGTCAATGGATCATTGCAGCTCCCTGACCTGTCGTGCTGGGTAATGCCTGAACAAAATCCAACAGCTTATACCAACTTTTGGTCCAACTCTGTGTGAACATGGTAGTAAATTTTAGTAAATTGAAGCAACTAAAAAACCAGGGATCGACTTTTTAATAAAACAAAGAAGGGATCAAAGAAATTCAAACTTCGGACAACTAAATTACAGACCTTGAAAAGCACTATTAGGAAAGAAACCAGAACAGCCTATTGGGCATATGTTGAATCAATAGTCACACCAAACCAGGATGACAACAACAGAAATAACAACAAGAAATTGTGGTCTTTCATCAAACACAGATGAACAGATTCAGTAAGCATTGCACCTCTTAAAGAAAATTGAATCTTGAAAAATACCCCCCTGGACAAAGCCGGGATCCTAAACGCTCAGTTCACCAAAGAGAGCCCCTTAAATCCACCCACACAGGAAGCTGACCCAATACGACAGTATCCCCCAGTTTCTAAATTGAATATCACCACAGAAGGCATTCAAAAACTCCTTAAAAATCTAATTCCTAACAAAACCATGGGACCAGACAGGCTTCTCCCAAAAGTTCTCAAAGAAACAGCCAGAGCAGTTGCTCTTATTCTACAGATAACATATAATAATAATTCTAAATCCCTTGAAAATGGTGAGATACCAGATGACTGGAAACGAGCAAATATAGCACAAATCTTCAAGAAAGGAGAATGATATTGCCCATCAAATTACCGCCCAGTGTCACTCACGTGTGTGTGCAGCAAACTAATGGAACACATAATCTCAAAACACCTACTAAACCACCTAGAAGCCAACAATATCCTCTTTGACAAGCAGCATGGATTTCGAAGTGATCAACCAATACACAGTTGCTAGCCTTCACACAAGATAACCTGGCCAATCTAAGCGACGGAAGGCAAACTGATGTAATTATTATGGATTTCGCCAAAGCGTTTGACAAAGTACGACACCACAGACTAATCCAGAAACTTGAGAGATACGGTATCACTGGCCCTGTAAACACTTGGTTTGAGAAATTCTTGGATGCTAGAAAGCAACGAGTGGCATGTGAAGGTATGGATTCGGACTGGGCTCCGGTTAACAGTGGAGACCCACAAGGTTCAGTGATTGCCCCCATCCTCTTTCTTATCTATATAAATGACCTACCTAATAATTTTAAATCAACAGTTACTGTCCGACTTTTTGCTGATGACACTATTATCTGCATGACTATCCAATGGTACTGACGTGACATCCCTTCAACAAGATCTAGACAAGTTGGCCAAGTGGGAAGAAACATGGCAAATGGAGTTCAATCCCCAGAAATGTAGTGTACTCCACGTAACCAGATCTGGTAACCCCAAATACAAACAATATACTCTTCATGGCCACATACTTGTAAAGGAGGACAACGTGAAATATCTTGGTGTGGTCATAAATAAAACACTGTCCTGGAATAACCACATAGATGATATCACGAAGAAAGCAAATGCATCTTTAGGTTTCCTACAAAGAAATCTCTAAATTGGCCAGGAAAAATTAAAAACCAGTGCTTATTTCACTTTAGTTAGACCCCACGTAGAATATGCCGCTGCCATATGGGACCCCTACACACAAACATACAAAAACAAAATAGAGATGGTCCAAAGACGGGCAGCACGGTATGTTTGTAACAACTACTACCGTGAGGCAAACTGTCATCACTATGATCAAACACTTGCACTGGTGCAGCCTCCAACAAAGGAGAACCGACTTCGCCTTGTCATGTTTTATAAGACATTACATGGCATAGTCGCCCTGGACCTCTTCCCCCAACGTTTACCCCTGGTGAGACCCTCCCGACACATGCATTCTGAAGCTTTTCAACTCCCCATAATCACTAAGCAATTCATCCAGTATAGCTTTTTACCCCGTACAATAGCCAATTGGTGTAACCTGCCAGCCAATGCAGCTACAGCCAGGGTTGCTTCATTTAAATCATGATTTAAATCACTTCAAAAAATCATTAATTTATTATGTTGTTTACTTCCGAGTTTTTTATCTCTGATTTATATGAATTTAACACAAATAATTGTTTACAAGCATCGATATCAGCAAAGTTTTGTATGTTTTTTAATACAGATGCACAAAATGCGCACACTTGTGTAGCTGTATTGACACCAGATAGCCTGACAGTCAAATATTTTATGACATTGTGTATGTTTGAGCTATTCCTTTTCTGAATGCAGTGAAGCCACACAAACTTGTCTTCCAGAGGAAGTATCTTTTCAAGTCAGAAGCCCTGAGTTAAAGTCCACGTAGAGCTTGTGCTAGTTGTTACCAATTCAGTGTGTTGACTCAAGTGAGACAGTCTGGGCTACAATTGTTTAATACTGTTCCAGTTTGCAGTCTGGTTGGAGACCCTTATAGTACACAGGGTCCTGGACAGTAATATAAAATCATATGTATCAGTCACTGGGAGTGTAATCCTGTGACAAAGTTAACTTTTTAGAAGAAAAATGATGCATAAACAGGTTTTTGAGAAATATTCTTATTGAGTTCAACTGCATATTACCGAACAATTAGGCTTTTCGAAGATGCCCTTTTAAGGCAAATTTTGGCACTTGATAAAAAAACATATCCGATTCCCTGTAATTCAGTATTGGTTAATAATTCACTCTAAACTTGTCTAACAACTTGTCTGCAGTCCATAGATGAAATAACTGGGAATTATTTTGATTATTAATACCATGTGCAAAAATTTCTTCAGATTTTGTTTAAAACGACATATTACGTAAGGCAAATACTACACTGCCAGTTTACAGCAGCCCTAGGTAAAGTTAATTGCACAAGTACTAACTTGTACACAGGGTGGAGTTCCACTGACTTTAAAACTTATATGTGGATTCGGGACTCCCGAACCAAAGTTGGTTCGGAAGTTTCACATGTGTGTTCCATAACATACCATCTGCACGTTGGCATCAGGAATCAGAAGAAATATGCTTCAAATAATTGATTATGAGTATGTTTTTGTGACTGTTGATATTAGGCGATATGTTTTCATGACAAAATGTAATTATTTTATATTTATGCATGGTTATTGTCAAGTAACTTATATATATATATATATATATATGTATATACACATACATATGTATAAGAATGCATATGGACGTGAAATACATGTTTATTTGCCCTCTTTATCACATTTTTATAAGGTTACAAATTGGCTCCAAAAGCATACATTTTTGGCAAGCGAAACATTCACGGGCCTGGGCCAAAGTGACGTGAATAGTGAGGTGATCGTATTAGCTTCACTAATGACCTATACTTCACTTTTATGGAAATAACTTGGGACTGTCACAGGGTGACCATGGTGTGGTGGTTGTACTACCAATGTTTGACTGTATTTGGATTATATCCTATCGAATATTGAAAGACGTATCTTAGCTAATCTACTTAATTAACAACATGAATATTCTACTTTTCCAGTAAGCAAATAATATTATGTTCATACTTATCCAAGCACTATCCGTCTGCAGTCACTGATTTTGTTTCTGCATCTGTTTCAGACTGAAACTGGCAACCACTTGATACAGTGCAAGCGATCTGAAAATATCAGATCATCTACACAAGGTAACTTCATAATCTTCACCCAGGGATATCACTGTCGTATTGGACGTTTCAGCCTTTCTCAGGCCTGGGATTATTGGCGAGATATCATCCACAAGGCACAATGACGTGGCCGAAAGGGAACGCTGAACACGAGGTAGTGAAGCATGTCTCTGGGATGCTGCCGAAGTTTGAGGATATATTTGACGAGGAGACGTTTTACATCTGTGCCTTCCTTGTTGTGTTGTTCACGATCGCCATGACACTCTTCTTATCCCGACGCATATCGGTGAAAGACGCCGGAGGACATCTTGACTGAAACAAAGGACATCAACATGGCAGTCGATCGTCAGACGGATTCCTAGCTAACATGGCCATGCGTCATATTCCTGGACAAAGTCGACAGGGACAGATAATATGTTGACTGATTATGATAGAGTCAGAAATACCAAGTACAATAATATAATAATAATTTACATACTACATAATTCATACGTAATATGACAGTATTCAGATTTGCGCAAGGCTGCAAAGCAATAGGATCTGTATGGAATATGTATAGATCCTGAAATCAGTGATGATTTATGCAGGTTCGTGTCTACATATGAACGGTTTCAATTATGTGTGTGTGTTGGATGCATTTTTGATCATAATTTAATGATACCTAGCTTTCGTAATTTATGTGAATCTCAAGTTTTTCCATATTTTTGCCTCTCCAACTGTTGCGAAGTTGGACTCGGCTGTTATACATCACCTTTTATGTAACTTGTTGAACCTTGAATGTACGTTGAATTCATAGCTCTATTTTACACTTGAAAACGTAATGTATTTTTACAGTTTACTTCAAATGTGAACATTATACAGTGACTGATACTGACAGTCGCGGGATTAATGACGACTGACATCAAAGGAATAGTGCAATAATTGAGGTCAATGGGATAACCATTACATAATAATCTCCCTTTTTGATACAATTGATGACTGACATCAAAGGAATAGTGCAATAATTGAGGTCAAGGGGATAACCATTACATAATAATTTCCCTTTTTGATACAATTGATGACTGACATCAAAGGAATAGTGCAATAATTGAGGTCAAGGGGATAACCATTACATAATAATCTCCCTTTTTGATACAATTGATGACTAACATCAAAGGAATAGTGCAATAATTGAGGTCAATGGGATAACCATTACATAATAATCTCCCTTTTTGATACAATTGATGACTGACATCAAAGGAATAGTGCAATAATTGAGGTCAAGGGGATAACCATTACATAATAATTTCCCTTTTTGATACAATTGATGACTGACATCAAAGGAATAGTGCAATAATTGAGGTCAAGGGGATAACCATTACATAATAATCTCCCTTTTTGATACAATTGATGACTGACATCAAAGGAATAGTGCAATAATTGAGGTCAAGGGGATAACCATTACATAATAATTTCCATTTTTGATACAATTGATGACTGACATCAAAGGAATAGTGCAATAATTGAGGTCAAGGGGATAACCATTACATGATAATCTCCCTTTTTGATACAATTGATGACTAACATCAAAGGAATAGTGCAATAATTGAGGTCAAGGGGATAACCATTACATAATAATATCCCTTTTTGATACAATTGATGACTGACATCAAAGGAATAGTGGAATAATTTAGGTCAAGGGGATAACCATTACATAATAATCTCCCTTTTTGATACAATTGACGACTAACATCAAAGGAATAGTGCAATAATTGAGGTCAAGGGGATAACCATTACATAATAATCTCCCTTTTTGATACAATTGACGACTAACATCAAAGGAATAGTGCAATAATTGAGGTCAAGGGGATAACCATTACATAATAATCTCCCTTTTTGAAACAATCTTCACTGTTGTTGGTACGGTCATAGGAGGACTTCAGCTATGTTGGACTACTAGGATACGTAATAAAATATACTCTGTTGGTCTTTGTACTGCATTAATATGACATTGCATCGATGCGCATGTTTATCCACTTTGATCTTTATACTTTTGATGTGGTGGGTGAGCTATTCTGACATTTAAACTAAGTTTTATTGTATGCATTTAAACATGGCTCATTTGGATAATTGAATGTATTTGTTTTTAATGTGTCTGTATTTATTACACCCAGCTACTAAAGTACTATTACATTTCATGATTGTAGCTCAATATTGTATTAAGAGAGTTTGCTGTTGCATGAAGTATTTATGTACAGAATCTCCACATAAAAATAAATGAGATTTATTATTGCTTTTTTGTTAGATGGTGTTGCCCCCTAGTGAGTGGTCATGGAACGTACCTGGTATGCCGCCACTCATGACTTGGACACATTTGTGTATGTGAAATCTACCGGGCCACAAGTAATTAGCAAGTTCTCCCATTTGCATGCAAAGAAAATGGCCTAGCAAAAGCGGTTGGTTAGACACTAGGTAGGTTCATTGGACTCACTGGTTATTTTATTTTCTACACATGCCCATACATACGCATAATAAAGAAAGGATGAATGAGATGGTGTGGCAGTGGTCTCAACCTCCCATCGGTTTTGGGGGCCAACCTCCCATCTTCCAAAAAATTTGAGAGTTCACCTCCCACCTGGCACCTCCCACCAATCTCACTTCCCTGGTATATTTGGGGACAGCCTCACACCTGTTTTTAGGACCGAGCTCCCACTTTCTGTCACATTGCCTTCATGAATTGGTGATTATTTATGACACCCTAAAACACTAAACTTGCTGGAGGAAGTTTTCATGGAAAATGGGTTTGAAAACATTTTACGGGAATAATGTTTGCCGATTCAGTGTGGGAGCACTAATTTTTTCAAGATCTACAATTGCCAATTTTATATTTGCTGGAGGATAAATTTGAGCAAAACAGCAGTTCATGATAATTTAATGTTATACAATACTTTTAAGTAATATTGTTATTAAGTTTTGCAAATCTCGTGACGCAACCTTTATTGATAAACAGTTTCGGGATTATATATACAGACACAATAAAACTGATGTTGCTGATGGCAACTGAATTTCTTAAATCAACCATGATAATGAAGACTAATTTGAACGTAACCTCTGAAATCAACCAAACTTGACCATTTGATGTTTGCAGGTAGATTTGACTGGTCAGTCTAACTCAGGTATAGTTGACAAAGCAGAGGCACACATTGCACCTACTTGTGAACAGGGCAACCCAACATGGTTCACTGTGCAGGCAACCGGTGTCGCCTCTTGTACATTTTCACCTTCTGCGTGCTTGACGTCACACTCACAACGGCGCTGTTTGCTCATGGCGTCAACTACAAGTTCTTCTTCCTGTTGAGTACATATTTCTACCACTTCTCTACGTCGATGTTCGAGTTGTGGGTATTCAGTGCGGTGCGTGTATGTCTGACATGTGGTGCCCTCTTGGGGTTGCTTTGTAACGCTGACCAATCGGCTGTCGCTCGCATCAACCGTGCAAAGATCCCGATTCTTGTTCTGAGTGCCGTCATGTGGATGTATCCAATAGTGAAGCTGCTTGCATATTCCGAACACGTGTACGGTCTCACTGATCTGTGGTTCTGGTCTCTCTTCTCATGGTCCATTTTCTCTGCTGTCTTCTTCTATGTTAACTGGCATCTACTAGGGAAGACGGTGGAAACCAAGACGGGATCACTCCCTATCAACATGGAGGAGGAAGATCAGCAGGACCTTCTGGAAGGTGACGCTGAAGACAGGGAGAATGAGGGAAATCCAGCATCACCAAAGAAGCCGAAGATGCCCACAGTCGGGAGGCTGTTGGCATATTCCAAACCAGACATTGGGTTGATTTTGGTGGCAATAATGTTCATGGTAATTTCCTCAGTAGGTATGTATCTTTGCCACTTTACTGTTTACTCAAAGCACTAAAGGATTAGTGAAGTAGCATTGGTAAAAGAACAGATTGAATATAATGCTGTTGAAGAGTCAAAACAAAGGAAAACCATTATGATCTGCACCACATGGTTGGTTGGATATGAGTCTATCACACTAACTTGTAATACACGAAAATGGAATTTCCTGGTTTTGATTTTGATGTGTTGTAGAAGAATCAAAAGCAATGAGTCTTTTTCATGTGTTAGAAATTAGTCTAATAGACTTGTATCCAACCAACCACTGCTGCAAATAAAAATAGACTTCCTTTGTTTTGTATATGTTTTGTAAGGAAGTGTTCATTTTACAGAGGATGACAACTGAATGGAATAAATGATCTACCGATTGTGCTAAATAAACGTTAAATTATTATAATAACAAAAAACTAACATATAACATATCTACACATAGATAGGATGCAGTCTGCATTTTAATAATAATAGTACTTTTGTAGCGGCTAAATCTTTATGGACCCAATCTCAGAGGCACGACAAACCATAATCACTATGTATGCTATCACGAACAGGAACACACTAAAGTCATCAGAGCAAGGAACCACTAAGAATGGAAATGCAATTTTTAGTAGCTGTGGTGTGAGATGATTATGAGGTGATGGTGTTTAACTTTGACCTTTTAAATGCATAAAGGTGACAACACGACATTGTGACTGCCATTGCTTTCAGCACAAATCTTCACACCCTACTACACTGGTAAAGTGATCCAGGGCATTGCAATAGATCGCAACGAGGCCATGTTCGTCCGAGCTATCATTTTCATGGTGATCTTCTCCGCAGGGAGGTGGGTACACATGTGTTCAGGGTTTTATTAAAGACTACAGTGCTGCATTTAATTTATTTACTACAATCGAAAATTTTTATTATTCATGGAGACCTGGCATGCAAAATTCGTAATGGATAAAAATATTGTGGTGTTTTCCTATCAAGAAACTGCTTCTCAAGATTTGAATAATTATGCTGAATCTCTTGGCATTCATCAGATAAGTGATGAAATGGTCATCTGAAATATTCAAGGAGAGAACCACAGTATCTCCAGATGTAAGACTGTGTCAAAATTCACATTCCAATAATCCAGTGTGTCAAACCATTCAAGGGACAAAAGTAACTGCTTAACTCTTTGTATGTGGACTAATTTACTAATCTTTTTAAATTATGGAATACTGTTTAAATGCCTACTCATAAAAAAACTTGTAAGTCTGGAAACATTAGCAAAGACTTCTTGTTGGTGCTTCGAGGAGTGTCAGCATTTATTTTTGTTCCCCATATTTTGTTTGTTCATTAAATTATGACATGCCAGTGTCATAATTAATTAATATTTCCAAATAAGATTGTATGGGAATTGATTTCATGTATTCTAGTCTGCAGTGTGTTGATATAGAATGCCAAAATTTGTCTTGAATTACCTCATGCAGCAGAATCAGCTGTTTATTCTGACCGGAACGGATTCATTCCGTATTCCCGCTGTGTTAAAATGTGTCACTAAACAGAATCACGTCCACTTAATAGAATCAGATACTGTATTCGACCTATTTAGCGTACCTGTCCTAATTAGCGTACACCCCCTTCTTTAATTGGCAAGAACCATAATTATTGTAATTTGATTAGTGTGGAACACCTGAAAAGTGTCATCTGGTGTTAAACAGTTGGCACCACTTTTCAGTTGTTCTACACTAGTCACCAAATGACACCACAGTTACCTTATTGTCTAGAGAAACACAGTTTGGTGTATGCTTATAAGAATAGATTCCTTGACTTTTTCCATGGCCCAGTTTGTAACATTACATAAACTGAAACATATCTGCTGCGACACGAACAAGCCCTAACAAGATGTTCGTCTATTTAAGAAAATTTGTCATTTGAGGATCACAACTTAAAAAATTATGCAGTAATTCGGAATTAATGAATTGTTTGACGTACACTGTATATTCACTTCCATTTTACATTGTTTGGAAATTCGCTTAAGAAAATCATCTGTTTAACAGAATCAAATATTTTTATTATTGCTCAGGCCTGAAGTAATTCTGGTGGACTCCTCAATAGAAACTTAATTTGTTTTAGTTAATAAACATGTGTTAATAAAATTTTCTTTGTAGAATACTGTTATCTTTTACATTTTATCATTAAAAAATAAAATTATATTAAATGACTTTGAAGTTTGTTGAATGTTTCTAACTGACATAATAGCAACATTTAAATTTTTTTCTGCGACAGTGCAATCGCAGCTGGACTCAGAGGTGGCTTCTTCAAAGTGGCCATGGCCCGATTGAACATCCGCATCAGAAACCATCTCTTCTCCTCCATGCTCAGTCAGGAAATTGGCTTCTTCGACAGTATCCGCACGGGTACGTCACATCTATATCACGAAGTAATTTGTGACTCTGAGTGTATGTTCCATTATAACTCAGATCTCCATCAGTTTCACATGTAGGGGGCTGAAATGTTGTAGGCATATTCGGGATCCACATGGAAGGTTTGTACATTAAAACAAATAAAAAATCCCCCCAGAGGTTGAAAATATTATGAAGGAACCTTAGTGGACGTTTAACATAGTTTATGTAACTCAGAAAAATAGTATACAATAGTTAGGAACGCTGTGCATGTTTTCTATAGAGTTATGTGATTTACAAGAAATGTCCAGATACGTTCTTTCGTGTGGTACAAACGCTTCATGAAACCGGCAATTGTACATGCCTTTAGGGACATAAAGTTGACATTGCCTTACCAAAACATGACTGGGCAGTGCAAGGAATCATAAGGTCTTGCAGTCACCTGTGCCTGCCTTTTCTCCCGTGCAATGCGGGGCAACTCAGCTAGTGTCATATAACTGTGTCATATAGCTGTGTTAACGGTTTCATGTCTTTTCCCGTTCTTCCAAACAATAGGTTTCTCTTCCATAAGAAACTGAACCTTGACATACGGAAAGTTTACGTATATTCTTTTTATAAAAAAATCTAAAATCTGCGATCTCATATCATGAGTGTCAGAGTAGTTGACATTTATTTGTCAGGTGACTTGACGTCAAGATTGACATCCGACACATCAACAATGTCCGACGCTCTCTCTCTTAACACCAATGTCTTCCTGCGAAGCCTCATCAAAGCAGGTTAGTAGTAGTCTTGTGTCTGATTGGTCATTGGGGTAGATTTCAAAATATTGATGTTTCACGCTGCAAGAAACTGGTGTCATTTAATCTGCCTGCATTTTCCCGAAGTTAGCATCTTGATGAGCTGTGAACGAAAATAAACAATGGCTGGAAAAAATACATTGATGTATGACATAAATGAAAAAAAGCTGCTAACCCCCATGTGAAACCAATTTTGCATTGTTCATCGATGTTTCGAAATCACCTCTCAGTGATTGGTCAAAATTTAATGTCGTTAATACCTATCAAGGTTGCTGATAAAAATGTGTAATGTGTAATTTTTTCAATGCTGAAATGTAGTTGCAGTTTGCAAAACTTGCAATGATTTGGCAATGTGATTTAAATCAAATGTATACTTTTAGGGGCATCGGTAAGATGGCTGTGGTCGTTGCGGTAGATGTGTCCTCTTCAGTGATGTCATTGCATTTTATTAATAAAAGTTATTTCAGGGGTTGTGACCCAGCCATATCGATCATATTCATCTATATGTGTCTTATAGCATTTAAGTTAGTTGGTTTCATGTCAAGGTGTCAGCCTACTTCGTTGCTTGCACAGGTGACAGAATTATGCTACTTGCTGGGATACGCAGTACACAATAACCTAGTCGTTTCGGGGACAAAATAGCTGCTAATCTGAAATTATTTTTAGGAAATACTGGATAGGAGAGTTGGCCAACTATTAAGCTCCCCATTATCCATCTAAAGAAATATGGATCTATGAAAAGACCATAACTGATATACATTGTGTTTCTCTATTATAGTTGGCGTATGTGTGTTCATGTTCACGTTGTCATGGCGACTGAGTCTAATCACCGTTATTGGCCTGCCTATCATAATGGGTGTGTCAAATGTTTACGGCACTTACTACCAGGTGAGTAACATCTCCACTAATTCAGCTTATGAGCAAAAAATTTTTGTTAACTGTACACATTTTTCATCATTGACAAAGCTATTTACGTAACCTTTCTGTTTTTGACTTGTTCCCTTATAGACACTGTCCAAGAAGGTCCAAGATTCGCTGGCCAAGGCCAATGAGGTGGCGGAAGAAACCTGCTCGTCAATGAGAACCGTGCGCAGCTTCGCCAATGAGCCAGCAGAGACTGCACGTTATGCAGAGAATCTGGCTGTCACATACAAACTGAAAGTGAAAGAAGCATTCGCCTACGCTGGATATGTCTGGTCTAATGAGGTATGGAACAAAACATATTTTATTATCTTATATGACCATAAATTGGCTAAAATTAATTACGGACCTTTTCCTTTGTTATGGCAAACCTTGATGCTGGTTTTCAATTCAACCAGAAAGACGTTTAAATGAAACTGTTAATATTTAGAAAATGGGTGATAATTGAAACAACTTCTTTTCCATTCAGCGTTTTGTAATCTGCGGTTATCAGGATGCATACTCAACAAAGTCCTGCAAGGGTATTGCGCCGAGATGACCACATGACTGGTCATGTGCTGTGCCTTCATGTGCTTATTTAATTTTTTCTTCTCTTTAAATCTGTGCTTGTGCAAACATTGAGGTGTCTACTTCAGCTATTCGAACTGATGCTCGTCACCATGACACTCTACTATGGCGGCCACCTAGTGGTGAATGATCTGATGTCTGGAGGAGAACTTGTCTCGTTCATTTTGTATCAGATTGAATTAGGCAGTGCGCTGGAGGTAAATGCTCAAATCTCTGTTGTTAAACATGTAAAGATTGAGACATACTAGAAATGTTAACCTTGACAGATATGGTATGTATTTGATTTTGCCTGTTATGTTTGCCCTTCTTTTAATTTATGATGTTTGCTACAGTACATTCATTATATTCACTAGCTGGATATGACGAATATTTTCTGAAAATATTATTTCAATGATTTGTAGCTGCAAGCTGAAAATAGTAATTAGACAAAACAGATAAAAAAAATAATGTGTAATGATGTGCGTAACTCTATATGTTTCTGATTCAGTCCATCAGCTACGTTTACACAGGCCTAATGCAGGCCATAGGAGCCTCACAGAAAGTCTTTGAGTTCATAGATCGTAAACCACTTGTCAAGCCGGAGGGCGGAAATGTTCGCCCCAACAAGCTCCAGGGTAGAATTGAGTTCCACAATGTCTCATTTGCGTACCCCACCCGACCGGACAGTCTCGTTCTAAAGGTGAGATTACCCTCCGGCCAAGGGTTGAACAGGGGTTACTTCAAGCTTTTCTGGCTACATTCCCAATTTTTATCGTGAAATCATGCCATAAACTATATCTATTCCAATATCTTAACAGCCCAAATGCATTTTAATGAACTACAGTTAAACAATTTTATTTTACGATTATCTATTTATCATCAATACATTCGCAAACAGCTGTTAACGATTTCCAACACAAGGGCAAAATTCATCGGCATCAAGCATTCATAGGATCATGTGATGAGCATATCATTGACACCTACTGAATTATTCACCCCAAGATATTCAAGTTAAAGTTAAACAAAAACTATACAGCTAAATGAGTTAATAAAAAGTAACCATTTACAGCTAGATTCAAGAATATCATGCAAGTGGTTTACTCAGAATTTGTTCTAAAAGTGGGTCAAATCTCAGATTTCCTGTTGACTGACGTGTTGATTAAGCTGACCAATAAGCGTCTAGCAGTTCTTGGAAATCGGTGCAACTAGACTTCCACTATGACGTGTTAAATGCCTTCTACCTAGATGAAAGGGCCAACAAGTGTGCACCAAGCATCGATAATACTCAATCAAGCAAGCTGCTAAGTCAGAATAGGTGTTTATTGCCAGACTACAAGCACTCATGTTGTAGGGTTATAATAAAGATGTGTGTTCACTGGCGGAATATTCTTAATTGTAGTTGCAAATGGTTATATTTTATTAACTTGTCCATAGACCCAAAACTATGACTTGTTTCCTTTAAAACAGATAATAATAAAATTATATTTTTATGTGGTTAATTAATACACATTTGGGCAATAAATAAGTTAGAATATATATCAATTATATTATGTCTTAGTACCTTCAAAAGTAAATAAACTACTTAGCAGTATAGGGAAACGTCTGCAGTTGATTATGAGTAGGGTTGGATATATCGCGATAGAGAGGACCATATCTTGGTATATGTAGCAATATTTTGTGGTTGTTTTGGTTAAAATATTAGATAACTTACATGTTGTCTTATATTGTATTTTAACTTGCCTGACAGATATTTATATTAATTAATTCAGGCATTCCATATCAAATCAATCAGGAATTTACATGACGGTCTTCGATTTTGATGAAACTTGGTTTGTTCGTTTGTGTTCTTGAGTCCATGTTAGCAACCAAATTTCAGCTCAATCTGACCTTCTTTTCCAAAGATAGAGGTCAAAGTTTGACCTTCCAGGTGTTATAACTCCTCTCCTAGGTAACCTACAGATGTGATGTTGGCGTCGTTTTAAAGCTCTGATAAATGTCAATCTGTGTAGACAATTAAACACAAACAAAAATGAGAAAAATTTCTTAATATTTGACCTGACCTAGCAAAAATCGTGTAACTTCAGATTTCGTTGATTTTTTTTATGTAGAAGCACATATATTTGACAATAATCATTGAAAGTTTGATCATGCACATTTGAATACTTTAGGAGTTATAAAATGTTTAATGCAACATCATGTTTTATAGCGTACAAAGATAGACACTTGTGTCTTTCTTTGTATGCAATAAAACACTAATTAATGTGGACAAAAAAAAGTTTTATCTTGCAAAATTCATGTAACCTCAGATTTTCATGAAATGTGTATATATTGTAGCACACACATACCTGGCAGTAATTGTTGACAATTTGAACATGCATATTCCAATATTTTGACAGCAATTCCTTTTTCAGTGATAGTGCTCAAGACAACAAATTGATAATTTTTCTGGATTATTAACAATTTATTATATCTCCTTTTCACACACATAATGAATGTGTGGTTTCTCTGTTCTACTGTTGAAGACGTTGCGCCAGTGCATGAGACACTTGTGCCATGTGCTCTTTCTTCAAGGTATTATGTTCTTCCAGTTGCTGTGGTAGGGTGAGCAGTGGTTAGGATGTCCCCATGCCTACCACCAGGTTATCAGGTCACTCGGGGTAAGTGAATGATCTCGCTGGTCCACAAGGATTGAGAAAGTTAATAGCCACCTCTCTTTCTCTCTGATCCTGGGACGTGACCATTCCAAGCCACCACCATCCATCATACTGAACGGTGACGTAACCCTTCACCTCTTCAAACCTGATGACATGTTCTTCAGCTGTCACGGTTTCTTGTTGGGTTTGTGTACTTGTCGAGAATCAACTTTGAACAATGACACAGGATGGAAGCAATGCAACTGTTGGGTCCCTGGCTTTGTCCACACCTTTGCGGCTCTCAAGCAGTTTCCCTAAGCTTCCCAGCCTCCGACAGTGAAGTATTCAACATGTAAGGAGGGAACATTTTGCTTTGCAAACTCGTACAGCTTGTGAGGTGTCTGGATCTGGTCTTGATAAGGCCTCTGTAGACCAGCCTTTGTTGCCATCCTCTTTGGTAAGCCCCGAACACCATCGCATGGCCCCTTGCCGTGTGAAGTGGCAAACAAGTGCCATTCAGCTTCAACTCCAAAGTCCACAGAATGGTGGCACAAGTTCTTGAAATTCTTACAGTTCTTGTATTGACCTGCACAACCATCTGAGAAATAGAACACTTTCTTTGGCTTCTCTCCAAACATCTCCTTGAGGAACCATTACAGTCCAACTGTTTCAACGACATCTTCGGATCTCCTCGAGGAACTTCCAAAGATGTCATTGAAACAGTTGGACTGTAATGTTGTTATGTGTCAGGCACTCAGAGACAGCAACACATGCCACATGCTCCATTCTCCAACCAGTAATAAACGAATGGGTGGATGGTAGCTTGGGCATTGTTCCAGTGATGTGACTGGACTTCATCTTGCATTACAAAAGTGAAGTTCTCGGCAAAATCACCCACAACAAGTACCTCCTTCTCATCCAGCATGTTGTCTCGCAGGTCTTTATAGTATGATGTTTGTACTTTTGCAATGAAATCATGAAGGATGATATGTTGGAGATGTTCAGTGAAACTTGGAATGAATTCACCAACTGGTTGATGGATGGTTTCTAATGTTGACCTGTCCGTTGTGGTCCACTTTCTGTATTAAATTTCGTCGAGCATTGAACAGCAGTTCTTGAAAGATCTCAACACATGGACACTAATTGCACTTCTGGAGGAGGCAGTCCAATGAGGTATCACGTACATGTGATTTACCATAAAAGTCAGGTATATAAAATGTTATTTTGACGTCTCTGCTAGCTACAGATCGTCATACTATTTATACAAATATTAAGTATACCAACAGATACAGATAATTACCTTATGGGCAGAGAATATGCAGAGAACAAAACACAGCACATTCTAGGAAGGCAGCCACCATTTGCATACTGACAGATCATGTGACTCATTTAGTTCTTACCTCATCACTACAGTGACGTGAGATGATGACATATTTAAAATGCCATAACTCCTAAAGTATTGCAATGTGCATGATAAAACTTTCAGTGATTATTGTCAAATATGTATGCTTCAACATAAAAAATCAACAAAATCTGAGGTTATATTGATTTTTTGCTAGGTCAAGTCAAATATTAAAAAACACCATGTTTTTAACATTCCTGTTTATGTTTTATTGTCTACACAGATATACATTTATAAGAGCTTTAAAATGACACCAACATCACATCTGTAGGTTACCTAGGAGAGGAGTTAGGTTACCTGGAAGGTTGTTAGGTAGTCATGGTCAGGTCAAACTTTGCTGACCTCTATCTCTGAAAAGGAAGGTCATTATTGACCTAAAATTTGGGTGGGAACATTGACTCATGTCTCATGAACATAAACTAACACCAAATTTCATCAAAACTGAAGGTTGTCATGTAAATTTCACTCCGTTTTTTATTGATTTGGCATGGAATGCCCCAATAGCTAAACAACTGTTGTAATCTGTAGGTGTATTTTTTTTATTTTAAACATAGTTAACCAGAGTTGTAAATATGGAAAATGTAAAAACTGTTTAATTATATGCATTGCATTAAGTAAATAATTAAACACACAAAGACATTCTGTCTAGTATTCATGAACTTAAACTCTGAGAATAAATTACACAAACCTGAACTATGAACAAATAAACAAATAATAATAAAAAAAATTAATGACTGGATCTGGTTCAGTCATAACTCATGATTACTTATAAGCTCATTTTCGACAAATTGGAGATGCCAAAATATAAATATATAATATATACCAGCATGTCGAAGGCATATTACGATACGAATTGCGCAGACGAAATACAGCGATATACCAATATGATGGTAAAATTGCACATCATTAATTATTAGCATGTTCTGTCACAAAGGACTTTGCTATGTCAATGACGTTATGCGTGTTAATCTATTGCCTTGTTGTCTTTTTTGTTGACAATTTCCTTTGATGTGGACATTTACTCAGCAAAGTCATTCTAGGATATTGCACTGAGGGTTTATTTAAGAGTTTTCTTCTCTAGAGTTAGTGAGTCCATCACAGGTTTTTTCCATTTCCCTGCAGATAGACTTTACTGGTGCATTTGCAATTTTACAAACAACGCATTATTTAATTAATCCTTTGGAAAACAATATGGATGACATCTTCAGAAATTTGACAGCATATTGTTGCTGAAGATATGCCTTTGAAGTCAAGTCATGCTATTTATTCATCTAGACCACTTGTAGTTTTTATGATGATGATAACTATAATCGAGCTAGCGTATGTATGTGGTTATGTTAATGTTTCCTCCTAGACGGCTTGTACCTCGGGCGCCAAACTTTCAGGGATTAATCTACGACCCCACGAATGAAACGTAACGCCTTTATTTTTTCGAAATACCCCATATACCAAGGGTTCTTAGTGATTTTTATGGTAAATCAAATGTTCGCTAAGTAAAATGTTAACATCCAACAATCACTGAAATCACGTGCTCGAATACTTTGGTACGTAAACCATTTGAGAGTACATAGTGCATTCTGGGTGGTTTATATTACATATAACGTTAACTTCCAACAATTGCAGAAACCATGTGCGCGCGACAAATATTTCGTTATGTAAACCGTTTGAGAGTACGGTTTATGCTAACTGTTTTCTAGCCATATTCATAAAGCAGTCACCTATTTGGTAAACATTGCTGTCACGTATGAATAACTAGTTTTACTAATTATTAAATTTAAATGTATCTTGGGTCATCCCAGGAAACTCTGAAGGGACTACAGCAGGAGACCATTCACTGTATAGAGTATGTACAAACCTGATCAAGCAACCAGCTGCATAAGAGTCCACCTGTCATTAATGACCACAGTCAAAGTGCCACCTGTATGAAGATGCAACATGTATTAAGAGACTACCTGTATTAAGGACAACCTGTATTAAGATACCACTTTTCGACCATCCAATGATTTTGATTTTACTGTAATTAGTACCAGTGACACGATAAAAATATGACACATCATTTAGATGAATGTTTGTATTTACAGAATGTATCATTTTCGGTGGACCCAGGAGAGATAGTCGCCCTGGTTGGCCCAAGTGGCGGAGGAAAGAGTTCCTGCATCAACCTCCTTGAGCACTTCTACGAGACACAGGAGGGCTCAGTACGCATTGACAATGTGTCCATCAACGACTATGATCACAAATATCTGCACACTAAGGTAGGCATACAAAGACTTCTGTGCATCTTTTCCTGGGTGTGGACTGTAGTTTGTCTGTCTGTCTGTCGTCGTTATCGTCTGTCTGTCCTCTCCCCTCTCTCCTCTTCTTCAATTTTCATTAAATGCATTTTGATAGTCCACAGCTATTTAGAGAACAAAATGGAATTTATAAAAAAGTAATGAACTCACAAGACTAATCTAATATATTTTTGGGGGGGTTGTATATATAATATATATATATATGTGTGTATATAACATGTATATATATATATATATATATAAATATATATATATATATATATGTATGTATATTTATATATATATATATATATATATATATGAAACTGATATTTATATGTATATATATATATATATATATATATATATATATATATACATATAAATATCGCTGTTTCAATTTGTTTCAATATATATATATATATATATATGTATAAACACATTAATACACTATGACACAACTAAAAGTATATGTGGAATTAAATAGCTAACATAATAAATTAAAGGCAATACAACTTAAAGTATACATTGAATAAATAGTTAAAATAATAAATACAATTAAATTAAGGGCAATACAAATAAAAGTGTACATGCAAGTAAATAATTAAAATAAAAAAATTATAAAGGCAACACAAGTAAAAGTATACATGGAATTTACTAGTTAAAACAACTAATTAAATTAAGGTATACACAGATTTAAATAATAATAATAAACGTGATCTCTGGTAGCTACACTAACAGTGGATTGGCATATTCTTTCGGTGTTGTAGATTGCCCTGGTGGGGCAGGAACCAATACTCTATGCAACGTCTGTGAAAGAGAACATCGCATACGGACTCGACTGTTGGGATATGGAGTTGATCGAACGTGCAGCAAAACTTGCCAATGCTCATGAGTTCATTATGGACATGAAGGAGAAATATGATGCAAACACGGGCGAGAAAGGACTGCAGTTGTCGGGTAAGTGGAACACCAAGTGGTCAATCACAATAGTCCACATTTACCTATTCGTTCAGAGGCCAGCGTAATAATTTTTGGCCATTCTGCCCCCTTCTGGTTTGTGGCCAATGAAAACCTTTGTAGTGTTAATTAATTAGTTAATAATGGCATCAACAAAGTCGGGCGTGAAAACGAAGGACTGAAGTAACTTTTTCGATGTCCGTCGGCAGTTCGCATGTCTACATACTGTACGTACCTCGATATGGTGAAACTGCAAAAAATAAATACTCTTTTTATTAAAGCTGCTTCCTCAAATGGTTCAGCCCATCGCGAATATGGTTCACTTATGTCCAGATGTGTAGTGTGTGACTAGTTTAAATAATATGTGCAGTCTGTTTAATAAAAAAATGCCTATTTATTTCTAATCATCGAAAGAATTTACTTTAGTCGCTAGATCTGGTAAGGATGAAAATAGTGGATATCCAAAATAGTAAACACTGTGTGGGTCAGTGCTTAGCATGGGTGACGTCCATCCTCTCGACGATCACATAGTTAAAAAAATGTCACCAAGGAAGAAAATCGTGATTTTTCAACATTTTGATTTTCACTTCAGTTAATACTTGAACAAGCATTAACTAATTTAATAGTTTGATGATTTCCCAAAAACTACATACAAAAGTTGCACAAACAAGCTAGCATGTTACAGTAGACACTAGGTAGGTTTGGTTTTTGCAAAATTAATTTGAAATGAGACTAGCAAAAAATGTTTATTGATTAAGCACCTTTAATATATATTATTATAGAAATACAAATAGAAACAGCGATATTTCTGAAACAGAATGATTAACTTTTATGATCAGGCATTGATCGATCATGAACATTTATCAATTCCCAGCACTAGCTACAACAGGTCGTTGTCATGTGTCACCAACAGGGGGACAGAAGCAGAGATTGGCCATAGCGAGAGCTGTCATCAGGAATCCTACAATCCTTCTACTGGATGAAGCCACAAGTGCCCTGGACTCCGAGTCAGAATATCTGGTATGTTGTTGAAATGTACATCTGGTGTGTGCAAATATTCGATTTGCCAGCTGCGTGTGGTTTGTTTTGTGCAAATGGCTAATGCAGTTCGAAATAGCGCATTTTGAAATTAACTTTTAAAAACCTGCCATATGTATTGGGGCAATAAAAAACTGGCTTCATAGCTCTAAGTCACCTAGAGAAAGGGGACAAGGGGTGTTTTTCACACATACAATTAATAATAATTGCAAGAGAAAGTAACAACAATATACCATGTTCGACCTATTAAGTGTACGTGACCTAATTAGCGTAACCCCTTTTTTTAATCAGCAGGTTCCATAATTATTGTAATGTACCTAGTGTGGAACAACTGAAAAGTGTCACCATTTGGTGTTAAACAGTTTTCAGTTGTTTTACATTAGTCACAACATGACACCACCAAGTGTTAAGCAGTTACCAGAAAATTTTTTTTGTGTATGCTTATAAGAACTGATTCCTTGGCATTTTTCAAGCGCACTGTACGCTTATCAGGTCAAATATGGTAACTATAATGAGGGTTGGATCGAATTATGTAATTGCACTTGATTTCAGGAAAAACGTAACTATCATTGATTCTGGTTTTGGAATTATGCTATAAGTGCAATATATTAATGTTATGTAATTACAATAATTACATTAATTACAGTGTATTTTCATATCACAATCTTTATGTAAGAAACTGTCAAAAGGGCTGTCTCCTAGAAGTGTGCTACATTTGTATTAAATGGTCAGCCCTGCATAATGCCTCTGTAATTGTAATAGTTTGATTGTAATTAATGTGACAATTTTATTTAATTGAAATGAAGAATAATTCTTATCGATTTTATTTTGTGTAAATGGAACCAGCCCTAATTGTAACTGATAATTGTAATTGGACCAGGCCTAACTGTAACTGATCTTGTAATTTTATCCAGCCCTGACTGTAATTGATCATTGTAACTGGATCGAGTCCTCTTTACAGGTACAAGAAGCCCTTTACAAGAACCTCAAGGGTCGCACAGTGATGATCATTGCACATCGTCTGAGCACGGTGGAGAAGGCCAATCGGATCATCGTCATCGAGAAAGGCAGCGTAGTCGAGCAGGGCTCTCACACCCAGCTGCTGGCACGCGGAGGCCTCTACACAAAGCTCGTGCAAAGGCAGCTTCTTGGCTTCGACGTCGGATTCAGCGATCATGTGACAAAGCCTCCCGTCAAGGCCATTTCCTCGCAAGGGAGCTTCAAGTCATTTGAAGATCTCTCAGAAGAAACTGCCAGTGGTGGGACACCGACAAAGTATGGATCGTGGTGATTTGACATCATGCATTCTCGCTAGCCAGGGGTGGTAGTAGTGCTACTCTACCCCTGGCAGATCGACCTGTTGAAACGTGGATTTGTCAGATTATCCCATGCAAAGTGTGGATGTACACTTAGTCATTTGTACTTAGTCCGACTTCCTGTCTTGTTTGACATGTTTATGGTAACTAGATGCGCTCATGCCCAAACTTCAAAGAGCATTCCCATGAAATAGTCATCATTACCCATCCAACCCGTGACAACAAACTAACTACCAATTAAAGTTAAGTTCCTGTATGCGAGCCCTGTAAATTTGAACGAGTATTAATGGTTAACAAAGCAATTGAAAGATCCACGTTTCAACAGGTCGATCTACCAGGGGTACTGATGTAATCAGAAGCCTCTAGTGGCGAGGACGCGTCATGATTGATAATGTTAGATATTGCGCTTTACGGTGTTTACGATATACCAAGATTCTCATATAATAAAAATTGCAGTTTTGCGAGCTTTATATGTGCACATTGTGCACGCTTATTTAGGGCAATTTTCACTGGTTATTTTGTTAGTGTGATATTATATTACAAATATGTAAGGTTAGTTTATATTTGCATGTCATTGTAGACTATATTATTGCACTAAATTGCAATTAAATTGCACAGATTACATAATGTACCAAACAAACTAACTAATCATAGATGTTACATAAATACAGTGTTATTGTCATGCACTAATACTTTGCCACCATGTATAACCGCCTGCTATGGAATGTTAGAATGAAGTGTTGGAATTGGAATGAAGTGTTGGAATGAAGGTTTGCTTTGAGCAATCCTACGGACCAAATGCTGCACCATATAGGAACTTTAACTTTTATCATCTTGCCAGATTTGTAGTGAACTATCCAAGGAAAGCATATGACCTGTTTCATTAAAAATGTAATTTGAAGATGTTTACAATACGGTGAATGTGGCTCTTTTTAATTCTCCTTTAGCATCTCACTAGCATCACCATAAACACTCTTTACTTTTGTTGAGATAAATGGCATATACTGTAAATACGTAGCTAAGACTCGGTTTTTTGCCTTTGAGCAGTTTTGTTTACACTCATCATTGTGCAGATGTTTTGTTGCGTCCTTGTACTTTTTGCGATTCTGTTAATGTGTATAGATCGAACAATTTTAAGCATTCCCTTGGCAACAAAGAATATTATTTACGTCTCATTATTAAGAGTTGTTAGGATTCTTGTTGTTGGCGTAGCTGTAGGAATTGCAGACTTTTAACTATAATGCTATTTTTCTGGTCACAATAGCATGTTTTGCTGATAAGCTATACATATCAATATGCTGTACAGTTTGCTAAATACATGAATAAAGATATTATAAATGTGTCTTTTGGTACAAAAAAACATGGGTTCTTCTACAGTGTTATATAAAAAATTATTATTAATAATTGTGCTGAGTGACATCAACTTTTAATCTGGCTAAAACATTTATAATGAAAATTCAATTCATAAAACACATTATCCAGCTGGTTGAAAAATACTTATTATAGTTGCCCTTTTCTAATTAATTTAATATAACAAGCTAGGTGGTTTCTCTCTCTGTAAACTCACTATCTTAGGCTCTTAAATTGTGGACTGCTGATTATAATTAAATTAATATTCCTAGCAGTATCAAATTATCTGAATTTTACTCTAATTTGGAATAATCGAAGAATAATTGCCAAATACTCCGCAGTCTGTCACGTCAAAAGGTATGGAATTTCTGGCGATGTTCATAAATACTCATTTGGAATAAACATAGTAAAGATGAACAATGTATTGTCTCTGTGCACGAAATGACTAGAACTGTGCCGAGATGGCAAGGCAAGATATTCTGGTTAAAATTGTGATCGTGTACTACAAAAAAAATTTGTTTTCCTGATTTTAACAATTATGTGGCAGATGTACCAAATTCGAAGCCCTCTCATGTGTTACATAATGGAAATTGGGTACAACAGAATTTCAAACGTACTTAGCAATGGTATATGGACATGTAAAATTTTTTAAATATATATTTTGACACCACATATCCCTAAAATAGAATCGGGGTTTTACAATAACAAATTCATTAAAATACATTACATTAGTGAATATACTCATTACAATACAGACATTACATAAGATAACAATAAAAGTAAACATTACTTACGAAACATTAAAACCTGAGTGTGGCATTTCTAGTAATTTATTGGCAGAGGTTATAAAATACTTGCAGAATTACCATATCTTATGATTAAACTACTGAAAAATTACCGGTGACTAGTCTGGGGTGGTAGTAGTACTGTCCAAACATTATAAGGAGACCACCATTTTTATTATTAATCTTTTCCAAATACACAAGACTATGATGAGAACGAGCGAGGAGAGAATGGTAAGGAAAGTAATGAAAACAGAACAGGTTGGTAGAAGGAGAAGAAGTAGACAAACATTAAGATGGAGGGACAGAGTGAAGAGAGATCTGGAAAAAGTAGGTGTGACAAGCAGAGGAAATGGGAGAAATAGTAGGAGGTTGACAGATATGGAGTCAGTCATCAAATTGGTGGAAAATAATTTGTGATGCAGCCCCACCCCACTAGGCATTAAGAGGCAGAAGATTTCCAAATACACTACAATTTATAGAAAGTACACCTAAAATCCTTGTTAGTGATGTTGATTACACTGTACAATGTCGCATGCTTCTTGGGTGATAATTGCATCATGCGATTGGTTTGTATTTATAACATGCCACAAATTGTAATCACTGTTAAGACTTTTGCGAGTCTCCCGTCCCAACGGCGGATCCATTAAAGGTCAGTGACCTCGCTACGAGTTCTGCCCCCACTTCGGCATGTTCGCCCCCCGACAGATATGCTGGGGGCAACTCCCGGAATGTCATAGCAAGGCGCCGACTTGTAATATCAAACCGATGAATTCCGTGCTTCCATTTGTACCGTGCATCACCACCGACAACAACGAGGCATCGCCGTGGTAACGCCACGGCAACCTCAATTCCTGGTAGCGAATCCATGGTCATTGTGTGCACAGTGGCTGACAAGAGGTTAAGGGTTACAAGACGATCTCCCCATATCCAGAAGTCATCAAAATGTGGGTCGATGGATGAGCCTCTTTCTGGTGTGTACTCGAGGTTGCACAGTTCGACCGGAACAAAGCCGCTGAGGACGCTATGTTGAGACATTCGATCCACCAACATCCGACTCAGACTCGGCATGCCGCTGAAGACAGACATCTTTAATTTGTGCTTCTTGAAGTTCACCTTCGGCCCATAGTCCTGCAAGTGAATCAAGACATTCTGGAAACAAGTACTTGTATGGTAGAAAAACACTAAACGTAGCTTAAATGTCATCTCAGTAAGTCTATTTGATACTAAACGAAACCAATGTAAATTGTATTTCAACCTCAAACCCCCTTATGAGACCCCCTCCCCTTACACAAAACTTTTAATTACTTTGACATGTATATACCTTTGAAGATACCCTCGTCCTTCATGTTGTAAACGTCACATACCATTCAATAGTAGTTAACATATGTTCTAGTAATAGATAAATATTAATGTACACAGTGAGGAATAACAGCAACAGATTGTCGGGCATCGAAGATGTCTGTGCATGCGTCTGCTTGAAGTTAACAGTTATGGTTTAAACAGTTACAAGAGTTGCCATAAATGTCTTTGTATAAATTACCAACCTGTTTCCGGCGCCCTGACTGTGAGTCGACCCATGCTGTCTTGTCGACTTGGTCACGCAGCCATTCCTCTTCGTCCTCTGTCACAAAGTCCTTGATCATGTCAATGCCAGTAAGCTCTATCGATTCCCCCAAGTGGTTGGGATGTTCCCCAATGCCCTCGTCGCTAGGAAGCCACGCCTTCTTGCAGGAGTCACAATACACATACTTCTTTTCTGGTCCCTGTTAACACGTGACAGTACAACTACATTCTACATACATAATCATTTCTAACAAACTTACTATAAATTGTACAAGTTTTTAACATTACAGACAGCTACTAAAAAAAATATTTAACCAATTATTAATGCGATCACACCATAGCCAAGGCTGGTGAAATCTGCAGTGCTATTTGGACCATAGTCGTATCTAAAACATGATATTTGATAATAACAGCTGTCCTGGTATCTATTCTGGCTTTGCCTTTGTGTACTTCTACTTCTACATCGTTAATCGTCAGCATCCATAAGTCAGGATTTAAAAGCCAATGGGTGTATATACACATGTGCTGTGTCGAATGTGAAGGTGCGAGTAAAAGTATGAAGAGAGTGCGAGTAAAAACAATGTGAAGGTGTGAGTAAAAGTATGAAGAGAGTGCGAGTAAAAACAAGGTCACTGCTTAGATTTGTGACTGTGTGATAACACCTCCTCTGAAGGCCTCGGTTGGGGCTACCAACACGTTCGCGGGAAGGGCATTACACCAGATGACCGTACGTGGGAAGAAGGAGTTGGTGTACACCTGGATGCGAGCTGGGATGATTTCATATTTATTTGGGTGGTAATATCTTGTACTATTCAGGAGCATTGGGGCAAGGTAGCGATCGCCATTGATGGCAATCTGCTGGGTATGGATCCTATACATCAAGATGAGGCAAGATAATTCTTCTTTTCTCGAGTGTGTCCCAGTGAAGGTTGTTGATCATAACGGATACGCTCTCCCGTTGTTAGAGACAAATATGTCTGCATGGCGCTGGAAATTTTAGTGACCTCTTTCGTGGTGTATGGGTTCCATATGGTGCAACAATATTCTAAGTGTGGGCGGACTAGTGAAATGTAGGCTTGCTGTCATAGCTTCTGGGAGGTTCCTCTAAGATTGCATCTGATTAGGCCCAGCATTTTGTTGGCGCAAGCTGTGATGCCATTTATGTGAATTTGCCATGTACATGATCACACCTAGATATGGGTATTGTGACACCACAGAGAACGTATTTCCTCCTAGATAGTAGTCAGTATTGATCATATTTTGACAGAGGGTTATTCTCATGGTGTGGCATTTGTCGACGTTAAATTTTATTTGCCACAAGTTGGTCCTGAGAAGTTTGAGAACGCCATTTGGAATTACTGATACATGACGGACTGGTGGATAGTCTGGTTCATTTATGATTGGAATGTTGCTTGAGTTTATGTCAGTAAAAACTGAACGAAACTGTTCATTGAAGGTGTTAGCTTTTCCTTTGCTGTCAAAAATTATTTTTGATCCTTTTTTAGGGACAAGATATTGATGGAGTCCTGTTTCTTTGATTTAATGATTTAATGTCATCAGGGTTTGGGAACATATTGTTTTGAAAAGAACAGTATTTATGGAGCTGTTTCTTTTGAGTTAGCTTTTGGAAGTTTTTGTAGGATTTTTAGTCCTTGTTATTATCTGATGCTTGTGTTTTGTTATACAATCTTTGTCTCTTTTTGCACATTCTTCTTATCTCTAGTGATCCAGGGATTTATGTGTTTGGAGCAAGTCATCTTGGTTGAAATGTGTTTATTCGTGAGGGCCTTGATTTCCAAGTTGAGCATGTCCCAGTTTTCCTGAACAGTGTGGGAAAGTGGCTAACAGTTGAAGAAGGATTGTTGGAAATGTATCATGTCAGATTTCATGCTAGGTATATCCACTTTGCCAAATATAAATACCTTCCTTGGTATCTTTTAATTTAGGTTTGGTTTGGAGTTAATGGAGGAGGAGATGACCTCATGGTTGCTTATGCCAGCAACAACCTTGCAATGAGCAACAAAATTTGGATGAGTTGTAAGGACTAAGTCGAGGACGTGTTTAGTGATGTCTTGATTCCGTGTAGGTTCCTTGACCATTTGGTCCAGGAAGAACTCATTACAGACATCTAATAGGAGGACACACTTTGGAGACTCTGTAGCATATGGTTTGACGGTGTGGTCATCCCAGTCTGTGTCAGCTAAATTGAAGTCTCCTGCAATAAGCAGGATGGCATCCTTCAATTTCGCCTGTATATCCCTAAGAGACGTGGCTAGCAGTTCTAAGTTGGACGGGGCTGAATTTGGCAGCCTGTAGAAAGATCCTATGATCAGAGGCTTACGTCCTTGGATGTGGAGTTCTACCCATGTCAATTCGGCATCAGTAGTACCCGGTAACAATGTTACGTGCCGATGTGATGAGGTCATTTTTTTATGATGATGAAGACTCCATCTTAACTAGAATGACCCCTATCTTTCCTATATGTTGAAAATCCCAGTGGAGTTATTTCGGAAGTGAGTATTGAGTTATTTAAGTGCGATTCCATACCAAATATGATGTCTGGTTTGTGATAATCAATTAATGTTTCCAGTTGAGGAAGTCTGCTACATAATCCATTGCAGTTAACAACTAGGGCCTTGAGTTTATGGTTGTTACATTGTCTGTGGTTGGGTAGAATATTGTGGTTACCCGGCTTTGCCATTGGTGAGGATGTGGCATTGGGGGAGCCTATTTCTTCTGGCTGGTCCTCAGATTGGGTTGTGTCTCCCAAGCTGTCGAAGGGATTTGACACAGACAAACCAGATAATGAGTGGAATATTGGTGGGTTATGTTGGGCAGTCCACACTTGCAACATATCCAAATGACACTAGCGTTGGCATGGATTTCGAAAATGTCACTTGGCATATCCGTATATTCTACGTGGTACCAACCACTATGGTGATCACATTGTAGGCAAATATGTCCCCATATTACTGTTTTGTTGCACAGAAGACATGGATATTTGAGTTTGGGTTTACCTCTGTTTCTCCAACGAGGAGCAGGAGCACTGAGATTTTTTGGATGATGAGTATTTGTTTCAGTGGTTTCCGAAAGTTATGACTTAGTGCACTGTAAGCACTCAGGGTACTGGAGGGGATACTTTTGGGGTTAAATGCTGATAACATAAGAACTGGGTCTTCATAGTTCAGACCTAGCATTTGTATCCAGTGGGTAACAAAATATTGGGATACGTGGCACATGAAGCGCCACTGTTGCTTTTTGTAGGGGTATTGTTGAGGTACTTCGGTCAGTGTTTGATACTTGTACAGAAATCAACAATATCATCATATCAGACAAAGTAATCTGTCACTGTCAACAGGAACAAGAGTTCTAATTTGGTCTTGGAAGTATTGTTGTAGTATTACCTTCAAAGTGAGACATCTTCAACTTTGGTCAAAATTATCACATTTGTGTAATAATTAATTCTATCATTTACATATTTGTAGTATGTATTATAAATACTTGCATGGCATTTTTACCTTATCGCATGATATGTTTAATCATGTCATTCATGACTTATATGAAGGCACACAGGGTCATTCTCTAAAGCTGTTCAAAGGCCGGAGTAAACGGGAAGGAAGGGGGCATTTCTTTAGCCAGAGAGTCGTTAATCTATGTAATTCAGTTCCGGACACCGTCGTCACAGCACCGACGCCACCGTCATTGGATACGCTTCGAAATTGATTTGACAAATACTGGCTAAACCAGACAGTCAGATATAACTACAAAGCAAATCTGCCTGAAGACAGAAGAGGATATATATGTATGGATAATGTATATTATATATGTGACATGAATCACATATTCCATGGTGAGCGATAATAGGATACTATGATTTAACTTTGTTTAGACGTACCTGTTCATTGAATTTGTGTACGTTGCTGCATAACGGCTCTTTCGGTTTGTAATTCTCGCATACCAAGCACGTTCTGATTCCTTTACATGCACAGTTTAGCTCCATTTCTGTCTAAAACAGCAATGAATTGTCGATTAACCAGGAATCGGAAACGTGAAGCCTCGATTACCCAGGCTCCGTGATGTGGCGCCACAGTTTGTCAAATAAACGACAAGACGTAGTATAACATAGTTTTTGAAACCAATTCTAAAAAAAATCAGCCAGGTAATTCCACCCTGTATTCAAAATAACGAATCGGTTGTAACATAAAATACACTTTGACTTTGTCTTGGCACCAACCTGCAATAGCGTACTTTTCCGTTAAATCATATTTTTTGCGAAAACCAGACCACCATTGTATCATTATTGATTTGTGGTTGCAAGCTGGTTCAACGTCTATACAAAAATTATCACATTTCGACCAATATATAAAATTAACATAAATACCCTTCATGATGATCTAACAAATTCTGATCTTTTGATCAAACCTACATCTATATTATGCGAGCTTGTTAATCAGTACAAACAATGAAACAGATAAACATGCTCCTAAACAAACTAAAAGTGTACCAGGTCGCCCTCCACCACCATGGTTGTCTAATGAAATAATTGTAGCAAAACGTCGTCATCAATATCTTGAAAGAATTTGGCGACGAACTCGTTCTCCAATTGATCGATCCCGTTATACTAAACAGCTACATATATGCAATCACATGATGTCAAAAGCAAAGTCTGATTACTATACACATTTTATCTCAATAAATTCTGAAAACCCTCGCCATATGTGGAAATCTGTAAACACAATTCTACATCGGCAGAAATTAAAAGCACTTCTGAACATTCTTCATTGGATACATTGTGTAGTTCTTTATCAAAATACTTTACAGACAAGATTGCTCGTACTCGATCAAATTTTTTCATTAATGATAATGACTATGATTTCCCTGAACCACTTTCTGAAAAACGCTACAGAGTTTCACACATGCAACTACTCATTATTATTAAAAAAATATTCTAACAAATCGTGTAATACTGACCCATTTCCAACACTTCTACTAAAAAGCTGTATCGATCAAATCATCCCATTTCTATTATCATAAACCTTTCAATGCAGAGTGGAGTTGTTCCACGGGATTTCAGACAAGCTCTTGTAAATCCTCTTATTAAAAAACAAACTTTGTGCAAAAATGACCTAAAGAATTATCGTCCTATCTCCAATCTCAGTTTTCTGTCAAAATATTGGAAAAAGTGGTTGCTAATCGCCTTCATGAACATATTTACAAACATCACTTATCAAATGATCTAGAGTCTGCATATAAACGATTTCACTTTACCGAAACAGCTCTTCTCAAGATACACAATGATATAGTTGATAACATGGACAATGGGAAAGTCACAGCACTCACTTTACTTGATTTCTCAGCTACTTTCGATACAATTGATCATTTAATCCTTTTACAACGCCTCCATAGATATTTTGGAATTTCTGGCCCAGCTGTTCGGTGGTTCAAATAATATTTTTTAGACAGGTATCAAAGTATTAACATATCTGGCACATTATCTTGCCCACAACATCTACCATTCGGAGTGCTGCAAGGATCCGTCCTTAGCCCTGTTCTGTTCAGCTTATATGCTACATCGCTTAGCCAAGTCATTACTAATCACAATCTCAGTCATCACCTTTATGTTGATGACACACAGGTTTACATATCGCTTTCACAATCAAATGCACAATAATCTTTTTCGATTTAAAGTGATTGTCTTACTGATACCCTGTTGTGGATGGAATCAAGTAAGCTAAAGCTTAATCCAGATAAAACATATCTTATTATTACTGGCATTATTACTTATTTCTCAAGTATGTAAATCCTGTTTCTATCATATTCGTGATCTCCGTCGAATTCGGCGTCACATATCTATATCTACTTCTAAAACAATATCAATGGCATTAATTAGTAGCCTCCTTGACTATTGCAATTCACTACTAAATAACATCGCTGAAAGAGACTTGGCTAAAGTCCAAATAGTCTGGCACGTGTGGTTCTCAGCGCACCTCGGTTTTCACCGTCATTACCACTACTTAAACAGTTGCACTGGCTTCCAACTGGAAGTCTTGTAGAATTGGTTTTAAGCTGTCCACTCTTACATATCGTGCTCTATCTACACAACAACCACCCTACTTGGCTAGTCTCCTGCATCTTTCAAATATCACTAGACAGCTAAGATGATGAATCTGAAACTATTGCTATTTTCCGAGAACAATTCAATACATATCTATTCCAAATTGCATTTCCACCATAAATGTTCGGTTGTCCCTCGTTCTGACACTGACTTTTGCGCGTCTCTGTTCACGATTATGTTAATGATTCTGTTTTGTTGCGCCTCTGAGCTCAGGTTCCTGAGGATATAGGCGCCATAGAAGTTAATTATTATTACTATCTTAGGTACATTTCGTATGTTGAAATTGCTGATGTACCTAGTCTCTGAACAAAAAGTTGTAGCTATTTTAGCGGAGGTTACTAGGTTAGAAACCCACATATAGATAGGGCGAGTACTGTTTTTCATATATCGCACACAACATATATTTTATACCACTACTACGATCATTATGTCCTATTGTATGCATTTACTTATTTAGTCTCAGTTTCCCGTGGCTATTACGCTTAGTCCCAATTCGGTAAGAACGATTTTTGTATTATGAAACTTTAATTTTGATGTGAATAGCTTACCTCGTAAATTGACAAATATAATAGTTATAACCTCTCAATAAAACAAAACTTTCGAGGTTAATATCCAAATAAAAAAATCGTCATTTGTGAACATGATTAAAAACTTCTATATGGTGCCACTTTGTAGCTTAGGGTGTGCATTTTTTAAATCGCATTAGGACATTGAAAATGCCCGTTTACATCGACAGCATTATATATTGATTGCATTTCCTGCGATGCTGGCAATTATATTGTTAAAGGCAGAATATGTTCAAAGATGGCTGAATAAACTTATCGTCTACTCTCGATAACAGGGGACTCGGTTGCACCACTATCTAGGGTGATGTCAAGAGTAGTTAATGTGAAGCCAATAAAAGTAAGAGACCTTGCAATTTTGTCCCTTGCACATACGGGGGGTTTACCACAACACTGAGAGGCATCGGTTATAAGATTCGAAACGGAGTCTACCAAGAAACTGATAGGTGATTGAAGCGCGTAATCACGTGACGTCTGGAGCGTCACACGTTGACGTCATCAAACAGCTCCACGCAACCACGTAAACGACGCGGCACAGCAACAAACGTACACAAGTATTGTGTGTTATATTCGCTGTATCTCACATATACAACGAGACAGAGAATGCTCAAATGGCAGTTGGTTGTTAATAGATCCGTCCGGCGTCCAACCACCTGAGATCCGACCAATAGTCCAGTCACAGGAGAAACGCTCTTGACGGTGCAGCCTCCCGGGAGTCACTCTTCAAGGCGCAGCCTCCGGGGGGGTCACTCTCGAACGTGCATCTTCCGGGGAGTCATTTTCGACGGTTCATCCTCCGGGGAGTCACTCTCTGCGTTGCAGCCCCAGGAGAATCACTTTATATGATGTAGCCTCTGGGAAGTTACTCTCTACAGTACATCATCCGGGGAGTCACTATCTCTCTATGCCTATGGTGCAGCCACCGTGGCTGAAGCGAGGGACTATCGTGGGGAAAGGGATCGACGCAGCAGGTATAACGGCAGTGCCTCCACCCGCTAGATACTTATTTATATGGAGAGTCCATAAATCTGGTGGACTCAAAGAGGTCGGTGAGTATATCAAACGAAAATGAGTGAACTAGCATGAACTAAAAAAAATCAAGTAATGATAATGCTAGGCTGAACTCCTTTTAAGTTAGCAATCTTTGTTGGTGACATGAACAAAGTCAAAGACCCTCTCTTCTGGCCCAAGGGTTGGAATGCAAAGACATGGTATGTGAAGACAATGACTGAGTCTATCCGGGATAAGGGTGCTGTAATGTTGCGTGTGTGTCGTAAGATAACACTTTTATGGAAGAACAAGAAATACCAACATGGCGTTTGGACCCGTATTTATTCGACCTCCAGATATGGTCATCGTACACAACAACAGGAAGTCGTGGTGCTTTACAGCAGTGTTCCAAGTGCAGCAATGTCTTGCTGGCAGTTAGTGATAACACTACATCTCCCTTTTCTTGGTCGATGAGATGTCTACTAAATCATAATCTAACTATGGGGCAGAGGTTTCAAGTACGTGACCCCAGAATACTGTCTTTACCACAGTACTTCCCTAAATGGCTACTGCGCGTAGCAGTGTACGATTACAGTGTCATTACACGAATCATAAGTTCAAACGACTTGGCGGATTGACTAATCGTCCCGATCTTGTTCTCATCACGCCTGGAGACTCTTGCGTTGTCGACGGCGTTGTCGTGTCGGTACTCCGGCTAGGAGTTGCAGGAGGATTTCCTGGCTCCTCTGGCACGATAGGCGTTGGAGACGGGTTATCATGTTGATGACTCTCCGCCGAAACTAGAGCAGACCTATTGCGTCTTATGGTGCCTTTGGGTGTCTTTATCAGATACGAGCGTGGTTGTGGAGCTCGTTGTACAACTGTACCGTAGCGATCTTGACCGCGGACCCAAACGTTGTCACCTGGCAGTAGTAGAGGTAGATCTCTTGCTCTGTGGCGGTTGTTGAACTGTCGTTGTTGACTCTCTCTGTGAGCATCTTCTCTCTCCTTTGCCTTCAGTATATCTCTTTCCTGTACTCCTGGCTGAAGAGTGCTTGGGATAACGGGTAGCCGAGTTCGCAGGCGGCGTCCCATCAGCAATTGGCTTGGGCTCAGACCGTTCAGTAACGGTGTCGTGCGCTGTGTCAAGAGAGCGAGGTAAGGATCGTCATTTTTCTTCAGGATCTCCTTCAGAGTCCTGACTGCTCGTTCCGCTTCGCCGTTGGCCTGCGGATATCTTGGCGAACTTGTTGTGTGCGTAAAGCTGTAAGACTTTGCAAATTGAGCGAATGCTTCGGCACTAAACTGCGGTCCGTTATCAGACATAATGACGTCCGGGATGCCATGTGTGGCGAAGACTTCTTTCATTACCTCAATGGTGTGCTCGGATGTGAGACTGGTCAGCTTTCTGAACTCAACCCATCTGGAGTAGTAGTCAACAATGACTAGATAGAGCTTTCCGTTGAGCTCGAACAGATCCATTCCACCTCTCTCCCATGGACGAGAGGGGAAGGAGGCTGACATCAGAGTCTCCTTGGGCTCCGGGCGGACCTTCGCACAGGTATGGCATGTTGAGACCATTTCTTATATCTCTTTAGATAGACCAGGCCACCAGACAGCCGTGTTTGCGCGCGCTCGACACTTGGAAATACCAAGGTGTCCTTCGTGTATGATTTTGAGGATTTCTAATCGCATACAACGAGGGATGACTATGCGCTCGTCGTATAGCAGTAAGTCACCGATCGTTGAGAGATGGCTCCTACTCTCCCAGTAGGGTCTCAGTAGAGGAGTGTGTGGCATTAAAGCAGGCCAGCCTTCATGACAATACCGAAGAATCTCTGCGCAGACTTCGTCATTCTTTCTGTGCCGTCCTGATCTGTTGAAGTTTGACTGCAGATGCGGGCAGAGCTTTGCTTGACATGTCTGCAAATGGGTTCACTTCCTCGATGAGTTGCATGTCTGCAGTAGACGGGCTTCCAACTGGTGCATGAGACAATGCATCTGCAGAGACGTGTAGACGGCCTCGAACGTACTGTACCTCCGGATTGTATCGCATCATCGCATCAACCTTTGAATTCGTGGAGGCATCTTGGCGAGGTCAGTAGAGCTTAAGAGTGGGACCAGTTGTTTGTGGTATGTTTCTAGCGTGAATGTCATGCCCAGAACATAGTCTGCAAACTTATCACACGCCCACGTTGCAGCTAGTGCTTCTTTCTCGATGACAGCGTATCGCTGTTCTACTGCAGTAAGTGCTCTTGAAGCAAAGCACACTGGCCTTCGTTCGCCATTTTCTTGGACTTGCATGAGTAGAGCCCCGAGACCATGGCCGGATGCATCAGCAGCGATAATCGTTGATCGCTGTGGTTCATAGCGAGCGAGTGCAGTAGGAGACGTCAATGCTTGTTTGACTTTCTCAAACGCTTCAGCTTGTAGAGGACTCCACTGCCAGTTGACATCTGCCTTGAGGAGATAGCAGATAGGCACTGTGAGTTGTGCTAAGTTCGGCACAAATTTACCCAGTTGATTGACCATTCCTGTGAACCTCCACAGTTCTGTTGTGTTGGTTGGTGCTGGGAATTTCTGGATGGCTTCCAGCTTCTGTTCATCAGCATGAACTCCTGTTCCGTCAATGACGTGACCCAGGAAGCGTATAGACTTCTTGCCAAACTCACACTTCTCGTTAAGTGTCAGTCCTGCCCCTTGGAGTCGTTGCAGAACCTTCCACAGTCGGTCATCATGTTCGGCTTCATTTGATGCGAACACCAGGATGTCATCCATATGACATATGACACCGTCGAGTCCCTGTAGGATCACAGAAATCGTGCGAGTGAAGATTTCTGGTGCTGATGAGATACCGAATGGGATTCTGTTGAAGGCGAACCTCCCTTGTGGTGTGATGAATGTGGTCAGCAGTTTTGACTCTTCATCCAATGGCAATTGCCAGAAGCCACTATTCGCGTCAAGCTTCGAGAACACCGATGCTTTTCCCAGCTTTGCCAAGCTTTCATCGACTGATGACATCGGATGTATTTCTCGCTTGACCGCCTTGTTCAGATGGGTAAGGTCAACACAAATCCTCACCCTGCCGTTTGCCTTCGGCACAACAACCATTCCGGAGCACCAATCTGTTGGCTGGATCACTTTAGAGATGACCCCTTGCTGTTCCATTCTTCGGAGCTCTTCTTCGACTCTCGGAAGCAATGGATGTGGTACTTTGCGTGGAGCATACAAGCATATCGGCCGTGCGTCGTCTCGAAGATTGATATGGTGTTGCATCTTCAGCTTTCCAAGGCCGTGAAACAAGTGTGGAAAGTCCTTGTGTACAGCTACCTCGTCTACCATGAGTTTGATTAGGTTGAGCTGCAAACAAGCGTCACGACCTAGGAGAGAAGTTGGCTGGTTTTCGATAAGGTATAACGTTTCGCTGCATGTCTTGTTCTTGTACTGCAACTTCGCAACCAGCGTTCCCAACACACGAAGCTTGATGCCTCCTGGACCCCTCAGTGTATTTTCAGCGGGTATAAGTTTCCGGTGTTGTAACATGGGTACTCTATCGGACAGTACCGATGCAGCTGCGCCCGTGTCCAGCTTGAACGTGACCCTGTTGGTGTGATTTACCGTAATGTCAGCTGTCCAGATACTGCCGTCCTGGTTTCCAATTTCCCCAGGAAAACATCGCCGACGCTGTGCGCGTGCGATTTACCACGCGGCTTCGTTACTGGCCGGCTCCGACAAACTGACCTGAAATGGCCAACTTTCTGACAGTTGTGACATGTGGCTTGTCTCGCAGGACAGACCTTCCTCTCATGCTGTTGTTGGCCACACCACTTACACTTCCCACCGTGGTTTCTGGCCGTGGCTGCATTAGCCCTCGTCGTTGACTGTTGACCCCTCTTCACGAATTCGATAGCCGCCGGGTTTGGTTTCGTGTCCCCGCGTACGACATTTCGCTGCTGCTTTCGGGCCTCGGCTTGCCGACTGACCTGTACTGATTGATCGAGTGTCAAGTCGGCCTGCGCCTGCAGTCGGTCGGAGAGCGCGTCATCAATCACCCCGACTACGATGCGGTCCCGGATTAGCTGCTCTCTCAGGCCACCGTAATCGCAATGTTCAGCCAATCGATATAAATCCTGAATGAACACATCCACAGATTCACCCGGCTGTTGCACGCGTCTGTTGAACTTTGCTCGTTCAGTGATCAGGTTTCGACGAACCCCGAAATACGTGTTCAGTGACTCCTTCAACTGGTCGTAATTCGCATCGTCTGGGACATGTAATGTGTTCAAAATGTCCTCAGCTTGATCTCCCATAGCGTACACCAAAGTGCTAATTTGGTCCGTCGCTTGGCGGTTTGATAGACCTGACGCGATTCTGAATCGGTTGAAACGTCTGATCCACGCTGGCCATGTGTCAGGCGAGGTAAAGTTGAACCTGTCTGGTAGAGGTACCTGGACGGGGTTGAAGTGCGGTTGTGCGTGCTGTACCGGCTGATGCGGTTGTGCGTACTGTACCGGCTGGTCGGCGTCTGCCATGTCTCTGAAGGTTGTGTGTTCGTTTTATACCGCTGCCACCATGTAATGTTGCATGTGTGTGTCGTAAGATAACACTTTTATGGAAGAACAAGAAATACCAACATGGCGTTTGGACCCGTATTTATTCGACCTCCAGATATGGTCATCGTACACAACAACAGGAAGTCGTGGTGCTTTACAGCAGTGTTCCAAGTGCAGCAATGTCTTGCTGGCAGTTAGTGATAACACTACAGGTGCTGTCAAACAGTGCGAAAGTAAAGAATAATGTTGAACGCTTCACAGATTAACCATGTGTAATCGCTGACTATTATGAATCGTTGCAACAGTAAACATTTCAAAGACAGAGGCCCGAAATTTGATTTTATATATGAGATTAACAAAGAATGTGATCTTTTATTCATACAGAAATATTGCTATGGTAAAAGTGAATTAACAAAGATGTGTAAATTAGGGTATGGCATGGCCATCATAGGAAGAAAGTATTGCTAGAGAGGGACGTCCATACGGTGGTTGTGCGATCTTGTGGAACTTACCACTTAAGACTGCAGTCAAGAAGCTAAAGTGCAACCATGTAAGGTTATGTGGCATTATGATTCAAACTAGTAATAACTGTGAATTCATGCGTATCAGTGTATACATGCCATGTGATGGCAGGTCCGAAAATTATATATATGCGGAATATATGGATGCTTTAGATGAAATACAGCAGTTAATACACATTATATAATCTCCCATGTGTTATATACGGGGGTGACATGAACACTGACTTGGCTAGGAGTACACCTCATGCACATGTTATATACGGGGGTGACACGAACACTGACTTGGCTAGGAGTACGCCTCATGCACATGTTATATACGGGGGTGACACGAACACTGACTTGGCTAGGAGTACACCTCATGCACATGTTATATACGGGGGTGACACGAACACTGACTTGGCTAGGAGTACACCTCATGCACATGTTATATACGGGGGTGACACGAACACTGACTTGGCTAGGAGTACACCTCATGCACATGTTATATACGGGGGTGACACGAACACTGACTTGGTTAGGAGTACACCTCATGCACATGTTATATACGGGGGTGATACGAACACTGACTTGGCTAGGAGTACACCTCATGCATATGTTTTGAGGAATTTTATACTGGATTTTAATCTTACTGTATGTATAGATGTGCCTGAAGCAGTGGCATGTACGTATGTAAGTACAAACGGGTTTAGCCCTAGAATTTATCATTTTATTGTGATTATAACATTGGGACAGAGGGTGGTGGAATGTTCTATTGTAGACAACTTGTTGTTTTCTGATCATGCACCACTTAAAATCAGGTTGGATTTAAATGTAGATCACATGTTTGAAAGGAACTATTGTCACAGGCTAGCCTGCCAGAAAGCCAGTACTGAACGAATTGATAAATACAGGAATGACCTTGGATGTAAATTTCCCACGTTACTATATGACAAAAGGGCATTGCATTGTAAGAATGCTATATGTAAAAACATGTTAATGAATTATCTAGATTTATATAATGATATATTATATGCATAGCAGCATACCTGCCCCCTGTCCCAGGCTAAATTCAGATTCAACTTGTGGTAGGAGGAAGGTTATGGATGGTCGAAAGAGGTTCTAAATCAGGAAGCTTTCTTCTGGCATCGGCAGTGGCGATAAGTGGGAAAGCCATAACAGGTTGATATTACCGAAATTAGGCGTATCACAAGGGCTCTGTATCATAGGGCATACGTTAGGAGAGAAGGGGATAGAATGTGTACCACCAAGATGGCTGAGGCCATTAGTGAACCCGTGACCTATGATGTCAGGTGCACCGAATAAAAGGTAGAAACAAATTCCTGCCTTGTAGTGTTGATGGTGTGGTGTGGGTAATTATGAAATAACTCAACTTTTTTTATATAAAAATAATCACATCTACGACAACATGTCATACGATGTTGATTAAATGAATAGTATAGGTGCGGAGATTAACAAGCAGATTAAGGAACATGTTATATATAATATATTAATTGAGGGCATTATCGAAGATGTCCAGCGACTGAATACTAATCTAAATACTGATAATATCATACATGGTCCAAGAATACTTGTGTGCTGTTAATATTAGTATTTGATATTATATTGATATAGCCCTGACTCTATGTTAGTGGGAACCATGAACAAGAGACAGTTATCGTGTACATTAGACAATTTTAGAGCTATAGTCTTAATATCATTGTCGCCAAATTCGTTGATGTTATAAAACTATCTAAGGAACAATATGCGCTTGCAACATCGCATTTGCAATTTGGATTTAAACAAAATATGTCCACTACTCACTGCACATACGACGGCCTGCGACCTCGGGTACATGCTTTTTACTATATTTTTACTATGTATTGGCCAATACGTGGGTGCGTGCTTTCTACTATAATTAATATAAACCGCCCAGATGGCGCTACGTACTCTCAAACGGTTTACGTACCGAAGTATTCTCCGCGTGCGCGTGGTTTCTGCGATTGTTGGAAGTTAACGTTTTACGTAATATAAACCGCAAACGTTAACGTTTTACATAGCGAACATTTGAATTACCATAATAACCACTAAGAACCCTTGATACATGGGGTATTTCGAAAAAAATAAAGGCGATACGTTTCATTCGTTGGGTCGTAGATTAATCCCCGAAAGTTTGGCGCTCGAGGTGCAAGCCGTCTAGGAGGAAAACGTTAACATACGTACACACATACGATAGCTTGATTATAGTTAAATATTGATGACACGGTTAGATAAATCTAGAAACACACTTATAATTGCGGTACTGATATCACATGGAAATCAAGGATAAGGAGACAATGGGTGATATCGCTTTATGTACACAACGTATGTACGTTTTATGTACACAACGTATGTATGTTTTATGTACACAACGTATGTATGTTTTATGTACACAACGTATGTATGTTTTATGTTTCACCCGTTTTCACATTATTTTGTTAAATGTCGTATGTGACTATATGTATTACTATACGTAGGAAGTTGAAAACACCATAAACAACATTAGTCTAACACAATCTAAATTCACCAAGTAAAGGCCACCAAGCATTTAGTATGCGGGAGTTGTAGCAACTGGGTAGACTTCGTTAAATCCGGGTGTGAGAAGTCCTGGGCTGAGGTTCAGGCAGATAGTTTTGAGTGCAGGGGGTGTGCGAAGATGAAAGGACTAGAGGTTGAGACGGGGCGGAAGGAAACTGGAGGGAAGACGATGGGAGCGAAGGAAACGGGAGGGAAGGAGACGGGAACGAAGGAGACGGGAGCGAAGGAGATGAGAGCGAAGGCGATGGGAGGGAATTCTATGGAAGCGAATGCACCAGGAGCGCAAGATAGCCAGGAGACAGGAGGGAGAGGTGAGGGGAGATGGACAATATACTGCCAGGTGACACGACTGCACGAAAGAATGCGACGGAAGAGATCCAACGCAAGAGCTACTATAACGTAGTGATAGAGGGGGTGAGGAAGAGAGCGAGGGTGTTTGTGTGGGAATTAATACTTAGGAAGATTGACAGAGCGCTAAGCAAGTGGGGACGACATGGTGGTTTGTTTGCCAGGGACATAAATAGAGGCTGCAACACATGGTATAGCTGCCATAGTTAGGAAATACAGGCTGTTAGTTAGAGCAGCTAAGCAGACACGGGTTAAGCAAATAATTTTGTCAGGGATTCTGCCGGTAAAGGGAAGCAGGGGTTAGGGATATCGAAATTGCCGGAGGATGGCACTTAACACGCTATTTCAGCAGCTACGTGGGGAAGATGAAGTAGGATTTGTGGAGTTGTTGGGATGTTTTGTTGGGAGAGTTGATATATACATGAGGGATGGGCATCATCTTAGTGGAAAGGGTGCAGCAGTGTTTGCTGATGAATTATCAGCAGCAGTCGACAGTGGCATGGAAAGCATAAGCATATTTTTGCTAGCAAACATTGTTTAAACTAGATGCGCGGGGGGGGTACTTGTAGGTGCTTCAAACAGGACAAGTGGCCTCTAGTACACGCAAACCGGTAACAAAATGTCCGGAAAAGATTTATGAAGCTGGTTATAAAAATCAGATCCAGTCACAAATCTTTGCTATTAATATTTGTTCGTGGTTCATATTCGAGTAATTTGGAAGCGCAGGATGGTTACTAACTTACTTCCAATTATTTAAATGAGATTAATAATAGCTTCAAGTATTTACTGCATTGGTTAAATATTTAAATGTAATTACTCATAAATGTCCACATTTATCACCGCTAAGCCAATTTGCAATTCCCAGGCACCAAAAGGATTCTAACAAAATAACTAAAGGAGATCCAGTGGTGTTTTTACAACTAAATTTGGCGGTGTGGCGTCATGACTAAGTTATATTGTGGCACTGAACTCTTTTTTATTTAAATAAGATAATTATTTAAATGAGATTGATAGTTACGGCGATTAAAATAAATTTCCACATTTTATCATCATTAAACCAATTTCAGAAACAGCTCCCAGACACCTAAGTTACAGCTCTTACAAACTAACCAATAGGAAACCCAGTCGTGTTTTTGCCATAGATTTGGCAATGTGATGTCATGACTGAAGGGCCATTGTGGCACGGAACATTTTTTTTATTTAATTCATTAATGCAAATTATATAATTATTTTAAATATTCATAGTAGCTGGAAGTATTTAATGCTACGAAAATAAATTTGAACATAATTAATCTTAACTTGCATTTATTATCATTAATCCAATTTTTTTTACAAAAAACTGTATACACTGTAGCATTTTAATACACGTTTAAACGACAAATTGTAAGTATTTAACTTATTTTGTGCTGGTAATTTAAACGAAATTGCTACCGGGCCACTGCTATACAAACGATTCTCTGTACCAGTAGATCGTCAACACAGACTTTTTCAGGCTATGATGAAATTCCGCAGGATGATGGCGTTATATAGTGTGTTGGAATTCTGGTGGTGTGTTGAATTTGTAGGATTTCTGAAATCGGCTCGTTGTCTGAATTGTTTCCTTCAGGTGTACCATTTGATCGCTTATGTACTACATCTACTTTACATCGTATGAAAACAATATCAATTAAAAATCTTAATCAATGAGACATTGTTGTATGTATTTTATATTCTATCCTTAACTGATGTGTCTATCGCAAATCCCGTTTTTTGGTGTCCGTGTGAGAATAATATATATATATATATATATATATATATATATATATATATATATATATATATATATATATATATATATATATATATATATATATATATATATACATATATATATATATATATATATACACGCACGCACGCACGCACGCACGAACGCACGCACGCACGCACGCACGAACGCACGCACGCACGCACGCACGCACCCACACACACACACACACACACACACACACACACACACACACACACACACACACACACACACACACACACACACACACATATATAGTATATATGCAACATCTGCAGTCTGTTTAATAAAACTGAAATTTCAAATCATCATAAGAATTTACTTTACTCCTTAAATCTGGCAAGGCTCAAAATAGTGGATAGAACATTTCACCGTAATATATCCACCCAGATGACATACGGCTACCTGAGAATCTATCTGACGTTTGAATAATTTCGAACGCGAATGAGCACGTACGTTGGCATAAGCTGCGTTCACACTTACACCTTAAAACGGTTTAGTTAAAACGTTTTAGTTAAACCGGTTTACGTTTGAAAGTTGTAAGCATTCATACATGCAGTAGCTAAACCGTTTTAAGGAGGAAGTTGGTATGCGCACATGCGCAAGCTAGCATAACAGCCCACGGTTCAGACGATCGGCAATACGCCGATAAATTGTGATATTTCGGCCGTTTCTTTCCAAATCGGCCTGCACACGATCATCTCCCCACACCTCCAATTAAAGTGTAACTTCCCCATCGTCCCAATTGTCGCGTCGTTACGTTTGTTTGCATTTTTCTCTGACCGAAGACATGATGGCGCGAAAATATTGTTTATGTTTCAAACAGGAAGCGACGAGGCGCGAGATCGAATGCGCATGACTGTGACGTACTTAAAACGTTTTAGCTAATACGGTTGCGTTCACACTTGCAACTTAAACCGTTTTAGCTAAAACGGTTTAACTGAACCACCTACTGAAGCGGTTTAGCTAAACCGGTTTAGCTAAAACGTTTTAGCGTTAAATCGCGTTCACACATGTGTTTTCGGACTGGATTAGTTAAAACGTTTTAACTAAACTGTTTTAAGGTGTAAGTGTGAACGCAGCTTTAGACACGCGATTGTTCGAACGCTTGGCGTGTTTTCTATGACGTGATTTACGTAACCTTCGTCAAACGTCCGCATTAGCAACTCCGTACAGTATGAAACCGGCCCCAGCTGCATGCTTGCAAATGTATGCAGTGAAAAAGTATGTTAAAGTGTTAATTTGCCGTTATATAACGACAATGACATACTGTTTGTTGGTGTCACGCGAGTGTTACCAGCCATATAATACCACTCGTGCCTCCGGTACTCGTAACGTTATCTGGTTGGTACCACTCTGGTGACATCAACAAACAGTGTTTTATTCCCTAAATAAAAGTACACAACAAACTATACTGATTCGCGTAACTAGTGGAAAACAACGGGCAGTTTGTTGCCTGTGTAGTAGTGTTGCATCACCGACTGCCTGAGATAAGTCACTGACTGGGAAATGTGTATTGATCAACGTTTCACACCTTGAAGGTTGGCCATACATTAATCAGACCCATGCCTCTCTGACGTTACCTCTTCCTACGGCCGTAATATTGGACAGAACGGCACAACAGTCCAACAAATTCTTACATTTCCCCGAATCCCCCCTTTATAAACCCTGAGGACGGGTCTGATATAGATGCTGTTCACTGTTCCATGCGTGGGAATGTTTACGTCCCCTGGCATATGGTAGATACCAGGCATAAATGATCAACGGCTTTTATTGTGTCTTACGAAAGATACAGGCGATATAGGGTTAATAAAGTTGTCCAAGTCAGCAGATAGATTAGAACCAGGGTCCTCTTGTCTGAGAGTCCAACTGGGCGACCGGCGTTCTACCACCCGACCACCATTGTCCCACTGCTATCTGTTCAGTACTGATTCATATTGTTTATGTATTAATTCATCTAACGAACGAACACTGGACAAAATAAGAAAGTTGACAATACGTAATGTGCAAACATAAAACTAGCGGCGTAATTCATGGGTTTTAATGTTATTTCTTTTATTGTCCGGGTATAGGCAGCCCATACCCCAATTTAACATTTCACACAACTGCTTCTGCGCATGCGTATATGTTCATATATGCAAAGATGTATTGCGCATTTCACTCTGAAATTGACACAGTTGTCAATCCTCACGTGGAAACAATCAGATACACACAACTATTGACTTTGAACGCCACTGTTTGTCACGACGAGACTTTTTAATGGCTACCGAGACTTCCACTGGGCAGTCTCAAAACAGGACAGTCGGTAGGAGATGTTGCACGTATCCTTGGGTGCAGTAATAATAATAATAATAATTAACTTCTATGGCGCCTATATCCTCAGGAACCTGAGCTCAGAGGCGCAACAAAACATAATCATTAAGCATAATCGTGAACAGGGACGCGCAAAAGTCATTATCAGAACGAGGGACAACCGAAGATTTATGGTGGAAATGCAATTCGGAAGAAATATATATTGAGTTTTTTTTCTCGGAAAGTAGCTATATTTTCAGATGTTTACAAAGTGATGGGGAGTTCATTCCAGACCCTAGGCGCAGCGACAGATAAAGCCCAAGTTAAGTTTTGTTTTAGGCACAATAAGTTGTTGTGAAATTTATGCTCTGAGCTGCGTAGGGTTATTTGAAAGATGCAGGATACTAGGCAGGTATGGTGGTTGTTGTATAGATTGAGCACGATATGTAAAAGTGGACAGCGTAAAATTAATTCGATAAGAAACTGGAAACCAGTGTAACTGTTTAAGTATTGGTGGTGGTGATGGTGAAAACCGAGGCGTCCTGAGTACCACACGTGCCAGACTATTTTGTACTCGTTGGAATTTAGCCAAGTCTCTTTTAGCAATGTTATTTATTAGTGAATTACAGTAGTCAAGACGCCTACTAATTAATACTGTTGATATTGTTTTAGCAGTAGATATAGATATGTGACGCCGAATTCGACGGAGATCACGTATATGATAGAAACAGGATTTAAATACTTGAGAACTATGCTGGCGAAAGTTGAATTAACTATCAAAGATAACACCTACATTACGAACAGTATCTGATGGGAATGTATCACTGCCAAGCAGTTTAACTGGAGAATGGTTTATAACCCTATTTCGTTGTTGTTTAGTGCCAATAATAATAAGGTATGTTTTATCTGGATTAAGCTTTAGCTTACTTGATTCCATCCAAAACAAGATATAAGTAAAACAATCACTTAAAGTCTAAAGAGATTTTTGTGCATTTGATTGTGAAAGTGATATGTAAACCTGTGTGTCATCAGCATACAGGTGATGATTGAGATTATGATTAGTAATGACTTCGCTGAGCGGCGTAGTATATAAGCTGGACAGAACAGGGCACTCCGAATGGAAGGTGTTGTGGGCAAGATAATATGCCAGATATATTAATACTTCTGTCTAAAACATATGAGGTGGGCCAGAAATGCCAAAATATCTATGAAGGCGTTGTAAAAGGATTAAATGATCAATCGTATCGAAAGCTGCTGAGAAATCTAGTAAAGTGAGGGCTGTGAATGCCATTGTCCATGTTATCAACTATATCATTGTGTATCTTGAGAAGAGCTGTTTCGGTAACGTGAAATAGTTTATATGCAGACTGTACATCATTTGATAAGTGATGGTTATAAATATGTTAATGAAGGCGATTGGCACCTAATTTTTATGTTTACATAAAACTGAGATTGGAGATCGGATGATAATTATTTAGGTCATTTTTGCACAAAGTTTGTTTTTTAAATAAGAGGATTGACAAGAGCTTGTTTGAAATCCCATGGAACAACCCCACTCTGCATTGATAAACGCATTACATATTAAGCAGACAATTCACAATCCGAGAACACATGTCCAGTAAAAGGGTCAGTGGTCAATCTCCAAAAGTCAAGGGCACCTCTTGTGACGTCACGTTCAGAGGACAGTCAAATCCGGCTGCGTCATCTGCGTGGTTGACTTGCGACTGCAACCACCACCAGAGGGCAGGACTTCTGAGGAAGGGTGACAATTAAATTCTCCGAAATTGTCTGCACGCGGCAGGAATTCGCACAGGAGGCCTTACGTTGGACCCATTCTAACCCGGGTAAAGCCTGTGCGCCGTCGTCAACGATGTGTCACGTGTCAAATGTCACAGACCCAATATGATTCATGATGTTTGTAATAAATTCACATCACGACCACTCTTATTGTGCACTTGTTCTGTGAATCCGGTACATCAATATGTAATAGGTTTATCGCATCTCGCCTTCATGCAGTATGAGTAGGACACAGAACAGCCACATGTCAACTTTCTAGCGTGATAACCATGATGTCTGAAGACATTAATTACGTAACACAAAATCCTGCCGTAGTATTATAAACATAAGAAGATCATGTTATTACAGTCTGTTATTACAGTCTGTTATCCGAAACTTGTTAACTTGTAACATTTGGAGCCTGTACGTGTATATTAGCGTGCTGAAACTATCTGGCTCTCTAATATCGTCTTCCTCCCCTCAATCCTTTGCGGGGTGGGGCCTGACAATGGAAGTTTTCCTAGCCGATATACGCTTTTCAGTTGGAAACGGTATCAACAGGATTAAAACGCGGGTTCTATCGAGTGAGAGTCCAACTTTCTAACCGCAGCGCCGCCGTGCCCTACTTTTCAGACTCCATGCTTTCTGAAAATTGTATGCCATTCTTGCGAAGTCTTCTGCAGTTCCTCGTTGCTACGGCCGCTACCGCGAGGTCGTCCACGTAAAACATCTTCATCAGTATGTCTTGTCCTGACACCACTGATCAAGTTCATCACCAAAATAAAGAACAATGGTCTTGGGGCACTTTCCTGTCTACTCATTGTCTCCAACCTACAGCATTGTTTCCAACCTTTCACAGCTTCTCCCTCCTCCATTATATCATGCGTCCATCTCACCACACATTCTTACCGACTGCCCACCGCCTCTGGAACGAACTCCCAGATAAAAGTGTTTCAATCAGGGAGAGAAAAATATTAAGAAAAAATTCAACGCCCCCCTTGGTGCCTAGTGTCAGCACCCACTGAACAGCTGCTCAGCCAACCATGAAGCCCACTATTTATCACAACTGGGATCGGATTAGGTGTCTCTAGTTGTTGAGATACACATTACGTACATCACAACTAAGCAGTCTTAGTTAGTTAGACAGATATTTATGTCTTCAGTTGACAGCTACATATTGTTAGTTAATTTATTTTCTGAAGGTTGGATATTTGAATAGTGCGGATATTCTATAGCTGACTTAATAAATGTTGCCTTATGGATTCATCCCCTCTCTCTACTGAAGAACATTCAGCCACGCTCTAATTACTGGGCTAAGGCTATTCGTTCACACATCCACCTTTGTAACCGTCGCGAGGACGGGATAACTTGGTAGTTCATACGTGACAGTCATGATAACAATGTTTACCAAATGCCTCAGGCCAATATGCCATCAATACGCTCGAGATCGTTTAAGGGAACGTCAAACGTATTACCAGAAACAACCGCGTCACGCACGTGAAGTAATACTCGTTGCGTGTTCAAAATGTTGAAGGTCCCGTGAATTTAGACACATGGATACTTGTGTTTGTTGTAGAATAGTAGAATATATTTTTATTGTGTCTGCGACCTCGGGCCAATGCGTGGGTGCATCCTGTCTACCATAATTAATATAAACCGCCCAGATGGCGCTACGTGCTGTCAACGGTATTCGCCGCGCGCGCACGCGTGATTTCTGCGATTGTTGGAAGTTAACTTTTTACGTGGCGAACATTTGAGTTACCATAAAAAAACACTAAGAACCCTTGATATATGGGGTATTTCAAAAAATAAAGGCGTTACGTTTCATTTGTGGGGTCGTAGATTAATCCCCGAAAGTTTGGCGCCCGAGGTGCAAGCCGTCTAGGACAAAAACGTGAACATAACCACATACAAACATATATACGTTAGCTCGATTATAGTTAGATATGTAGATACTGTTATTACAGTCTGTTATCCCAAACCTGTGAACTTCTAGCATTTCGGGCGTGTCCGTGCACATTGGCGTGCTGAACCTAACTGGCACTCTAATACCTTCTTCTTCCCTTTATTCCTCTGCGGGGTGGGGATCTACATCGTGAATTTATTTCCGCCCTCTCTATGGTTTCTCTCTCTCTCTCTCTCTCTCTCTCTCTCTCTCTCTCTCTCTCTCTCTCTCTCTCCTGTTATTTTTTATAACGCTTTTCTCAACGTTTTGTAGATTATCCAGGCCCAATTGTGTTCTGCTATCTATAGTTTCTCTCTGACAATGCAAGTGTGCCTAACCCATATACGCAAACAGGCTCGACACGTGCCTTCTACATTCCTTCGTTTTAGTTGTTTCGTCGACGCTATATCACATACTAGCACACTCTTATACGTCTCTCAGTCTCTTGCGTCCTTCATGCTCATCCCGAAGCACACGAGACTGTCAACTTGCTTAATCATCTTTCCAGCAATAAATATGCGTAAGTCAACATCCATCAACATCAACGTCACCTCGGCCTTCTCTCGGTTAATTAAAAGGTGAATTCTTATTCAGAATTCGGGACTGCTCAAAGCGCTTTACACCTCACCCCCTGGCAAACCAATTCATTCTAACGCCATCTTGACTTCAACGAGGAGGATTCAGCCACGCTGCAATTAACGCGCGAAGGGTTTTCGTTCACATATCCACATATGTTTGTAGCCAGGTATGTGTACAGCCGAGTGAACTGAGGCAACGCGAGGTGAAGAAATTGCCAAAGCTTTGATACGGCAACAGGAGTATTCGAAACCGGTTTTTGTAACTGCTCAGCCAAGAAAGAAGTCCACACTATAAAAGATAATTCCATTGGTATTGTGTCATTTAAGAAATGCTAGTTCCCTTTGTACAGTGCATGCTAATAAAATAATATCCGTTTAATGGTATGCCTCTAGTGCTACGCGTATACTCTGTATGGCGATTATGACGTCAGTAACCTGTTTCAAGACTGGCTATCTTAACGCCTACTATGTAGCCATATTAATCATGATGTGTGATATAGTTATTAAGTTTCCTAAAATTTGTTTGGTGTTGTCATATATCAACACTCTCATAAAAAATGAGTTTGATCAGCTGTTATTGTGCCCACGTATTCTATTCTGAGTGTTATAACAACCGCGCCACGCAATTTAATTTATTGCAAATTGGTGTTGCACGACGCGCTTGGTTAACTCCATCGGCAAATACGAACGCCCTTTGAACGTGGCTACGGCCCTGATGCGTACACACTAGATCACGCGCACTTTATGTATCATAATTGTGAATCGGACAAGGTATCTCTAGTTGTTGAGACACATATTTCGTACATCACAATTAAGTATTGCTACTTGGTTAGTTAGTTAGTTAGCTAGTTATTTCGTCATGTTATCAGTTTACAGCTACGTATTGTTAGTTAATTTATTTTCTGAAGGTTGGATGTTTTAATAGTGCGGAGAGTTTTCATAAATGTTGCCTTATGGGTTCGTTTCTCACTGAAAGTGCATTTTTACAAAGTGCGGTATCCAGTCCTTGGGACTGTTCAAAACACTTTACACTTCACCCCCTGGCAGACCTGTTCATTCCAAATTCCTTCTCTGAGTAGCATTCATCCGCCATGTAATTACTACGTTCACTTGTCCTTCCCATTTTGTAGCCATGTACTCATTTATACAGCTGAGTGAACTGTGGCAACGTGGAGTAAACGAAATTGCCAAAATTGGCAACAAGTGGATTCGAAACCGGGGTCTCTCAATTGAGAGTCCGGCGTTCTAACCGCACGACGCCCACCCCATAATAGTCCCATTATCTGGAAATACATGCCCCACCACCTATGTATTTGAACTGCACATGCAACGGAAATATTTACAAGCGACAATGCGTGACAGCCAGTGCGTCGCTAAACTAGATAACCTCTTTAATCATGCTGAATAGAGCGATGTTGCCGCCATCAAATTCAATTGACATATGCCAAAGTCACGGGTAGTTTAATGATATAATCTTCGCCATTGCAATACACCATACACGTAGTTAACGTTATATTAGCGTAACTGCATTGTGAACACTGCCGTGGTCGTTAACTTGAACACGGCTTCATATCGCCGACAATCTGCTTCTTGTTGGCATTGTATCGCTGTCGTGTGAACGACCTCGCACGCTATTAACTGGGTTGACAACGTCATCCAGCCGGTTCAATGATGTAATCAGTCAAAGTATAATGTGTTTTTTTTAGTACTTAGTTGTTCGTGGTTGATACTGGGTTTCACACGGCAAGGGATTGGGTTTCACACGGCAAGGGATAGGGCTTCTCTTCATACTGATTAATTGGGGAAGATCGTTTGTGAGTCTCCTTTCTTTTGACGCATTCCGTGTGGAAACATATGATGTGCGTTCATGCGTGCGTGCATGTGTGTGTCAGTGCGTGCGAGCGTGTGCACTGGCATGCGATCGATGTACGTGTTGAGTTTCATGTCGGACGTGGGCCATCTATTAATGGATGGACGCAACGACAGGGGTAACCGTGACAGAGTACGTTATGCGTACTCTCGGGAGGGGATCTAGGCTACTACTACTAATACTACTACTGCTACTACTACTACTACTACTACTACTAGTAGTAGTAGTAGTAGTTTATGCGGCACTCGGCTCGATCACGATATTTTTTGCCGTAGACACTTCCTGAAATTTGCGCGATCCCGATCGCGACCGGGGATTACTGTACAAGCGGGGTATTTGGCATCATAAACATGAGATTACTCAGCGGCATTTCACAATACTGTGTTCTGTGCAGTTGAGAGGTGCGTGCATGCGTGCGTGTGGCGTGTGCGCGCGCCTGTATGTACGTTTGCGTGCGTGAACGACTCATCATGAAACCGCGAGGCGACTGACTCTTGATTTCAGGCAATTTTCAACCGGAGAGAACACTTCAGTTGTCGATGTATTAGTTGGGAAATATATACAACGTTCAACGCATGCATGTGTAATACATTTCAAGCTATCATACGATGCAATATAACGATTGATACTTGCGTTGCATCTGATTTATTCAAGAATGCACGTGCATAACAGACGAGCAATCAACAAAGTGTAACCGTTAGAAAACAATACGTGTCGTTTGATCGAAGGCTGACAGTGTTAGTTTCACAGCAGTAGCAATTCAACATAAATTCATAAGAAATTCAGTTGCATGGATACGATCTAAACACGAGCGTAATCACAGAAACAATATGTTCTAGTCGTCCGTGCCACAGATCACTACTCGTAGGTGTCAGATGACATCAGCATACGTTTCAGCTGTTCCTCTACCTCGTCATCGGTTGCGTCAATGTTGCCATAGAAATGGTTTTCGGTCGATTCTTCATTTCGAGTCATTCTTTCCACCTAGAGAAAAGGTGTACAACATTGGAGTTAAACGCCACAGAACGACACTAAAGTTTCAGAATGTAACACGATTTAACAAGATTGCCATCGAAGGAAAAGGCACAACTGGCAAGTGGACATGAAAGCCGTTGGCTTGCCGATATTCAAACAATCTTTGGTCTATGGGCAACCCGCTCTTCTGAGATATTTGCCAATTTTGTTTTGTTGCCTGTTCTTTTTTCGGCACATGTTTGGAAAAACACCATAAACCCACGCAGCACAGGTGTGTCTACAGTTGTTACGAGTAAACAAACAACTTCTGACAGGACCCCCATCCACATCCCCCTTTACCCACATCTGCACGTGGACCTGACATTTAATAAACTCTTAATTTTCACCTTCCTCGCATATGAAACCAGAAAGTTCGTTTTACAAGTTTCCTATAAACCGTTACACATTTGCACCAAATAATAAATTTGCATTGCTGCAATGCTGATTTGAATAAAACAATTAGTACAGTTTCAATCCGTAATGAGTTTGAAGTTCTTCCAAATGTGGATTCTATCGAAAATGTACATGTATCGTATTATGGGGAAGTGTATTTAGTTTCAGTGATTTTAGTTATTCAACTTGGGATGTTTAATGTGCATAAACTAAAGAATGCCATCACATAAAAGAAACATATTTGTTGTTAATGTTGCTCACAAGGTCATTCGTAAGTCAGAAAAAGTAAATTGTTAACTAAATTACTTAGCTTTCCAAATATAGCTTAAATTAATTGAAACAAATCCAATATTAACTTAACTAAACTAATTAATCTAGTAGATTAATTGCCCCATGCTTGGCATGGCCCATAAATAACACCTTGAGTGGGTGATAAGTACCATTGGAACGATATATGTGGGGTATTAATTACTCTACCCGTATCGCATAAAAACATAACCTACACATTTCATGAGTGGACTTATGAACGTTACGTCGCACGCAGCGCTAGTGACTTTTTTGTGGCATTTTACATCATCGGGTGTACAAATCGATTTTGTTTTCAGTGACGTATTTAGGATCTCGCAAAGGGGGGGGGCAGGGGGGACTTAGTCCCCCTTAGTTTACAATGTTACCATATAGCGGGGCAACGGAAAACATAAAAAATATGCCCACCAAAAATGCGCCACTAACTGTTTTTCAGGTCTGCGTTTTCGATGTCATTTTGGTTTGTTTCATGGAATGGACACCTCTTATGCTACTAAACTTACCACAGGGGGCGAAATCGTGGCCACGGAGTCATCTACAAATGAAAATCAAACGTTGTACATTGAGAAAACAAAACTAAACTGTGCAAATCACTCGTTTTCAACCACTTGTTGACCACATATGCCTGTTGGAATACAACACATGTTTTACCTATATCATAACAGGATAATCGGTTTGGTTGGGGTGAATTTAGCTGCATGGGTGCAATAGCCAGATATTAGACGTGAACAGAAAAGATCTTGATATTAAATGGGCAATGTCGGATAGTTTTCACGTAAAATAATGCTATGTAACGTAAACATTATGTATTTTAGCATACTGACCGCTCAAATGTGGTTAATAAACCACAATTTGAATACGTTCAATTGTACACTTATGTGTTCATGACTATCGTCCGTGCCGTTCTCAGCATGCCAAGTAAACATGGTAATCGTGTCAAAACGTTCAAAGTAACCATACAGCGGTCAAATTATATTAGCAAACTGTGTTACATTAAGTAGATTTGGGCGATCAGTGTATTAAAATAGATGTAGTTTATAATATATCACAATCAGACGCCTACGCATTTCATCACTCCTCCGATACTAAACAGTTTAAGCTATAAGTTTAAGTTATAAGTTGTTCGCTCAGCGTATCGCTAGTTCATTAACTTATAGCCACTGACGTCAGCTGAATTTGCCGGCTCGTGTACTTCACAAGTTTCGCGACGAGATATGCATACATAAATATTGACAGAATGGTCTCCGTTAGTGAATATGCCACTAATAAAATTTTAGACGTTATTTCAAAGAAGACATGCTTAAGTTATACAGCAGATGTAATCTAAATATCTAAGAACAATTACAACTTAACAGCCCTCGGAAAAACAGTAATTTAACTCTACTGTTATACGTTTAAGAACGAGTCGACAGACACGCTGTTGAACAATCACTCATGCCTGGCATGTTGAAGGCCGAGAAATGCACTCGAGTGATCTGTGGCCGGGGTCTCAATCTCAGCCCCATCTGTTTTTTTGGTCCAACCTCCCACAAATTCCACGGCCCACCTATATATGCCACAAACCTCCCACCTCCCACCATTTTTAGGACCAACCTCCAACTTCCAACTCCCTGTCGTACCCCGTCACACGAGCGCTTAATGGCCAAGTTCGCTACTTGAAACTTATAGCTGAAACTGTATTATGACTACGTTTGAGATAAGCTCAACTTATTTGCTATAATTTATGGCTGATTTTATGATTTGTTTTATGATTTTACGTATACCCTACATGACACATGAACTGTGCATGCGGAATGACAGAATGTACTAGGTGGGTATAGCATCTTCATTGAACATGCCTACGTCATAATAAAATAGGAATACAAACATTGGCTAGAATACATTGTATACCCGACATGCATTGTACTGAAGCGTTTGAACAATTCTAATTATACGCAACACGTGATGACAGGGAAGACAAAGTATGTGGGCATTGCATGGGAGACTTACCTTTCTCTGTGATCAGACCCATGACCACTGAGAATGGCTTCAGTGTTGCAGTCGATGCTCCGTACAACCACTCCAGGGAGATGTGATTCAAGAGCATCACTTTACGCATTTGGTCCGTTGTATCATCTGAACAACGAAGACAAGACAAAGTAAAACTCTCCGCCAAGAAGCGCCCAAACGATGCAGTGTTTATCGGCCTTTCCACTTTCTGTATTAGCAAAATTGAAGCAGACGTGGGCGTGAAACACCAACGTTTGTACAAATATTAACAATAGGGGACACAAGTCTCGTCAGCAACCATGTTGTTTTTATGCAAATATGTCCACAACTGCCCATACATGCTCACTTCCGGCCCCAACGACACGATGCCCGCTATAGAATTTCACGCATAACACACTCGGAGTTAAAATAGAAAAAACAAGCAATAACACATAAAATTTACATCTATTATTTATTATGGCAACATATTTATTTTACCATGACATAGGTACATTTAACCTGTCATGGAGTGCACCACTCAGGGGCTGGAAGTGCATTATCTCATCAAATGTAGCTACGAAACAAAAATCACTTGTATTATTTTGTTAATTGGTTTGGCAGGTAATCCACTTTGGAATTGCATGCAGATCAAACCAAGACATTTGTTTGTAGGTAATACTATTTTACTACATCGGATCATAAAACAATGTTGTCAGTAAATTTATATAAGAAACACGAGCTTAATTTGACTTGTTAGCATAATTTAGTATGATAAATATTTACAGACTACTTGCCTTCCGCGTCTTTGGCCAAGTCTGCTGAGAAAGATATGTAGGAATCAAGGCGTTTCAGCACACAATCTAAATCTGTGTGTAGGGCTCCAAAAAACGCTGGGTAATCCAGTGATGTCACGTCCGCTGTAACGAAACAATAAAAATTACCTCATTATATCCCAAAAACAACTACGAAAAGAACTGATGGCGGAAAACAGCTGGTACGCTGGTGCGAGCAAGTTGTAAATCAATGGGAACATCAACACAGTATTTTCATTTCGCAATTAGCTAACAATGTGTATTAGTATACGATTAATAACTGATAATGTTGGTAAAAAAAACCTTTCCAATGTAGCAACACATTTTATCTCTTGTGACTCGTCACATAGCCTAATGTTAGTGTACACAAACAATAATATCGTGGGTGAATAGCCTAATGTTAGTGTACACAAACAATAAATATAGTTTATCCGATGACTTCGTCAAACTCAAATAACATCTTTGCACAAACGAGCTACCATATCGTAGTTGATACTAGATAGGTTTGATTTTTCGCGAAATGATCATAAAAACCCAGACGAATAAAATAGTTAATCGAGGAAGGCCCTTTAAATGTGCCGCCTACGTACGCCTTCTACCAACGTTTCGGTTGTCGTAAGGAATATGCAAATCACAACCTATGGCTACATTAAAATCTAATAACTTAACCAGATGACTACATATAAATGCCTGATATTCAATGTTACAACGAGATGATGCTATACCCACGTGATGTCTTGACGTATTTCTTCATGTTATTGCATTTCTCAACAAACTTGGATATCACTGAAAAACAATAATGTTTTGAAGCGGTTATTGAATACTGCAATCGATATAATGTAAAAAATAAAGCGGAGATGGGTGATTCCATCAGTACATTCGAAAGTATTAGCATGAAACCAAATTGTATATCATGTCTCGATAGCAGAAATAGATTCAATATTTTAAGTAAGCCAGTCGTAATCATAGTTCATGATTGTTTGACGATTTACATGATTATCCATATAGCGGTGTGTAGCACAGTTAGCTAGACTACGACAGGTCACCCATATACACCATAGGTGAGGCATTTCACTTTACTTCACACCAGGCAGAAGGGAACTACGGCTTTTAGTGTTTCATCCGATAGAATGAACGAAGTTGCCCAAGTTTAAAAACGGCACCAGGTGGGCACCGTCCCAGGTCCAGTCGATGGACAGTCCGGCGCATTAACCAAGGTGCCACAGCGTTACACAACAGTTACTGGTAAACAATATGATATCAAAGAATAAATGGTGACTTGCGGACATTTGATCAAGGAATAAATTGGTGTCATGGCTTAGGAATTTTAGGATGATCCCTACCTCCTTTCCTGAGTTTAATCGTTGCTTCCTTCCAGGCCAGAATGAGCTCTTCGATGTTATCGATGAGGCAAGACACGCCGGGGTTGCCTTTCATATTGTCGTCTGGAACAAAGTCAGCGTCACCTCATAAAACGGATAAAGCAATACGGTTGCATTTCAGGAAGAAAACGATAAACAGCACGCGTTTCTTTGAATAAGTTATATATCTTCTGATCCAGGCTGCTCAATTATATTTCTGTTTTCATGCTACGAGTAAAGTACAAAGCGTTTTTGAATCATGTAGCAAAACTGCACAAACGATTAAAGCATCGCGTCGATATTAACAACGAGAAGACTGCATTATCCCACGCACCTTTATCTGTGGAGTCTTCAAGTAATCCCTTGCATCGGTCCTCCATTTTAAAGCCTTTAAAAACAAATTTAATTCATGATGCGATATTTTGTGTACTACAGTTAGTAGCAAGCATAGATATATTTATAGCAATACTGATGCATAAGACACAGATGAATTAAACAAGAACATACGCCTTTCAAACAGTGGCGTATCTAGAATCTCTCAAAGGGGCAAACTTAATCAACCATTAGTTTAACATGCGGCGATGAAGTGGCGCAGCTGAAAAAGCCAAGAGGGGCAGTGGCATAGCAGTCTCCACCAAACACGCCACTGCTTTCAAAGTCTAGTATGGCTTCTTGACGTGGTGTAATACACTCGAAGTAACTGCGAAACAACATTTACACTTAGAATAGTGCAAAATACTTTGATAGGTCACACGCACACCCACGTACACACGTACACACGTACATACCCACACACACCTACCCACCACCCCCACCCAATACACACACACCAGCTTCAGAAATGTTTTCTTGACATTTCGTTACTGGCTTGTGTGTACTAGTGGCCTCTGTTTGAGGCACCTCTATGTAACCCCATGCGCTTCAGGTGTATACAGTGTTTGGTATACTTTATATATATTGTATAACAAAATATTGTTGATGCTACCCATGCCACTGACGACTGCTGCCGAGAGTTCATCCGCAAACACTGGTGAACCCTGTCTACTTAGATGAAGCCCATCCCTCATGAACATATCAGCTCTCCCAACAAAACATCCCCACAAATCTAACTTCCTCTTCCCTACATGGATGTTAACTAGCGTGTTAATTGCCATCCTCCTCCATTTCGATAACCGTGCCCCCTGCTTTCCATTACTGGTAAAATCCCTGACGTAATTATCTACACAAACCCGTGTCTGCCTAAGTGTTCTGACTAATTGTCTGTATTTCATAACTATGGCAGTTGTGAAATATCTGCGTTATTAGTCCCTACGTGTGCTAAAATAGATCCTCCCTTGCCAGGACCCAAAATTTCTGCTACCCCCTCTGTGATAGCCTCTATTGCCCCTGGAAAACAAACCTGCGCGTCGTCCCCCTTGTTTAGCGCTCTGTCAGCCTTCCTAAATATTGAATCCCCCACAAACACCCTCGCTCTCCTCCTCACCCCCTCTATCACTACCTCAGAGTAGCTCTTGCATTCTGTCCTACAGTCATGTCACCTGGCAGCGTGTTGTCCCTCTCCCTCTCGCCCTCCAACATGTCACCTTTCCCTTCCCTCTCCTGGCTATATTGCGCTCTTGTCGACTTCACTCCTGATGCTATTGTTTCTTTCGCTCCCGTCGCCCCCCCCCCCCCGTTTAGCTCATTCCAGTCTCCTTCGCTCCCGTCTCCTTGGCTCCCGAAGCCCTGCCTCTCGCCGCCTTCCCTCTCCTTAGTAAGGAAACGCGAGGGATGGCGACGACAGTCCTTACTTCATATCTCGCCACTTCCTTGTCAGCACCTCCCAGATTGACGTGAGCTCTCCCCAGCATCTCTCTCATCGTCTCCCCCCACTTTATCATCCACTGTCCCCCCAATGGAACCACTGGTACAACCCACCTCTTCCCTTCCCACCAATTCCAAAACGAGCTACCTGAGCTGTTTCATCTCCACCTCTAGTTCCTTCATCTTCGCACATCCCCAACACTCAAAACTAAAACTATCCGCCTGAATCTCAACCCAGGACTTCTCACGCCCGGTATTGACGAAGTCCACCCAGTTGCTACAATTCTCACATATTAAAAGCTAGTTGCCTTTACCTGCCATTTGCACGGCGCCATGAGAGAATTTCGATTTAGTTAGATTGTATTAGATTAATATTGTTTATGATGTTCTTTCCTTGCTACTTTGGTATTGAATAAGGCTGTTTTCTGCGTTCAAAAGAACACCTTTCTCTGGATTATTTAGGTTTTTAGTTTAATTTTGACAACTATGTTCAATCTGCTAAGCTCATGCCAACCAAAAAGCCACCTGCGAATACGTCGAACAATGTGTAAACAAAACAATAAGTCTGCCACCTGCGAATACGTCGAACAATGTGTAAACAAAACAATAAGCCTGCCATCTGCGAATACGTCGAACAATGTGTAAACAAAACAATAAGCCTGGCATCTGCGAATACGTCGAACAATGTGTAAACAAAACAATAAGACTCAGTGTACACCAACTTACGTTAAAATCCTGCTGTTAGTTCCTTTTTACCGAAAACGTTTACTATAACTGTGTCAGACATTCCATTATGTATTTATTTATATAAAGGTATCACTGTACCTCATACACATTCAACAATGTAAACGATAGTTTCATAAACCAATATAAATACGTCAATCTGTACCAAGACCAAGTTTCTGGGACTAAGTTACTCGAAAATATTGCCTCCGATTTACTTAATTAGTTTATATATTTACTATATACTCAAATATGTATATAACAAGTCTATGTATAATGTAATAGTAATAATAGTAATACTTATTCTAATCACAACATTCCATTCTTTCTGACAATTCATCATGCCACCTAAATTTTCGAAAAGTAAACAAACTTCCCTGCCGGAGTCCGGGACCAACTTACGCTAAAATACTGCCTCTGACCAAATGTTAACAAAAACTGTTTCTTACTTATGCAATATAATAAATGCATATAATACGTTTGGGAAAGTCCTGAGAACATGTGTTACACCACCATGCCTGTATAGTCTGGAGACAGTGGCGTTGACATAATAACAACAACAGAAGCTGCAAGTGTGTGAGAATAACGGGGTTCGGCGAATAACAAGAACAAAGAGGGTGGACAGAAGAAGGATGAACGACCTAAGGAAAGAGGTTGGGATGCAATGCAGCCTAACAGGAAGATTGGTTAGAAGCAGGATGAGATGGACAGGCCACTTGGTAAGAATGGATGCAAGCAAACTAGCAAAGAGAGCAGAGGTGGAAAAAACATCAAGGACGCAGGAAAAGGGGAAGGCCACAGCTGAGATAGGAGGACTGCGTGAGGAGGGACATGAGAAGATCGGGGGAGGATGAAAAATGGAGAGAGGGAGCAGCCGATAGAAAACTATGGAAAGAAAAAACAGAAAGAGTGGCTCGACAATATTTTACCTGACCCTCACCCCTGTACAGGAGGGAACAAGGAGGAAGAGCACAATACGTTTGTGTATACTATATATGTAACAGTAATAGTTATTCTAAATATTCCACGCTTTTTCTGACAATTCACTGCACGAAATTCAAACCGCTGCTGCGGCAAGGTTCTCCCGACTTTTGTCTCCGCTTGCGGTCGATACCAGAAACACTCACCTCCGACGTATGCGCGGATTAGTATCCTTTCACTCTTTTCCTTTATATCAGAGACATCAGTCCTCATGCTGTTCATCTTTTCGCCATACTCTAGAATGGCCGCTTTGTACTTGTCAGCGGCTACAAATAATGCGAAACAAATTACAATTAATGCTAAATAAATGTCATGGTTTGGGGGCAAATCACATAAAAACATAATAAAAAGTAACCACATACAACCAAAATCATGAGTATCGTGGTTTACTCAGAATATGTTCTAAAAGTGGGAAATTCCGGTTATTTCTCCGGTTGACCGAGGGCTGACATGTTCACCAGCGAATTGAGGACGTGGTTGTGTTTCAATGATACTATAATTTAATGTTTTAGTTATGGCGAAACGCAAGTGCAATGATTATCCGAATCGAAACAGAGTGGTTAGAATAGAGGGGAAAGGGGGAAATATACCTTTTTGAGTGAACTTTCCATGTGGCTTAAATATTTTGTAGTTCCGTAAATTTCGTGATTTGAAATGTTGCGACTAAAGAATAAACAGGTTGACGACAACCCGGCATACTTCTCTCTGAGAGCAGAAGGACAAAACACCATGGTTCGTTTAATTCAATCGTGTGCGAATTATTAGTTTGGCAGAATTTACTTTGAGCTGCATTATGGACGCTTCTACACTGATTCAAGTGGTTGGAAGATGGGGTCCACTGCTTGTTATGCATTCACCCTCTGTGTGATATATGCTGCTTCCCCTGGCATAGACACCAGGTAGAAGGGACCGTTTGTTTTTAGGGTCTTTTTTGAAAGCTTTTAAAGATCAGCACGGGTGACTCGAACCCTGGTTCTCTCGACTGACGGTCCGGCGTTCTAACCGCCGAGCCACTTCGCCCCACATCCACTTGGTAAAGTTATGTTTGAATTGTCGTTCTGTATATACCGATAGCGACATCATGTTCGATTGTATTTCAACAATTTGCTACACGGGAACCTGAGCGAACATTGTACAACATTAAAATTAACGTAGCTTTACAAATACGTACTGGATAAGCTTTGAACAATATTGGCAAACTAATAATATAGACGTAGCGAATGATAAAGAAATTAAGTTGACATGAAATGGCATTTGAGGTTTATCCAAAATTAGTCATTACACATTCAAGAAGACCAAAAGCCGACTACTTTTTAAATGGTTGTATTCAGCTAATGATCAATATGTAAACATATTTCCACTTACACTGAGACGCTTCAGACATCGACTTCGCATCTGCGGATATCTCTGTCAGAGTTGCTTTGGCGCTTTTAACTACTTCGATGTAACGTGTTTTCATTTTCAACACTTTCGGCTTCGTCACAGCTACACAAAAACAAAGTTACTCGTAACGATTTTTACAATCCTCGATCAAGGCAACTGCGGTTAATTAATAAAATAATTGGAACCATACCGTTATGGGCAACGATGAATTATTAACCAAACGGTACTAGTTAACACGTTAAGTGAATACAATAACAATTTTGTATTGATACAAACGGACTGATAAGATACAACGAACGCACGTGGTATTCCGAGGTTCCCGCCCTGAGCACTGACTTCATCACGTTTCTGAACTCCGGTGTCCCCTTCCTACAAGGAGAAATTTGCCATATTATTGCAGCCTAATTATCTCGCGGAACGCCGAAACAAATTCAACCATTTACTGAGATGAGTTTCATAAACTGTACATTGGTATGATAACGTAAACTCTACTCTGACTTGATGTTTAGCCTTTTAAATTATTTAAATATGTAGAATAATGGTTTCGCACACATTTCGCAGGACATGTCACGTATCTATATACACCAAGTACATCGCTTTCCAGCTCTCTATGACCCTCATGCCCGCCACCCACTGGGGTATCTAGGATATCACATAGGGGGGAGGTGGGGGCAAGCTATGTCACCCGATAGTTTTCCGTGCAATCGTGTAGCGGCACAACGACAAAATGCGGCAAAATACGCCAAGGAGAGGGGGCGTGGGTGAATTCCCCAGTAAGTACGTCGCTGCCACTGCCACCAGCCCGTCTTCTTCTTTCGCATGCGCAGAGCAGAGTTTTACAGTTGTATTTTGAGTGTGTTCAACATTTCTCGATGGCTTTAGGGGAAGCACAGTGTACCTCAGAGATTCCTCCGCTGAAGGCAAACAGGCGGCAGTGGATGACGATGTTACTTAATTTTAGTATATGCTTAGCACCAGACCACTTTTTAAATACCGTCTCTTATTTCACTGTAGTGTGGTTTACTACCCTTTTGTAATTAGTTTATTTAATATTAACATGTAATATAACATTTAATGGAATATAGCTTATAATTTATAAATATACTTTTTATTTAATTATTTTACTGTGTAAGCGTGGCCATTGTATAGACTTTATTATTTTTCAACGCTATTGTATTTTACGGGCCTCTGAACCGAATTTATATTCCGGAGATACGTCACTATACAAATAAAAGTTATTTGTTGTTATTATTATTATTACTAGTATTATTATTACTATTATGAACGGATTGCTGGTCGTGGTTGCATTCGCATCTTGCTGCGTCTTTGATGCGCAATTAGTGCATCAGATGTCAGCATTGTCCGTGCGGAGTTTTGATGTTCGTACAGAGTTTTGATGTTCGTAGATAGTTTTGATGCGTCGAGGAAGATCAAATCCTGGAGGTTCGGTTTTGGGGTCCGGGAAAGGCTGTCGCGAAGTGAGGCGTTGTACAGTTCCACTGATTGTGCAAAATCTAGGAATTAAGAGCCATGCACACTGGGGCAAAACGACCTCTACAGGGCGGGTCAAGACGCCCCCTGGGCACGTTGCCCAGACATAATTTGTTCAATTTATACTCTCAATCAGGTAATGGAAAATGTTTTTGCTTTGATAAACGTTACGTGCTTTTAATTGTACCATCTATCATTTCATATAGATGGTAGGTGCAACTTGGACTACACTGTATTACTTAATTAAAGCAAAACAGTCATGGTTTGGGAGGTACGCCCCTAAAAGGGTAACCATTTACAACTACCATTAAGAATATGATGCCAGTGGTTTGATCTAGAGGTGGGTGATTCTAATCACCAAATTTCAGTTTTCGTGGTCACTGACATGTTGACAAATAAACGCCAGGCAGTTCTTGGAAATCGATTCAGGTAAAGTTCCGAGCTGCTACTCCAGAACGCACGTAGTAAGCAAATACCAACATAGGTTGCCTAAGCTTAAACGCAACAGCATGGCCTTACCCAGACCCGTCCTCGGGGACTAGATAAAGGTGGTTCTGGGAAATGTAAGATGTTGTAGAATTTCTTACCCGTTCTCTTCAATATTAAGGCCGTATGAAGAGGTAAAGCCAGACATGCATTGGTCTGACCAATACATATGGCCAACACCCGAAGTGTGAATGAATCGTTGATCAATACACATTTCCAAGTCAGTGACATATCTCAGACAGTCGGTGGTCCAGCTCTACTACACAAGCAACAAATCGCTCGTTGTTTTTCACTACTTACGCGCATGAGTATTTAGGGAATAATACACAGTTTATTGGTGTCACAAGAGCGTTACCAACCGGATGACGTCATGAGTACCGGGGTCAGGAGTGACGTTGAGTGGCGTCAACAAACAGTATATTAGTGCCGTTACATAACGGCAAATCAACACTTGAACGTACTGTTTCTTCCTAGATTTCTAAGCATGTAGCTGGCGCCCGTCTCATGAAGCATCCGTTGCTTACGAAGTAACTGATGCGGACGTTTGACGCAGATTACATAAATTACAACAATCATAGAAAACACGCCAAGCGTTCGAACAATCGCGTGTTTATGCAAACACGCGTATTCGGTCGCGTTCGAAATGATTCAACGGTCAGATGGCTTTTGAGAACGAGGCAGCAGTGTGTTATCTGGGTAGATATGTCACGGTAAATGCTCTAGACCAATAAGATAGCTTTATTGCCGTGACATATCCATCCAGATAACACACGGCCACCTCGTTCTGAGAATCCTATGTTAAGCATACGTTTGTATTATACAAAATGGCATGAATATTTATAGTTGTGGAAGTACAATTTAATTGAATAATGCTATTCTCGTTTAATTATGTTAACTAGCATGTTCCGGACGGGTTAACTTGGTAGTCTTGGTAGTGTTTACCAAATGTCAGGATACAGATATCCCAGAAATATCTTTGGTAACGTGTAGGCACTGCCCTTATATGTGACGTAACTTTGGAAAATCGAAGAAACCACGCATGACGTTATCAACAACTGTACGTAATTGTTCACGTAACTTTGCGGTCAGTAACTACAAAGGGTAATCCTATTGTCCGTAAAAAAAGTAAAAACGAGGTGAATTTCGAAAAAATGGCACTGAGACAACCCAACCGTGGGGTCGTAGATGACCCGACGTGGGTTCGTAGATGAACCCCTGGACATTTGGCGCCCGAGACGCTAAGCGTCTAGGAGTAACGTAACATTTAACAAGATGTAGCAAGATTTGCCATCCAAGCCAAAGGCCCAGATGGCAAGTGGACAAGGAAGCCATTGGCTTATCGAGAGTCCTGAGATATGTGTCAACCTTGTTTTTAAACATATTCACGCTGCTAGCAGTTACACAATCTGTAGACAATTTGTTCCATTCATTTATTGTCCTCTGTGAGAACGAGTGCTTTCTGATGTCCAATCTACATTGATCCTTTACTAATTTTACCTCATGTCCTCTAGTTCTGCTATCCTTCTTGAGTGAGAAAAACATATTTCTATAAATATTTTCATACCCATTCAATATCTTAAAACTTCAATCTGATTTCCTCTTAACCTCATTGTCTCTAGAGTTGTTAAACCACATTCTTTCAGGCGTTCTTCATAACTGAGACACCTTAGACTATCTATATCCTTCTTACGATATGGGTTCCATGCTTGTATACAGTATTCTAAATGAGGTCTAACTATTGCTTTATAAAGAGGTATAATTAACTTTTTTCCCTTGTATGTTATGTTTCTTCTAATCAATCCAAGAATTTGATTACCCTTTGAAGCTGCAATACCACACTGCTCTGAAACTTTCATATCAGCGCTTATTTTAACTCCTAAGTCCTTTTCTTTTACAGTAGTACCCAGAACAGTATCTCCCATTTTATAGTTTACATCCAAGTTCCCATGTCCTGTATGTAGGCATTTACATTTACAAACAAAACATACGTACTCACGGTGGATTATATTAAGATGTACATAGAGTTAAAGAATAAAACCAGTGATATTGGCTCTGTGAATATATGTTACAGTCATTCTGCGTAATCAATCATTTCGCGTAACGTTATAACACAGTTTGACTGGTGACCATTTCAATCGTACTGTGTAATAACAATTTGTGTACTTTTGTCATTATATTTTGTTCCGATGTTAATTGTGCATTAATGTCAACTTTCATAATTATTCAGACATTCACATTACTCAAGTAAATAAACAAAGTGAATAAATATTTGCTATACATTTGCAAATGGAAAAAAATTGCAAATAATTTATCCCTCTCTGTGTACAAGACACTAACCCTCCCCCTGATAGTTTGATTGACAGTTATCTCACTAGTGTTCTCTGATTTGATGGACAGGTAATGGATGACCCAACCATTCTCCAACTGGGAATGCTAATTGCCTAACAATGGTGTCTGTCTCAATTAGCTATTGTCCATTGCCTGTGCTTATAAAAATAATAGACTGAATGACTGCTATGGACAACAAGACCCAAATTGACGCAATCCTGCTTGACTTTGCTAAAGCCTTCGACAAAGTGCCTCACCTATGTCTTCTATCAAAATTTACCTCCTACGGAATCACTGGAAACACTCAAAATTGGATAAAATCTGTCCTATCCAACCGCAAACAGAAAGTCTCAGTTAACGGTGCCCTGTCGGACATCACAGATGTCACATCTCGTGTCCCACAGGGTTCAATTCTAGGACATGTCCTCTTCTTACTCTACATAAATGACATAGATGGGAACATCAAATCTTCTATACGCCTTTTTGCAGATGATAGTATTATATATCGTAACATTTTTTTCAAAAACCGACCACGAAATTCTCCAAACTGACCTAAACCAACTCCAAACATGGTCAGACAAATGGCAAATGGAATTTAATGTATCTAAATGTGTCTACCTTCCAATAACAAACAAAACTAAACCCAGCCCACACAAGTATTCGCTTTCTGGCCAGCCATTATCCACTGTATCCAGCCACTCATATCTCGGAGTAAAATTGGATACCAAATTAACCTGATCAAATCACGTCACTGACATAACTTCAAAATCTTCGAAATTTTTGGTCATGATTAAACGAACTCTTGGCCCATGTAAACCCGAAGTTAAACAAACGGCCTACAACATGCTAATCCGGCCAAAACTCGAGTACTCTTCACCCATATGGAATCCCCACACATTTAAAGCCTTGAAAGAGTGCAACACTCTGCTGCCAGATTTGTTAAAAATGATTACAGACGGAACACAAATCCAGCAGATCTAATTACTGCCTTTGAATGGCCAACCCTTGAATGAAGACGCATCATTAAACAAACCACAACCTTCTACAAAATTCTAAATAACATTATTGAGATCACCCCTCCTCCAGGCCTACTAACCCGCTCTCGAACAATACATAGCCCCCAGGTGTCATATAAATGCAATGGTCTTTTCATTTTATCCCCGAGCCATTCGCATCTGGAATATGATTCCACCAAAAATTACCAACATAAAAAACCCAAAATCATTTCAAGAAGCTTTTATGGAACTCCCTTTCAGCACACCTCCTCACCTAAACTGCCTTTAAAACACAGTGCTCAGCGTAAACTTATCCATGGTGTGGATAAAATAAATAAAACTATAAGATAAAAAACATTTCAGCAACATTAAAGTTAGTAGTCTTTTAGTCGAATGTACCACCCACAGCGCATGCACACAGTCCACTACAAACTCCTGCGTTAACCCAAGTTTGGGCTGTTTGGAGTATAACCATTTGATACTTGAGTGCCATCTCACAAAAGTTTTGTATCACACGGCCTTTAACCTTGAAGCGAGCAGCGGAAGTGGCTTTCCAGCTGTTGGTTATATTTCTCCTATTCGGAGCAGAGTGATAATGGATCTGAATTCACAGCGCAAGTCATTAGGAAATGTTGGCCTCAGCTCACCATGGTTCATGGAAAACCAAGACATTCACAAAATCAGGGATCAATAGAGCGTGCAAATGGTGACATCAAGGATATGCTGGCAGCTTGGATGACTGAAAACAATACACAGTAATTATGTTTGTCGTGTTAGGTTTGTTGTCTGTGCAACGGATATAACATGGGTCTATGCTTTGTGCAAAATATGAAGAACTCTGCGTTAAACGCACACCATATGCCGCAATGTTTGGTGCAGAGCCCAAAGTGGGACTGACATCTTCCAGCCTCCCATCTGAAATACATGGGAGGCTTCAGAGAGAGTATTATCTCTTGGCTGTTCTCAGCAACCCTACAGAAGCCACAACAGAATCCTTTATGCCCACAACGCCTTCTATCCCAGTCAGACACCAACTAAGACAAACATATATTTTCGAATCAAAATGGAACATTAATATATAACTTCTTTTGAATACTCTCTTCTTCCACTATAAACTCCATCTCAGGTATTCTAATAAAACAGTTTTCTGATCACCAACTTTATATTATATGTCTCAGCCCTATTTTACATCGTGAACCACCGCCAAAATACATAAAAGTAGACTAAAGGTATTACGAAAACAGCTGCCTTTCATGCATGTCTAAGGCAAAAACTGAGGTTTCAGAAGTTGTTTTGCAACTACGCAGTTTGGTAGCCCCGCACACACGCACGCACGCACCTACGCCATGAATCTAACGGCTTGAAGATCAGTTGAGTGAACGCCTTCGAAGTTGTACGACACCCCTCAGTTTGTATCCGAGCTGAAGCTTAACTTGTACATGGAACCCACCGCAATACACACACGCAGCAGAGTGCGTGTCGTTTAGAAGAAAAAACAGTGTCAAACTAAACATTACTGGGATTACATAATATACTTTGACTGATTACTTCGTTCCGTCGTCTTCGACCGAAGGGTGTAAATTTATTATACACTAAATTGAACCAGATTTAAGTCCCATGGGAAATAACATGTGCGCGCTTTCACAAAACAGCGATAAAATATCATCTGAACAAAATTACTGAAGAGTAGTTCAAGTTAATTGCCAATGTTGCACTTTATATTGATAGAAACGATCTTCCTTTTCACAAAGCAGGCACGCTAATAATATGATAATGTTAACTACATGTGTGCTGCGTGTCTGGAGGCGAAGATTATATCAATAAAGTACCCGTGACTTCGCCGTACATCAGTTGGGTTTGACAAGAAGCGGGTTGTCGGCTTTCTAAAGACTCGTTTAAGTTAATGGCCACTGCCGTACGTGATATGTGCAACAACGCTGTTCCTTTCAGATTTTCACAATACAGTTATGCCAATACAACGTTAACTATGATAATTATGTTTGTCGTGTGTGACGCGAAGGGAGCGAAGATTATATCATTAAACTAACCGTGACTTCGGCATGCGTCAGTTAAATTGACGGCGGCAACTTCGCTTTATTCTGCTTGAGCAAAGAGGTTGGGACAACGCTAGGTTTGTTGTCTGTGCAACGGATATAACAAGGTTTTTTTCGCGTGGACGCTAGATGCATAAATCGTTCGATGACACAATCATCCAGGTACCGGGAACCAGAAATTAGTGTACTAAAAGTTTTATAATTAGATGCGTAATCGCTTGATTCATGAAATTGAGCAAAGAAGAAACGATCGTACCAGTAACAGATCAATAAATATTTAGAGGGAAGAGTCACCATGGAAGGTTTCTAGAAGTAATTATTATCTCGGTAACGATTTACTCTCCTCCATACTGGATACTCGCAGAGTGTACGTAAAGTCACCACATAATGTCAAGTGAAGTCTCCAAGGGAAAGTATTTGCTTCTTGTGCGAATATTAACCGGCTAACGTGTGTATGATCAGCACTGCAAGTGATACCGTTAAACCAATGTGGTGACCAGTTTAAAAGTTAACATTTACCAACACTCATAATTATCATAACTGTGACCTTTCATTTCTATGCCTTTGCCAGACCTGAGCTGACATAACAAAGCGGACATCGCCTCTGGGCAAATAGGGAAAAGGAGGGTAACGTGGGCCCCCACTGCCATAGCTACACTGGGGTATGCCAATGGTAGTATTGTTTAAATACGCGCGGGGAAGGGGATACCAACTAATATCGCACGTGACGTGGCATATAGGTACGAATAAAAATCCGTGATTTACACATTTGCGTCTTAGGAATTTTTCTTTTAGCGTGTCTTACAAACAGCATATTTGCATAAATGGCCCGGGTATTTAGCCATAGATGGAGTATGTATGAGGAAATTCAATATTCAGTGGAATGTGTATGTGCATTTTGATGTGAATGCACGTGTTGAAACCAAAACGACATCCGGCCAATACTCTTTGCAAGAGGCCAAAGTGAGCAGTGGCAGCAGTTGCTGTGCAAGTCGTTATAATTTGATAATGTCAATATGTATACTTTAACAAGATTTAACAAGATTTAACAAGATTTGCCATCCAAGCCAAAGGCCCAGATGGCAAGTGGACAAGGAAGCCATTGGCTTATCGAGAGTCCAACAATGTTCACCTACTTATAACCCGCCCTTCTGATATATGTGTCAACCTTGTTTTTAAACATATTCACGCTGCTAGCAGTTACACAATCTGTAGACAGTTTGTTCCATTCATTTACTGTCCTCTGTGAGAACGAGTGCTTCCTGATGTCCAATCTACATTGATCCTTTACTAATTTTACCTCATGTCCTCTAGTTCTGCTATCCTTCTTGAGTGAGAAAAACATATTTCTATCAATATTTTCATACCCATTCAATATCTTAAAAACTTCAATCTGACCTACGGACTAAATCACAAACTAGTGTCAATTTATAAATTAGTGTGTAAAGCTCATTAACATATTACACGCCATAATCAGTAAATTATACAGGTTTTATGTTGTGCAGATATATATTGGGACAGTAGGAAGGGTGAAGGACGGGCGCAATGTGGTGGGTGTGGCCAGTGGGCTCATCAGGAGTGTGCAGTGTATGAGCGGGGGTTGTCTACGTGCGAGATGTGTGCCAATGACTGAGTGACATGGGACACTTTTTTGATGGGGCCCGCTTTGGCCTCCAATTTTTTTTCATAAAAAATATGTCGCATACACGCATACGCACCCACGCGCGCGCACGCACGCTCACGCGCACACATTTATGCAAAGTTGCGCTGGCATTGTGAAAGCTTTATTTGCTGCATGGCGAAGTTGCCTATGTTGAGGCGGTGGCCTCTGGTGAGGAGGTGACCTCTTGTAATAGAGACCTTATAAAAGGGAACCACTGTACCTATAGGTCAATAAACTACAGTAGGTGAGACTGGGGCTAGTTGTAACAAAAACAGCATGTTTGAGGATTGTGGTTATTTTCTGTGAACTTACAAATGGCTTAACTATGCACAGAGAAGAATATTATTTACATCACTGCGCACAGTAAAGAGAAGTTAATTAAAAACGAGGTCGAAACGGGGATAGTTGAGCCAATGAAGGCCCAAGGAATAAATAATGAAGACGAGTGTACTTGAAAGTTAAAGAACGAAGACGAGTGTTCTTTACCCCCAAATTACAGCGAACAAATTGGGAAATCAGATATCTACAAGGCAACATATTAGCAGTTAGTTAACACTGGTTGTGATTGACCTATAAGTATATGTTTGTTAAGTGTGTCGACTTATTAATTAATTAAGCGTGTAGACTTGCCAGAGACGTGTCGTACCCACTTAGAAGATGTGTTGGTTGAGTTGTTATAACATTTTAGCACAAAGACTACGTAAATAATAAAACAAATTACCTAATTTACGCTACATTTTGGCTCAACTTATCCCACACCAAATTTTAGTTGAGCCAGCTTACCCACCCTATTTGAATCAACTACATGTAGTTATCTATGCTTAATATATATATATATATATATATATATATATATATATATATATATATATATATATATATATATATATATATATATATATATATATATATATATATATATATATATATATATATATATATATATATTATCTTGGTGTATAATGATCTACTAATAATCATGGTTTATACGACTAAAAATAATGTTGACATAGGAATATGATTGTGCCTGACATATACACTGGGCCGTGGATTAACTCACGATTTCTGAGCTCGCCTTCCCCGCTAGAACTCTGCGGAAAAGGGCAAACTGATACCTGGACTTACAATGGTAAGATCTCCAAAACAAGATTGTCCTTATCACAACACAATCGGACTTGGACCAATATTAAAGACACAGTGAAAGAATCCGCTGAGACGTGCGCCGCAGTAATATTTCTGATCAACGTTCGCGAGTGACACACGAGGGAAGGGCTGTTGTTGCTTCCACTGCGGTGCTCACTTCGAAGTAGACACCGTATAACGAGTTCTGTGTAACACCGTTCAGCGACTGCGAAGGTTACGCAAATACCGTGTTACTCTGCGTGTTAATGGCCACTGGTGCATATGAAATATACATATATGCATAATAATGAAGTAATATTATAGCAAGAAGGATGTACTAAATAATATTTTTAAAAAATTCATTATTTATATGTATTAAACGAATTTGGTACAGTGAGAATGACGTACCAAATGACGTACCAAATCATATTTACTACTTTCTGTATAACCCTGTAAAAATAGTTCCGATGAATTATACTGTATAGAAATGCATACCGCATATGCTATGCGTATGTTTATGCTATTTATTTTATTACTATTATTATATAATTTATTATTATTATTTGATTTATTGCACACGTGATCTCATTCTACAATGCACCTAAATCTGCCTTTAATCGTGATATACTCTGCCATTGCTTAATGCAGAAATTATGCTAAAACAACACTCCCATCTCGGAGCCATTTCAAAATGAACATGGTTAAGACCATATTAATATATTTTCTTTTTGTTTTGTTATGCCATCCTAGGCATTATCATACTGATATTGGTAATGTCCCCGCTAACATGCTTTCAGTTATGCTGTTCTTTAGCTTCGTTTTCAAAGCAAATTGAATTAAAGCCGTTGTATATGATACGATTATCAATAATACGCTTTCATTTGTTTAGTAATAACAACTGTAATTATTATACTATAACACTAACATTCAATGACGTTGGATGATAACACTCTTGTGAGTTGTGGTGGTTTTGAAGTTTTTGTGTAAATTATAAGGTTGGGCGAATGTAATGATGATCATGCCAATCTAAAAGTAATTCGTAATTCGCCATGTATTAAAAACGATAAACTGATCTCCTGGTTTCTAAATAAATTATTTCACTATTATCAGCATATAGAGAGCATCAGTGCACAATTTTATGAGCTTAATTTACTTTAAAAGATTTAGAAAAGAAATCTCTTTCAATGTACTGCCATGCATTGAATAAAGTCGGTTAAGCGAAAATAATGATATATCTCTTTTTCACTTATGAGCATTTCACAAGGCAAAACGTGTAGTATATGGGAGGTTTAATAATTTATCGAAACAAAAAAATTAAATACAACATAAAAAATACGCATACAGAAACAGATTCCTGGGAATGTCAATTTATTAAAATAACCTTCTTTCAACCCAACTGCCTTCAAAAAATATAATGTGTACATACCTCCAAAAATCACCAATATAGACAATAAATTCTTTGAACAGTTTACTATTATTTTAGCATCGCTTGTAAACCGTAACAGTAAATTAATAATTGTTGGAGAATGTAACAATGATTTTAAAAGTAAATGAGAAAGACGTAATCGGAGAGGTTTTTGATAGTTTAACTACTCATAGCCTCTACCCTAACATTACTTTTTTCTTCCACTATAAACTCCATTTCAGTTATTCTAATAAAACAGTTTTCTGATCACCAACCTTATTTTACATGTCTCAACTCTATTTTACATCGTGAACCGCCGCCAAAATACATAAAAGTAGACTAAAGGTATTGCGAAAACAGCCGCCTTTCATGCATGTCTAAGGCAAAAACTGAGGTTTCAGAAGTTGTTTTGCAACTACGTAGTTTGATAGCGCCGCACGCACGCACGCACGGCACGTACGCCGTGAATTTTTTCAATTGCTAACGCCTTGAAGATCGGTTGAGTGAACGCCTTCGAAGTTGCACGACACCCCTCAATCTGTATCCGAGCTGAAGCTTAACTTTTACATGGAACCCACCGCAATACACACACGCAGCAGGGTGCGTGTCGTTTAGGAGAAAAAAACAGTGTCAAACTAAAAATTACTGGGATTACATAATATACTTTGACTGATTACTTCGTTCCGTCGTCTTCGACCGAAGGGTGAAAATTTATTATACACTAAATTGAACCAGATTGAAGTCCCATGGGAAATAACATGTGCGCGCTTTCACAAAACAGCGATAAAATATCATCTGAACAAAATTACTGAAGAGTAGTTCAAGTTAATTGCCAATGTTGTACTTGATATTGATAGAAACGCTCTTCCTTAAAGATGTCTCACAAAGCAGGTACGCTAATAATATGATAATGTTAACAACATGTGCGGTACGTGTCTGGAAGCAAAGATTATATCAATAAAGTACCCGTGAATTCGCCGTACGTCAAATTGGTTTGACAACAAAAGCGGATTCTCGGCGATCTAAAGACTCGTTCAAGTTAATGACCACTGCCGTACTTGATATGCACAACAACGCTGTTCCTTTCAGAGTGTTCACAATACAGCTAATACAACATTAACTATGATAATTACGTGTGTCGTGTGTGACACAAATGATGCGAAGATTATATCATTAAACTACCCGTGACTTCGGCATAAGTGATTTAAATAGACGGCGGCAACTTCGCTTTATTCTGCTTGAGCAAAGAGGTTATGACAACGCTAGGTTTGTTGTCTGTGCAATGGATATAATAAGTCATGTTCGTGCAATGCATACTGGCTTTTTTCGCGTGGACGCTAGATGCATAAATCGTTCAATGACACAATCATCCTGGTACCGGGAACAAGAAATTAGTGTACTCAAATGTCGATGATTAGTTCCATAATCGATCGCTTGATTCATGAAACTCGGCAAAGAAGAAACGATCGTACCAGTAACAGATAAAAAAATAGTTAGACCTGAACTGACATAACAAAGCGGACATCGCCTCTGAGTCAACAGGGGAAAGGAGGGTAAAGTGGGCCCCCACCATCATAGCTACCCTGATATACACAGGGGAAGCCAATGGTAGTAGTGTTTAAATACGCGCGGGGAGACATTAACTAAAATAAAAAACCGTGAGTTACACATTTGTGTTTTGGCCACTTTTCTTTTAGGGTGTCTTACAAACTGCGTATTTTCAGAAATGGCCCGGGTATTTAGCCATAGATGTTGTATGTATGAGGAAATTCTATATTTAGTGGAACGTGTACGTGCATTTTGATATGAATGCACGTGTTAAAACCAAAACGACATCCGGCCAATACTCTTTGCAAGAGGCCAAAGTGAGCAGTGGCCGCAGTTGCTGTGCACGTCGTGGAAACTGTGTTTATGCCGTAGGCGTTTATACAATATATGGACCTTAATTACAGAGTTTGATAATGTGAATATGTATACTTAGACCTACGGACTAAATCACAAACCAGTGTTAATTTATAAATTAGCGTGTAAAGCATATTATCCTATTACACCCATAATCAATCAATTATACAGGTTCTTATGTTGTGCAAAGATTATACGGACAGTAGGAATGGTGAAGGACGGGCGCAATGTGGCGGGTGTGGCCAGTGGGCTCATCAGGAGTGTGCAATGTATGAGCGGGGGTTGTCTATGTGCGAGATGTGTACCAATGACTGAGTGACATGGGACACTTTTTTGATGGGGCCCGCTTTGGCCTCCAATTTTTTTTTCATAAAAAATGTGTAGTATACACGCATACGCACATGCACGCACGCACACACCCACGCGCGCGCACGCACGCTCACGCGCACACATTTCTGCAAAGTTTCGCTGGCGTTGGGAAAGCTTTATTTGCTGCATGGCGAAGTGGCCTATGTTGAGGCGATGGCCTCTGGTGAGGAGGTGACCTCTTGTGATAGAGACCTTACATAAGGGTACCACTGTACCTATAGGTCAATAAACTACAGTAGGTGAGACCGGGGCTAGTTGTAACAAAAACAGTATATTTGAGGATTGCGGTTATTTTCTGTGAACTTACAAATGGTTTAACTATGCACAGAGAGGACTATTATTTTCATAATTGCGCACAGTAATGAGAAGTTAATTAAAAAAGCTAAATTGTCGAAACGGGGCTAGTTCAGCCACTGAAGGCCTAAGGAATAAATAATGAAGAAGCTTTATTGAAGGCTAAAGAACGAAGACGAGTGTTCTTTACCCCAAATGACATCAAGGAATTCATTTTGCGAACAAATTTGGATATCAGGTACAAGGCAACTTATTAGCAGTTAGTAACACTGGTTTTGATTGACCTATGAGTCTATGTTTGTTAAGTGTGTCGACTCATTAGTTAGTTAAGCGAGTAGACTTGTCAGAGACGTGTTGTACCCAATTGGTAGATGTGTTGGTTGAGTTGTTATAACATTTTAGTACAAAACCTACGTAAATAATAAAAAAGCAATTACCTAACTTACGCTACACTGTGGCTCAACTTACCACAAACCAAGAGTTAGTTGAGCCAGCTTACCAACCCTATTTGAATCAAGTACATGTAGTTATCTATGCTTATTATATATATATATATATATATATATATATATATATATATATATATATATATATATATATATATATATATATATATATATATATATATATATATATATATATATATATATATATATATATATATATATATATATATATATATATATATATATATATATATTATCTTGGTATATAATGATCTACTAATAATCATAGTTTATACGACTAAAAAAATGCTGACACAGGAATATGATTGTGTCTTACAGATACACTGGGCCGTGGATTAACTCACGATTACCCATCTGATATATCGAACAACACATACTAGGCTCAATCGTTTGGTGATACTACACATGCACAACGGTGCGACCAGGTCAAGTTAGTGGATGTGGCCACTCAGGGGTAAAACAACAATAACTATAGAAAATGGTGTTCATACACGATGGTGGCGACAAGAACATATTGTAAGTAACAATAGGTGGCCATGCTGATAGCGCAAATGTATGAGGCTACGATACACGTGTTTTAATATGGTCAATGATTTACTACTCACTATCTGAGAGGCAAAGATCTTAGCTCATGATTACTTGGCAAATATAAGATAGCGTACAATATTGGAACGACGTGAGTATGTTTTGCAGCGCTACGAGCTTTCGTTTAAAATATTGGTATGCACAATCTATGTATTTATATGTCAGTGATACATCTCTGTCAATATATGTGTATATACTTTGATGTCCTGATATTTTTATGTTGCCCAATGAAAGACAAGATATCTATTTTTAATGCCGTTTATTCTCCGATTTTCAATGCGCTGATTACGATATCCGACATTTTGAATATTATATGAAATTGACAACACATGATATTGACATCAAAAGTGGAGTGTCGTGTAGAAATATCGATTATCTGTATCCCGTGTAGACTAATAACCGACTCAACTCTCTCGGCTGTTGATACGCAGCCCAGAACACAAGTAACCGCTTCCAATCTGCTGTTTATTTGGGGTTGTTTAGTTAGCATCACTCTTGCCTGATTTCTGGTTTATAATTACATATGAACAGTTACTCGAATATTTCTAAAGCGTTTTGTCAAGAAAATAAATTCTTTTTAGTAACAACCCATGCTAATGGGTAATGGACGCAACGAAATAAAGCAGAATAGGTGAACCCAAAACATAACGTTAATCTCTGTTCCGCTGCATTCAATATATGTATGCTAATTATTGTTGTGCATTTTGTTATAATACCCAATCTTATGTTTGCAGGCTAATGCTGTTTAACAACTAAACAAGACGTTCGACCGTGCCAGAATTATAGATGCCTACGACCGGAAATCGTGTGTACGTATACCTTAATTTATATAAATGCGACATACCATGTACTCTTCCGCCGGCCAAGCCTGGGCGACCGAGGTGAGGACAACCAACAGAAGAACGACGTTAAACTTCATCTTGTTTCCGATTCTGAACAGACGATTGGCGTTGTGTGCGCCGAGTCCTTGTTTTATCCTGCACCGCAGCGCATGCGTATTGCGTGATCATGCATCAGTTGCTTCGAAATGGGGGTGAGAGTTTTAACGTGTTAAACTATTTGTCCGATATGTTGTTGCATCGACAATACTTCTGTCTTCCAATTGGCTTATTCCGCTCCTGTTGCTAGAATGTTCGGTTAAAGTTACGTTTCTCCCAATATGCATAAGGTTGATTTAAAACAAAAAAGTCCATCTACCCTGCTGTTCGTCATGGGACTACGTCATTGCAGAAATGGGGAACGACTTTTTAGCAGCAGGGTGAAAGACCCTTAGTGGAACGTTAGGCAGACCAGTTGAATGAAATCATTGTTGAAGTTGATCGTTCCAGACAGCCATAAAAACGGTCAGGTCCACTTTTGTGTGAGTGCGTGTTTAGCATAGCTATACGTATATATAAATACACCATAATTAATCATCATTGGTAAACGTTGCCATCATAAACGGAGCTAATTGAAATTAAATAAATAAATTACCTTCGAGGTTTACCACCGTAATTGGGTTCTTTTTTGTTGATGATGTATACACTTTGTATTTAATGTTATATATGCCCCGACATCATTAATGACGGATGTGGGACTTCGTCCATGACCAGTAGAGCACAGGGGAAGGGAACCATTTTGTGCTAGTCGAAACGTCATTTGTGAAAATGTGTTATGTCCTAGCTTCCTTATATCTCGTGGGTTCCTGGCTTCCAGATGTCTCGTTGGTTTCTTGCATCCATATGTCGAGTGGATTCTTCGCTTCCTTATGTCAAGTGGATTCTTCGCTTCCATATGTCGAGTGGATTCTTCGCTTCCTTATGTCGAGTGGATTCTTCGCTTCCTTATGTCGAGTGGATTCTTCGCTTCCTTGTGTCGAGTGTGTTCCTCGCTTCCTTGTGTCTGTGTCTCGTGAGTTTTTCGCTTTCTTTATGTCGAGTGGGTTCTTCGCTTTCTCATGTCGAGTGGATTCTTCACTACCTTATGAGGGGTGGACTCTTCACTTCTCTATGTCTCGTGGATTCATCGTTTTCTTATGTCTCGTGGATTCTTCGTTTCTTTATGTCTCGTGGATTCATCGCTTTCTTATGTCGAGTGGACTCTTCACTTCCTTATGTCGAGTGGATTCATCGCTTTCTTGTGTCGAGTGGACTCTTCACTTCCTTATATCGAGTGGATTCATCGCTTTCTTATGTCAAGTGGACTTTTCACTTCCTTATGTCGAATGGACTCTTCGCTTCCTTGTGTCCCATGAGTTCCTATGTGTATTATTTCCAATCTGTCATCAATCAAAACATAATTTGATTAATCCAATCCAATGATTGATTTGCTTTTGAGGTAATACATTTAATATCAATCATTGTTTTTTATTTTATATATTATTATTAAATAATTTTGCGTGTGAATATGTATATGAATAATTAAAAATTAGCGAATTCAAAACTGTTTTAAGCAAGGGAAATCATCGAACGCCTACTATGCTGACTGACGTAACGATCGCAGAATTGGTTTTCTTGGATGGTCGTTGAAGACTAGACGTGTTGCAGCGGAGCTCCGAGTTTTTGGGCTCGTTTGATAAAATGAAAGGCGAAAGGTGAAATGTTTTGGGAAGAAGCTCAACAGTAATTGATGGCGGCTTGGTGACGGTCAGAGTGAGTGTGTTTGGACAAATGGTCGTTGTGAATTTTTACTGAAACGATTTCAGTGGGGCAACGCCTTGAAACTCTGCTGTTGTTTCCGCTTCTGTGCCCGATTCGTGGCAGACACTGTGCAATGGTATTGTGTAACATCGGTCATCGACTACGATGGGTAATTGTTCATTTACACAGCGCCAAATACACCCGCCGCGCCTGAACAAACCACGAGACAATTGGACCTAAAATAAAACAGAGTGCTAATGTCTACGTATCCGTACCAAATCCAGGGACGAGGCTCTCAATACTGACCAGTTCAAATTAATAGTACTGGAAGTACTGTCTGAGGAGGATGTGTTATTAAAAATAAAAAGGATACTGTATCCAAAAGGGTTGGCCGATAAAATTGACTCGATGAACCAGGAAATAGACGATCTAACTGCCAGAATCGAATTGAGGGATGCTAGAGTAAATGAACTAGAACAACAACTGCCTGGAGACGGACTGGGATGGTTTGGAGCAATACTCCCGTAGAACCTTCAATCTTCAATTGCAAGGAATCCCAGATACCGTAAACGGGGAGGATATTGGGATAAAAATCATGGACATCGTAAACAACCAGATCGGCCTTACTCCCCAGCTTGAAACTGATGAAATAGTGCGGTGTCATCGCATGGGAAGAACGCCAAACAAACGCAGCATACTTGTGAAGTTTCACAGCGAGCGTCGCCGGGACGTAATAATCCGGATGCGCGGAAAACTGAAGGGAAACAACTGCCGTGTTTTTATCAATGAGGATTTAATGGCTCGGCGTTCTGAGCTCGCCTTCCATGACAGAACTCTGCGGAAAAAGGGCACACTTACTGATACCTGGACTTACTGCGAATATAACGATGATCACGACAATCTAAAAGTAATTCGTAATTCGCCATATATTGAAAACAATTTAGTTCCATGCATTCAATAAAGTTGGTTAAGCGAAAATAATGATGTATGTCTTTTTTATTTGAGTAATTATTATTACATCTCGCAAGACAAAACGTGAAGTATAAGGGAGGTTTAATAATTTATTGAAACAAAATATTAAATACAATATAAAAAATATACATACAGAAATAGATTGTTAGGAATGCAATTTATTGAAATTAACTTTTTTCAACACTATTGCCTTAAAAAAATAATAATACTTGGAAATGTCTATAGACCTCCAAAAACACCAATACAGACTACAAGAAATTCATTGTCGAATTTACTATTATTTTAGCATCGCGTGAAAACCATAACAGTAAATTAATAATTGTTTGATACTATAATATTGATATTTTAAAAGTAAATGAGCTAGATGTATTCGGAGAGTTTTTTTATAGGTTAACTACTCATAGCCTCTACCCTAAAATTACTCTGCCTACCAGATTTTTGAATCAAAATAGAACATTAACATATCACTTCTTTTGTAGACTCTCTTCTTCCACTATAAACTCCATTTCAGATATTCTAATAAAACAGTTTTCTGATCATCAACCTTTTTATTTTGTCTCAACCCTATTTTACATCGTGAATCGCCGCCAAAATACATAGTAGACTAAAGGTATTGCGAAAACAGCTGCCTTTCATGCATGCCTAAGGCAAAAACTGAGGTTGTTTTGCAAATACGTAGGTTGGTAGCCCCGCACGCACGCACGCACGCACGCACGCACGCACGCACGCACGCACGCACGCACGCACGCACGCACTCACGCCATGAATTTTGTTTGTAATTACTAACGCCTTGAGTGAACGCCGTCGAGGTTGTACGACACCCCTCAATCTGTATCCGAGCTGAAGCTTAACTTGTACATGGAACCCACCGCAATACACACACGCAGCAGGGTGCGTATCGTTTAGGAGAAAAAACAGTGTCAAACTTAACATTACTGGGATTACATAATATACTTTGACTGATTACTTCGTTCCGTCGTCTTCGACTGAACAGTGTAAATTGATTATACACTAAATTGAACCAGATTTAAGTCCCATGGGAAATAACATGTGCGTTCTTTCATAAGACAACGATAAAATATCATCTGAACACAATTTCTGAAGAGTAATTCAAGTTAATTGCCAATGTTTCACTTGATATTGATAGCAACGCTCTTCCTTTAAGATGTTTCACAAAGCAGGCACGCTAATAATATGATAATGTTAACTACATGTGTGCTGCGTGTCTGGAGGCGAAGATTATATCAATAAAGTACCCGTGACTTCGCCGTACATCAATTGGGTTTGACAAGAAGCGGGTTGTCGGCTTTCTAAAGACTCGTTTAAGTTAATGACCACTGCCGTACGTGATATGTGCAACAACGCTGTTCCTTTTAGATTTTCACAATACAGCTATGTTAATACAACGTTAACTATGATAATTACGTGTGTCGTGTGTGACGCGAAGGGAGCGAAGATTATATCGTTAAACTACCCGTGACTTCGGCATGAGTCAAATAAATTGACGGCGGAAACGTCGCTTTATTCTGCTTGAGCAAAGAGGTTGGGACAACGCTAGGTTTGTTGTCTGTGCAATGGATATAATAAGTCATGTTCGTGCACTGCATACTGGCTTTTTTCGCGTGGACGCTAGATGCATAACTCGTTCAATGACAGAATCATCCTGGTGCCGGGAACAAGAAATTAGTGTACTCAAATTTCGATGATTAGTTCCATAATCGATTGCTTGATTCATGAAACTCGGCAAAGAAGAAACGATCGTACCAGTAACAAGTCAAAGATAGTTAGAAGGAAGGGTCACCATGGAAGGTTTCTAGAAGCAATTATTATCTCGGGAACGATTTACTCACCTCCATACTGGATACTTGCACATTGTACGTAAAGTCACCACATAATGTCAAGTGAAGTGTCTAAGGGAAAGTATTTGCTTCGTGTGCGAATACCAACCGGCTAACGTGTGTATGAGCAACACTGCAAGTGATACCATTAAACCAATGTGGTGACCAGTTTAAAAGTTAAAATTTACCAACACTCATACTTATCATAACTGTGACCTTTCATTTCTATGCCTTTGCCTTGGCCAAAGCAGACCTGAGCTGACATAACAAAGCGGTTATCGCCTGTAGACCAGTAGGGCAAAGGAGGATAAAGTGGGCCCCTTGGTCATATTGGGCACCCACCATCATAGCTACCCTGATATACACTGGGGTAAGCCAATGCTAGTAGTGTTTAAATACGCGCGGGGGAACATTAACTAAAATAAAAAAAACGTGAGTTGCACATTTGTGTTTTGGGTACTTTTCTTTTAGCGTGTCTTACGAACTGCGTATTTTCAGAAATGACCCGGGTATTTACTCATAGATGGTGTATGTATGAGGAAATTCTATTTTTAGTGGAATGTGCATGTGAGTTTTGACGTGAATGCACGTGTTGAAACCAAAACGACATCCGGCCAATACTCTTTGCGAGAAGCCAAAGTGAACAGTGGCCGCAGTAGCTGTGCACATCATGGATACTGTGTTTATGCCGTAGGCGTTGATACAATATATGGACCTTAATTACAGAGTATGATAATGAGGATATGTATACTTAGAACTATGGACTAAATCACAAACCAGTGTCAATTTATAAATTCGTGTGTAAAGCACATTATCCTATTACACGCCATAATCAATCAATTATGTTGTGCAAAGATTATATGGACATTACGAAGGGTGAAGAACGAGTGCGATGTGGCGGGTGTGGCCAGTGGGCTCGTCGGGAGCGTGCAGTGCATGAGAGGGGGTTGTCTATGTGCCAGATGTGTACCAACGAATGAGTGACATGGGACACCTTTGTGAGGGGGCCCACTTTGGCCTCCAATTTTTTTTTAATGTGTCGAATACACGCATGCGCACATGTATGCACGCAATCACCCACGCGCGCGCACGCACTCTCACGCGCACACATTTCTGCAAAGTTGCGCTGGCCTTGGGAAAGCCTTTTTTGCTGCATGACGAAGTGACCTATGTTGAGGCGATGGCCTCTGGCGAGCAGGTGACCTCTTGTGATAGAATCCTTATAAAAGGGGACCACTGTACCTATAGGTCAATAAGCTACAGTAGGTGAGACCGGGGCTAGTTGTAACAAAAACAGCATATTTGAGGATTGTGGTTATTTACTGTGAACTTACAAATTGCTTAACTATGCACAGAGAAGAAGATTATTTACATCACTGCGCGCAGTAATGAGAAGTTAATTAAAAAAGTTTAATCGTTGAAACGGGACTAGTTGAGCCAATGAAGGCCCAAGGGATAAATAATGAAGACGAGCGTTATTGAAGGCTAAAGAACGAAGACGAGTGTTCTTTACCCCAAATTACATCAAGGAATTCATTTCATTTTGTGAACAAATTGGGATATCAGATAGCTACAAGACAACATATTAGCAGTTAGTTACACTGGTTTTGTTTGATATACAAGTCTATGTTTGTTAAGTGTGTCGACGTATTAATTAATTAAGCGTGTAGACTTGTCAGAGACCTGTTGTATTAACTTGGTAGACGTGTTGGTTGAGCTGTTATAGAATTTTAGTACAAGACGTACGTAAATAAAAAAATGTAATTATCTATGCTTGATATATATATTATCTTGGTATATAATGATCTACTAATAGTCAAAGTTTATACGACTAAAAAGAATGTCGACATAGGAATATGATTGTGTCTTACATATCAAAAATAATGAAAAATGGTTCAACTAACGCTGCCTTTTCCTACATCATTAAGAGGATGATGGCGTCTGGCCTACATCTTGAGATCCCCGCACTTGCGTTCACTCAGCTGTAGAACTTGCGCGGTAGCGGTAGCGTACCGGTTAGAACGTCGGGCTCTCGAGAGATCCCGGGTTCGAATTCTCTTGCTGCCGTTTCGAAGCTTTGATCATTTCTTTCACACCTCTTTGCCGCAGTTCACTCAGCTGCATAAATGAACACCTAACTGGAAAAACGTTTGAGACAGGAAAAACGAATCCAATAAATGTAAGGATGCACATTTTAATAAACACAATCACATAGACCATGATTTACGTGATACTAGTCCTCTGTATGAAAAAATATTTTATAGGGGTAAGTTGTGTAACAAGATTTAACAAGATTGCCATCCAAGGCAAAGACCCAGATGGAATTGGACAAAGAAGCCATTGGCTTATCCAGAATCCAACATTTTTCTTCTATGTGTTACCCGCCCTCCTTAGATATATGTAAACCTTGTTTTCAAAACATATTCACGCTGCTAGCAGTTACACAATCTGTCGATAATTTTGTTCCATTTATTTATTTTCCTCTGTGAGAAAGAATACTTCCTGATATCCAACCTACACTGATCCTTTACTAATGTTACCTGATGCCCTCTAGTTCTACTATCTTTCTTGAGTGTGAACAAAATATATAATAATATTTTCGTACCCTTTCAATATCCTAGAAACTTCGATTTGATCTCCTCTTGTACTTCTTGTCTCTAGGGTTGTTAAACCACATTCTTTTAGACGTTATTCATAGCTTAGATCTTTCTGTTGTGGAATCGTTTTAGTTGCTCTCCTCTGTATTCGTTTAAGCGTATATATATCCTTCTTACGACATGGTCTCCAAGCTTGTATACAGTATTCTAAATAAGGCCTAGCTGTTGCTTTATACATAGTTATAATTAGCTTTTTTCTTTTATGTCATATTTCTCCTAATCAACCCAAACATTTGGTTTCCCTTTGAAGCTGCAACTCCACACTGCTGAGAAACTTTCATATCAGCACGTATTGTTACACCCGACATTTTCTTTTACGGTAGTACCTAGGACAGTATCTTCCATTTTATAGTTTACATCCAAGTTCCCGTGTCCTGTGCGTAAGCATTTACATTTCCCAAAATTGAATAAAGTCTGCTATTTGTCAGACCATTTAACTAATGTGTCTAGATCGTTTTGTAAATGTTGTTTATCACCATCATTGTTAACCTTTCTAAAAAGAAATTGTCATCCGCAAATTTCAGTATGTTGCTTGTTATATTATCGTCCAAGCCATTGATATATATTAAGAATAATAAAGGTCCTAATACTGATCCTTGTGGTACCCTACTTCAAACTGATTTTCAGGTTGAAACCTCCCCATCTACTACAACATGCTGTCTTCTGTCAGTCAGCCATTTTTCTATCTAGTCGATTATGCTATCCCCTATATCATGGACTTTTAATATAATAATAATAATTTTAATATATTAATCTTTGATATGGCACTTTGTCAAAAGCTTTCTGGAAATCTAAGTAGATAATATCTACTGGCGATCCTCGTCTATCTAGTTAGTGATTTATTGCAAAAAACGTAGCATATTTGTTAAGCATGACCTCGCTTTTAGGAATCCATGTTGAGATGGATTTAATAAGTTATGCCTAACAAGGACGTCCACCATATGGTCTTTAATTAACGTTTCTAATAATTTTCAAATCACTGATGTTAAACTCACTGGTCTGTAATTCTCTGACTTAGGTTTCGACGGAGGTAGAAATATATGGCCGATGGAGGTAGAAAATGAAAGAAACACTTGGCAGCACCACATACGAAAGTAAATCGATGGGTATTTCTGTGATAACGTTTTGTAATATTGTTATCGTGACAATCACCTACGAACTATCAAGTTACCCCGTCCGGAGGATGGGCATTTTTGCTAGTAATAATACCAAACTTATACATTACCCCAGTAACCTAGCTGAGCTCAGAGGCGCAACCATCCGTACTCATTAACATTATCGTGAACAAGGACACACAAAGTAATCATCAGATCTAGGGACCGCTGAGAAATGCAACTGAGAATAATTGAACTTTTTACGGAAAGTAGGCCTTAATTATAGCGTATAGATGATTTGAGCTGCCTGGGCATATTTGAAAAATGCTGAAGCCTAGTCTTATGATGTACTCAGTGACTACAGAAAAATCAAAACCAAAATGGTTTGGCCATTTGTTCATGATGCAGCTAAATGAGCTGCACGAGCACACAACATGAAAACATGTTGAAAGAAAGCAAGAAGCTCCTGGGATAACGACGGATCGATGATGTTACAGAGACACTAGGAACATACGACCTCACACCGTACCAGGCTTTCCCTTACTGTTGAACGTAGCGAGACTTCAACAACGTCAAAACGTAGCCCACCTATTAAATTTTTATAAAAACATAACCAAATGCTCTGGTTGACAAAGCAGCTAGCTTGGTGCATTGTTGAATATTCTTTATTTAGCTTAGCAATGTGAATTCAAGACTGAATGCCACTGTGGCACTGGGCATTAAACATTTAATGAGATAATTATTTAAATGAGATTGATCGTAACTGGATGCATTTACTGCGTTTATTATATTACATATTTAGATGCAATCACTGGTAAACTTCCAAATTTATTATAATGAAGCCAATTTGCGAGACAATTCCCAGGCACCAAAAGGACACATTCTAATAAAATAAATAATGGGAAACCCAGTGGTGTTTTTTTCAAAACAATTTGGCGATGTGGTGTGAAGACTAAATTATGTTGTGGCATTGAACTGTCTTTCTTTAAATTAGATAATTATTTAAATGAGATTGATAGTTACTGTTATGGAACTAAATATCAATATAATTTATCTAAAATTGCCTTATATATCATCATTAAACCAACTTGTGAAACAGCTACCAGACACCGAAGTTACAGCTTTTTTACAAAATAATTAATAGGAAACAGGAGATTTAAAAGATATAATTATTTAACTGAGATTGACTGCAGCTGGAAATAGTTACTGCTATTAAAATAAATTTGAATATAACGAACCTTAACTTGCAATATTTACTATCAGTTTGTCAGATCTCCTAACATTTGTGGTTGATTTTCAGTGGGTGTGTCTTATCCAGGTCAATTTTATTTTTTAAATATCTTGATTGATGTTGTGTTTGTCTGCCCTCTTCGTCAGTTCTTTGTTGGTGATCTTGTCTTGCCAATTAGTTTTAAGAATGTATCTGAAACATTTGTTTTTGAAAGTTTGGAGTTTCATGGTTGTTGTCTTTGTTACTCTCCATGTCTCTGGTTGTTGTCTTGGTTACTCTCCATGTCTCTGGTTGTTGTCTTTGTTACTCTCCATGTCTCTGGTTGTTGTCTTGGTTACTCTCCATGTCTCTGGTTGTTGTCTTTGTTACTCTCCATTTCTCTGGTTGTTGTCTTGGTTACTCTCCTGTCTTCTGGTTGTTGTCTTGGTTACTCTCCATGTTTCTGGTTTTTGTCTTGGTTACTCTCCATGTCTCAATATGAAAAGCAACACACTTCACAGTGGTGTCGAAAATTCGGACTTTGTTTCTTGTTGAGAAGGATGGTGTATTCCACGCTTTCATCACCTTTAAGGTGATGAAAGCGTGTGTGGCTTTTCCCATACTGCGTTTAGAATATACATATGTTCCTTCTTTGGCTGTCACTACTCTGTCCTCTACATCTGTTCATATGATCTGTATGATCTGTGGCGGGCGGATATCGATCGCTAT
>BSQZ01000039.1:159815-179815 GCA_033239005.1 Lamellibrachia satsuma | reverse complement strand
TCGATTTATATAAGTTGAGAAATATATACAACGTTCAACGCGGGCATGTGTAGTACGTTCTAACATCTCTACGTAAGCATTTGGGGAAGTGTGTGCAAACTATCATACAATGCAATATACCAACAACCGATGCATACATTGCATTCGATTTATTCAAGAATGCATATGCATGACAGACGAGCAATCAGCAAAGTGTAACGTTTAGAAAACAATACGTGTCGTTATAACGAAGACTGACGGTGTTAGTTACACAGCAGTAGTAATTCAACATAAATTCATAAGAAATTCAGTTGCATGTGTACGAATTAAACACGAGCGTAATCGCTGAAACTGTGTGTTCTAGTCGTCCGTGCCACAGATCACTACTACTTGGAGGTGTCAGGCTCCAGCAGACGTTCTTCTGTTAATTCGATCCGCCTAGTAAGAAAGGTGCACAACATAGTAGTTAAACGTCATTCATTTCATTAGGTGCCCAATTAGGGGTCATTCAAAGTGTCATTCATTAATCAGCAAAAAATTAATCGTTAGCTAAATTATTCGTTAGCTAAATGACTTAACTTCCAAAATATAAGTTAACTTAAATTAATTTAAACAAATCCAAGAATAATTTAAACAAATCCAAGATTAATGTAACTAAACACATTAATCAAGTTGTACCATCAAGTGTCGCATAAAAAAGCTTAACCTACACATGTCACGTGTGGACCTATGAAAAACTGCTCGTGTTGACGGGATAGCAAATACTTGTACATGCAGTGTTAGGACAACACTGCATGCACTTGCTGTAACAATCGAATTTTACTCATTGTTTTCTGTGGCGTATCAAGGGTGTCGCAAGAGGTCAAAGGGGAAGGGGCAAGGTGGTCAGGGGCTAAGGGGTGGGGCAAAGGGGAAAAGCTTAGTCATGCATCAGTTTACCATGTTAGCATGTAGAGACGTAACGGAACAATGGGGAAGCAATAAAATATTATTAAGCCAAAGGGGTTCATGGCCGAATGCCACCCCCACTAAATACACCACTGGCTGTATTTCAGGTCTGACTTTTCTACTAAACAATCCATTATTCATATTCGTAAACTGACCAAGGCCGAGTTTTTCTTCTCTTTCCCGTTGGACAATGTCAACACTCCGTGAACCGGCGGTGTCAATGTAAACACTCCTTGAATCGGCGGTGTCAATGTCAAAACCCAGTGAACGTCGCTTTACACTGGGTTGAACTGGAAATTAAAATAATACGTTGTACACTGAGAACACTAAACTGTGCAAATTACATGTTTTTTTCAAACACCACCTCTGCCTGTTGAAATACTGTACATGTATTAGTAGTACTTATTTTATAACAGAACACTTACTTATTAAATAGTATTAATAATATTAAACGTCTGATAGTTTTTAACTTAAGAAAATACCAGATTGTATAAACTTTAATTTTGAACATATTGACCGTTTAAATGTGGTTAATGAACTACAGTTTGAATATATTACTATCAGAATTTTTATCTTTATATCATATTATATCAATGGACACTACCATTGCACCATCTACGTATTTCGTCACTCCTCCGATATTAAACAGTTTCAGCTATAAGTTTTTGTTATACATATCGCTTGTTTCGTAACGTATAAGTACTGATCCCTGCTGAATGTGCAGGTCACAAGCTATTTATATGTTTCGCGCCGATATTCACATACCTAAATACTGACAACTTGGCCGACATGAGTGAATACGTTGCTAATAAGTTTTTAGACGGTATTTCAAAGAAGGCATGATGAAGCTTTACATGGTGTATAATCTACATATCTACGAACAACTATAACTTAACAGGACTCAGAAAAAGGCAGTAACTATTATGTGTTTTAGTCATTAAAGAACGAGGTGACACACCAGTAGGTAAAAAACACACTCATGCATAGTATGTCATGAGTTTGTGCGTACTTACGTGGTATTCTCTTCCTTGTGGACTGTTACCTTGTCATGGTAAGGAGGCTTGTGTACCCCTATGACCCTCTGAGCTATACCGGTGGGAGGCAACTCCTGGCAGGTCCAACCATACCGGGCAGGTCTGGGGCGAGTGGTCAGACAAAGCACAGTCCAGCCACATCTCTTGATCATGGAGCCCGGGAGGAAAATGGTCTACGACCACTGCGGAAAACTTGTGGGCAGAGCGGCTTGGGCTAATCACCCACTCAGTTGTTATTGAAATCGATTACAGAAACCGAAACCATGAATACTCAACCACACCTCGATCTGAGCAAAGCAGGCTGTCCTGGAAGGGTGCGTATGAATCCCTTGGGTGAAAGCCGACAGGAAGCCCAAGGGAGGAAGAGCTCAAGTCAAAAATTAGATTTGGATGTTGGAATGTCAGGACACTGTACCAGGCAGGAAAACTGGCACAGCTCGCCAAAGAAATGAGAAGATACAAGCTGAGCATCATTGGAGTCTGTGAAAGCAGATGGAACTGGAGAAACTTACTTGTACTCTGGGAATGAGAGAGAAGAAGATGCGCACACACATGGAGTAGGGCTGCTCCTCTCAAAGGATGCAGCAAAAAGTCTCAAAACTCCGACCACCACCTCCTTGTGGGTGAATTTAGGATGAAGCTAGCAGCAAAGAAGAAGACGGATAACAAGGTACAAAGAAGGTTTGAGATGAGAAAACTTCAAAATACTAAAATACGACAGGAACTGGGAATCACACTACGGAACAGGTTCCAAGCATTGGAAGAGGGAAAAACATTGATGAAAAGTGGACAAGATGCAAGAATTCAATTACAGACACCTGTGAACAAGTCCTAGGCTGCTGGGAAGCTAGGAGGAAGGACTGTATTACAGACGACACATGGGAAGCTATTGAAGCAAGGAGGGAGAATAAGATGAAACTCAACAAGGAAGCAGATGACACAAGGAAAAAACGGCAGCAGGAAAGAAACAAAACAGTTAAAAAGAAGACAAAGAGGGAAAAGAAAACATATGTCGAAAAACTAGCAAACGAGGCTAAGATCGCAGCTAGGCAAAACAACTCCAGAGAGTAATACAAGATCAACAGACAGCTAGCGGGGAAGAACAACAGCACTAGTCGCCCCATCAGGGACAAACAGGGAAACCTTCTCACTAAGGAATCTTTACAGTTACAACGCTGGAAAGAATATTTCCAAGATATCTTGAATAGGCCTCCACCAGATTCAATCCCAGACATTGGGAAAACAAATGAAGACCATAACATTAATTGTGGTAGGATATCCAAAGAGGAGATCAAGAGAGCCATCAAAAAGCTGAAGCTAGGCAAAGCACCTGGAATTGACAATGTACCATCTGATGTCTTAAAAGCTGATATTGGTGCCACCACATACGTTTTATACAGCGTGCTAAATGAGATATGGGATAAAGAGGAAATACCAACTGAATGGAAGACAGGTATGCTAGTTACAATCCCCAAGAAAGGCAACCTCAATGAATGTAAGAACTGGAGAGGGATCATGCTTCTATCAGTGCCCAGTAAAATGATATGCCGTATCATCCTGGTTAGGATACAAGAAACAGTTGATAAGAAGCTAAGAAAGGAACTGGAGAAGGTTTTAGAAAGGATAAATCCTGTACAGATCACATTGCTACACTCAGGATTATCGTTGAACAATGCATTGAATGGCAGAGCTCCCTTTACATAAACTTTGTGGACTTCGAAAAAGCATTTGATAGTATAGATAGGACAGTTCTATGGAAGCTCCTGAGGCATTATGGTTTACCCAAAAAATGTGTAACCCTAATAAAGAACATGTACGAACGTTTCACTGGTCATGTCATCTTTAATGGACAAGTTTCAGAGGGCTTCCAGATTGGAACTGGAGTACGACAGGGCTGCTTGCTATCTCCACTGCTCTTTCTGATAGCCATAGACTGGACAATGAAAAGATCCACAGAACACCATCGTACTGGGATCCAGTGGAACTTGTTCTCACAACTAGAAGACTTGAATCTCAGAAACCCATAAACACATGCAACAAAAAAAAACAGAAAGGCTTCAAGAAAAAAGCAGCCAACTGGGTCTTAAGATTAATGTGGGAAAGACAAAGGTGATGAAAGTCAACAGCAGATCCTCCGAACCCATCTCACTAGAAAGTGGTACTGTTGAGGAAGTAAAAGACTTAATCTACCTCGGGAGCAACATCAGTACAAATGGTGGAGCTGACAAAGATGTGGAGCTACGCTTCAATAAAGCTTGCCATGCCTTCAGAACCCTATGCCCTGTATGGCTCTATTCCCAACTATCCATACACACTAAGATCCGCATTTTCAACACCAACATTAAAGCAGTTCTTCTCTATGGCTGTGAAACGTGGAAAACTACTCAGTCTCTCAACAACAAACTCTAAGTCTTCATCAACAGTCGCCTCCGATTCATCCTTAAGGTATGGTGGCCTAACAAAATATCAAATAAAGAGCTCTGGAAGAAAACCAAACAGGAAGAAATAAGCACTACAATCAAGAGGAGAAAATGGAGCTGGATTGGCCAAACACTCAGAAAAGATCCAACAAATACAACCAAACAAGCACTGGACTATAACCCACAAGGAAAGAGAAGACAAGGAAGGCTAAAAATCAACTGGAGACGCTCCACACTGCAAGATCTTGATAAAGTGGGGGTCATCTGGCAAGAGGTCAAAGCTCTAGCCCAGAAGAGAGTGAGGTGGAGAAACATGGTTGACGCCCTTTGCTCCTGAAGGGGCCAAGAGGATTAAGTAACGTGGTATTCTGAGTTCCCTCGGCTGAGCACCGCTCGCAGCACGTTTCTCGTACAAGGAGACATTTGGCATATTATTGCAGCATAATTCGGTTCGGTGTTTGGTTCCGGGACAAGGTTCTAGATTCCCCACTCTCGCCTCCTACTCTCTTTTTGGTGATGCTGGTTTTGTGGAGGGAGACTGCTACGACCGAGAAAGTGGCGGCTCAGGTTTGAGGTGTAGATTTGGGTGTGGCAAGGAGTTCCCGTGTGGATAAGACGCCTCCTCGTATGTCCAACATTATACGCGCTTACTTTATGTCTCGGGTGGATGAGTGCAATGCTGCTACCTAGAGCCGATTCTGCCCAAAAGCATATACGGACGAAATAGACGGTTAAGAAGAATCCTTCGTTTTAAGTTCCCCGCATAACTTAAAAATTAATGTTTGTAACCTTGCGCTGAAACACACATATCTCACTTGACATCGTGCAACTATTTTTAAATTCATCTCTAGTGTGTACAGTTCAATGTATTGCTACAAAATGTAGGACATATGTGCTGTTACATCATACCTACTTGGGGAAGACACCCCCTTAGAGTGCGGGCCCATATCCTCCCGGGGGCATCTTGCCCCGACATGACTTGGTCAATTTATACACGTAATAAAGTTGTGGAAAATGTTTTGACTTTTATGAAAGTTACGAGTTTTTAGATATACAATCCATCGTTTTAAATAGATGGTAGGTGGCAATCCGGACAATATTGTATTACTTAATAAAAGCAGCACATAAATCTTGTTTTGCAACTGCAATCAGCAATTTTATGCCAGTGGTTTACTCTAAACGTGGGAGATTCTGATCAAATCTCGGTTGGCCATATCGACCAATGATCGCCCAGCAATTCTTGGAAATCGATGCAGCTAGACTTCGGAGCTGCTACGTCAGAACGAGTTAAGTTTAGTAAACAAAGGCCAACTAAGCTGAGTTTAGCCGCAACAACTCTACTACAACAACAATAAAGTGTGTGGTTTTTTCAACTAGGTACGCGCGTGAATGGCATGTATTGTGTACTTTTATTTATTTAATAATACACTGTTTGTCCACGCAACGAGAATGTTAACTGCCAGATAGCGTCACGAGAACCGGAGGCACGAATGATGTTTTATGGCTGATAACACTCTTTCTTTCTTTCTTATATTTATATAAGTGAAAATACATTTTAACTTAACAGCGCTACTCACAATCTCATTTAATTATGTTAACTAGCAAAAATGCTTATCCTCCGCACTTGATAATTTGTAGTCCGTGTTTACCAAATGTCAGAATGCACAACATGATCCCACCAATAACCATCTATTCCTTGGCACTTGTTGCCGCCGGATCGCGACTGGCAGCTATAATAACGTCTAACGACGCCTTGTCCGTGTATGTAACATCGAAGAAAATAATTTGTTCTCAACAAATGTACGTATTGCGCGCGTAGTGTTGCGGACAGCAACTGCAAAGGGTAATCTGATTGTTCTCAGAAAGGGTAACGGTGGGTAAATAAAAAAAATAAAAATAAAACTGTGCGACCCGACCGTGGGGGTCGTAGATGAACCCATGAAAGTTTGGCGTCCGTGGTGCAAAGTGTCCAGGAGGAGTAGTATATTACACAAATATACACACTCACTGTGGATTATATTAACATTCGTATAGTGTTAAGGACGTAAGGTTAAATAAACATTCGACCGTGCCAGAATTATAGACGCCTGCTACCGGAAGTCGTGTATTTTAAAAAGGCATATCCATTGTTTTTTCTCAATGCCTTGTTGTGCCAAATCTAAGCTCAACATGTAAAACTGTTCGTAATGTTGTTGATCGGCTACCTCGGTTATTATTGGTACGGTCCCTCTTGTTTTGCAATGCGTAATGTGTGTAATGCAAATGTCAAGTTCTTAAACTGTAATGTTGCAAATTAACAAAGCGTCTAAGAGTAGTAACACAACACACAAACATACATACTCACAGTGGAATATAATAAAACATTGTGTAGTTGTTGTCTTTTGTAATCCGCCCAATTCTGAACACGCACATTTATTCATATCCAATACACCGCGCATAACACATATCGTTTTCGTTTCCACTCGCAGTACTCGAACACTACATTCCTTTCCTCCTTTAAACTTATACTTCCAACACGCAATTAACAACTTAGACTACTAGTATGTACTACACAGCTAGTTTAACAAATTCAGTCGCAATTGTTGAGACTTCAGCTTCCAAGCTAGTTACTAAAGTCCACACAGTGTCCATTTAAAGTCATACACATATTTGCTAATTAAAGTCCAAACATATTTGTCACTAGGCTTTCACAGCCTTTATCTGAGGGCGCTAGGCTCACCTCAGTATCTGACGTGCATACTTTATTTCACTATATAGTCTTGGTACTTCACAGGTACCTTCACCAAATGTTTCGACCTTGTTCGATGCGGTGACCCCAAGTTTGGTGTCTTCGTCGGAGTGCTCATGTTTGGTGACTTCCTTGGAGTATTGGCCTGCAATCCTCCTGTTTCTGCACAATCAGGCACAGAAGACCTTTGGTTCACCGTTGATGAAGTTGTTCCTTCAGTGGCTGTATATGGTTTCACGAACGAGCTGTTTATACTGTAGTCAACACCGTCCGGTGATCTCACTGTCAGTTCTTGACCTTCTTTCTTTTCGACTGTGAACGGACTGTGATCAAAGTTGGTTGACAGTTTTCCGGGTGTCTTTGTGTTCTTTAGTAGAACTTGTTCTCCAGGTAACACTGGGCTTAACATGGCTCCACGTCTGCTATCTGCATATGCTTTGGCAGTTAGTTTGTGGTTCCAATCACGGTCTCGAACATTCTCGTCCAGAATGTTTTTGTCACTTCGAAGTTCTGGCAACTTTGTTTTCAGCTCTCTGCCGAACATGAGATATGCTGGAGTCACACCTGTACTGACTTGTGGTGTAGTTCTGTATGTCAACAGAAACTTCATGAGTTCTCCTTTCCATCCCTTTCCTTCCATATGAGCCACTTTTAGTTCTTTCAGAAGTGTTTGGTTCTGTCTCTCCACCTCCTCATTTGCTTGTGGCCACAAAGGTGGAGATGTATGGTGTTCGATTCCATGTTCCAGTAAGAAACTCTTGAATTCCTCAGATTGGAATTGACTGCCGTTCACCGAGAACGGGTATCCATATATGGCAAAGATAGGAATTAAAACAGCGATGATTTTCGCGGTTGTAGTCGACTGCATGATGACAACTTCGAAGAATCGACTATAATAGTCAACTATCACCATCAGATTTTCGCCCGTAGGCAAAGGTCCCATTATGTCTATGGCAACGTCTTACCACGGTCCTGTCGGTGGTTCAGTTCTCTGCATCGGCTTTGGCGGACTCAGTTGACTCACAACTTGACATTCATGGCATGATCTGCATATTTACTCAGCATCATTGTCCATTCTCGGCCACCAGACTTTGGTTCTGAGCCGCTGTTTCATCTTTACGATCCCTTTGTGTCCTTCATGAGCAAGGTGCAGAACATCATCTCGAAGTGTTCGTGGTATTACAATCCTTGTCCCACGTAACACCAGCTTCCCAAGAACACAGAGTTCATTCTTCACACACGTGTAGTATGGCATCTTGCACTCATGCCAGTTCCTGTGTTGTATGTAGTGTCTCACACTGGTCAGCTCTGCGTCTTCTTCTGATGCAGTTTCTACGTCACGCGCTGTAAGAGCAACTGGTGTGCTTTCCTCAGCAATCATCCGCACCACCTCAATTTCTTCTCCACTCTTGTATTTTGGTGTCGTCTGATTTAGTCGTGAGAGCGCATCAGCAATGTTTGTTTTCCCTGGTCGGTAGATCACCTTGTACTGGTACCCTTGAAGACGAAGCACCCATCTTTCTATCCTCGCCGATGGCTTCGATGTTTTGCTGTAGATGCATTCCAACGGTTTGTGGTCCGTCTCCAGTTCGAATTAACGTCCATACACATATAGGTAAAATCTTTCACACGCCCACACCAGTGCCAACGCCTCTTTCTCTGTTTGGGAGTATCTTAGGTGAAATCTTTCACACGCCCACACCAGTGCCAACGCCTCTTTCTCTGTTTGGGAGTATCTCCGCTGTACTGCTGTGAGGTTACTGGACGCGTGTGCCACAACTCTCCATTGTCCCTCCTGGAGCTGTGTCGGAACTGCTCCGAGTCCTGTTGGTCCTGCATCTGCTACAACGCGTGTTGTGCAGTCATTCTTGAAGTAAGCCAGCGTCTCCGCGCTTGTCATGAGCTTCTTCAGCTGAATGCTTCTTCTTGGTCCTCTCCCCATGTGAACTTCTGGTCCTTTCTGGTGAGCATTCTTAGTGGTTCGGCCACCTCTGCGAAGTTCGGCAGGAACTTGGCAGAATATTGCACAAGTCCGAGAAATGATCTCACTTCTGATGCATTCTTTGGGTTTTGTGCGTTTACGATCGCATCTATCTTCTCTTCACTTGGCGCGATCCCCTGTTTCCCCAGATCATGGCCGTAAAATGTAAGTTGAGGTAATCTGAACTTGCACTTACCGCCGTTCAGTGTTAAGCCACACCCCTTGAGACGATTGAACACGGCAAACAAGTTCTAGTCGTGTTCCTTGACGCCTCGTCCATGTACGATCACGTCGTCTGCTACGTTTGCTGCTCCCTTGCAGTCTCGCAGTACATTCTTCACGATCTTCTGATAGTTCTCAGGTGCTGAGGCAATGCCAAACATCAGCCTGCGATACGTGTACAATCCTCGGTGTGTCACGAATGTAGTTATTTCCCGTGACTCCTCTGCCAGCTCCATTTGGTGGAATCCCCATTTTAGATCTAGCTTGCTGAACACCGTCGACCCACTTAAAGTCTTCGAGAACTTCCTCAATGGTTGGAATATGATGTCTCTCTCTCTCATAATTACCTCGTTGGCTCTTCGCATGTCTACACAGATACGTATGTCGCCATCTGGTTTGGGTACTACTACAAGAGGTGATAACCACGTCGTTGGTGTGTTCGAAACTTCTTCGATGATCTCTTTCTCCAGTAGCTCATCCAGTTTCTTCTCTACTTTCTCTCGTAGACGGAATGGCAAACGACGTACTGGTTGCGCGATTGTTTGTACGATTTTGTCGACGTGTATTACCGGTCCCTTTTATGACAGTGAATTCTCCTTCACACTTCCTTTTCACACTCAATATCTGTCACAAATGTTCCAAGGACATCAATGGGTTTCTCTTGTCCATATGCGAACAGTTTCTTGTTTGTTTTGCGTGACAAGCATTTTACATCATCCTTCTTGAGCATCTCCCATGTGGCTTTGTCCGTAATGTTACAGGTTGCCCCTGAGTCGATGAGTATTGAGGTTATGGCCACCCCTCCGACCTTGAGGTCAACAACTCCCGACTCGTTTCCAGTGTTGTCAACTGTGAAAGCATAGTCGTCTCTGTTTTCACCGTCTGTTTCCGGTCACCTTGTAACAGGTTTTCGATTTTGGGTTGGTGGTATCACTAGTCTTCCATTGTGGCCTTCCAGAGACCTGTGTTTTACAACACACTGCATAGTGACCACGCTTCCCACACCGTTTACACACCTGGTCGTGTGCAGGACACTGTGCGTCACGCGTAAAATGTCCCTGTCTATTGCAACGGTAGCATCTCTGTTCCGTTTGCCTGTGAGATGTTGTTCTTCCTGTAGCATTGTCATTTCCATTTCCTTTCCATTTTGGCTTGTTTTTATCGACAGCATTCACTTGTGCGTAATTTGATGCTCCTGGATTTACCATTGCCTTCATTTGAAGGTTTATTGCTTCAAATGCTCTGCCGACATCTTGTAGATCTTTCAACAGTACGTTCCCCGACTTATCAAGGAACTTTCTCCGTAGGTGCATGCTTCTGCATTTCTCTATTACCTGGTCTCTGGTAGCTTCATAAACATTGTCAAACCCGCATGATATTGCTTTCTGTCGTAGAAGAGACACAAATTGGTCTACCGTTTCGTTTTGCGCCTGCTCCAGCTTTCGAAAAAGATGTCTCTCGAATGGTAGGTTCATTTTAGGTTGGAAATATCCATCTAACGTTTGAACTGTTTGGTCGAAAGTTAATTGGGCATTTTCGGGTACGATTTGGTAGAAGATTTCCTGGAACTCCATTCCTCCCATGTATAGCAGCAACGCAACCTTCTGGCCATCACTCTCCACGCCTTTTGCCGCAAGATACAAATTGAAAGACCTTATCCATTTTTTTCCATTTCATCCACAGGGTATTTGGTTCGTCCGTTGTGTCGAATGGTCCTGTAACCGGAATCTCCATCCTCGTCGCCCCTTTGTTATATCTTTTGTAATCAGCCCAATTCTCAACACGCACATTTGTTCATCTCCCCTACACCGCGCACAACACATATCGTTCTCGTTTCCACTCGCAGTACTCGAACACTACAATAACTTGTTGTGTTTTTTATTTTTCAAAAGCAAGCATGTGCTGATTAATAAATAAAATGTTGTCTTAGACTTAGTTTTTGCCTGATTTCTTTCTTTTTTGGTTGCATTAATTATGACCAAAACATGTCCATACAATGTCATACAATATATGAATATATGTAACACACATTAGTATGAAGGATGGAGACTGCAAACATATTGAACTATACTTAAATTAAACTAGTCTAGGTTTACCTTACATACAAGTCACGCCATTTGATTCGAATGAATTATACAGCACGACTACCATCTATAGCGCCGACGATGGGGGATAATAAGTAATGTTTAAGTAGCGCTTATATTCCGCAGAGTGTCAAGATCAATATGTCATATTAATGCAAACAAAAGAGCAAATAACCACCGATTTATGTTCAGTGCATGAACTACGAATACAAACTTTAAAAAATGTTTGACAAATCGTCCAAGCGTTTTGTGACATACCGCTCCAAATTAATGACATATCGTCTAGGCCTAGGGAAGGGAAGGGCGCTGCAGTTTGTCAGACTTGTCGACGAGGGCACAGGTACCATAACTTATTTAAACTAGATGCGCAGGGGGAACTGACAGAGAAAACTCAAAGGAGTACTACTACAAATACACATCCAAAGAAATGTTCACCAATAATTTTAGACAATGAACTTAAATGTGTATTCTTAAATGTCAGGGAGCATAGTAAATAAAAAAGTGAGTTGCACATTATGGCAGCATATAGAAGGGGAGGTGGAGTAATTGTATATATTAAAGAATCTATCCAAGCATATGAAATAACACTAAAAAGTGAAGCAGATAGTGTGGAAGCAATTTGATGTAACATAGTTATCAGGAACTCGATCAACATTAACAATAGGAGTAGTTTATCGTAGTCCTAACATAGGACAAGAGGAAGATGTAAAATTACAAAAGGCGATAAGGGAGGTGAGCAGGGGGGGATGTGTTATAATGGGTGATTTTAACCATGGCAATATACAGTGGGAATCATTAGAGAGTGCTGGAGGTGACGACCATCAGTTTCTACTTCTAACACAGGATGGTTTCCTTACTCAACATGTCTTGGAACCAACCAGAGGTGGGAATGTGTTAGATTTAATTTTGTCTTCTCAAAATCAATTAGTTGACTATGTTAAAGTACACGAACCTTTGGGTTCAAGTGACCATAACCAAATCCATTTTAATATAAAAGTAAAAACAGGGAATACAAATAAAAACAATGGAGGAGGAACTTCAACAAAGGCATATATAAAGTGATGAGAACATATCTAGCAAATATAGATTGGAATAACTTGTTGAAGAACAAGATAGCAACAGAATGCTGGACTTGCTTAAAATGTCAGAGTGAGGGCATTATTGAGAAATTTATTCCATTAAGAAAACAAGGGAAAATGTCCAGGAAAAAACACCTGTCAAAAGAGGCTATTAGAAAATTGCTCACAAACAGATGCTGTGGAGGGTCTATAAACACGTTGGAAATGTAGAAGACTACACAAAATACAAAGAGGCACTTAACCTAGCTACAACTGAAATTAGAAAATCTAAAAGAACCTTTGAAAAAAAATTGTCAGGTAATATAAAAAAATGACAGCAAGAGTTTCTATGCTCATGTAAGGAGTAAACAGAAAGTTCGAGATAAGGTCGGACCACTGGAAAACAACAGTGAAAACATAATTTCAGACGGGTTCCAAATGGCACAGGTCCTGAATGAGCATTTCAGCTCAGTTTTTACCACAGAAGAGATCAGCTCACTTCCAGTTCCATTGACTAAATTTGAGGGCAATAAATCAGAACATTTATTTGTAACTCCTGAAATGAAAGCAAATAAAATTAAGAAGATGAAAGATAATAAATCACCTGGAGTTGATGGGATACCACCAAAACTGCTAAAGGAAATTGTTGAGCAAATGAGAACACCACTTGCAAAATTGTTTAACTTGTCACTAGAAGAAGGAATAGTTCCTTCAGAATGGATAGAAGCAAACATTATGCCGCTATTTAAGAAGGGATCGAGGAAGATGCCAGAAAATTACAGACCAGTGAGTTTAACATCAGTTGTATGTACATTACTTGAAACATTAAATAGAGACCACATGGTGGAATTCCTTGTAAAACAAATTAATAAATACATCTCAACATGGATTCCTAAAAGCAAGGTCATGTCTAATCAATCTCTTCTTATGTTTTTTGGAAGAGATTACAAAGTGGGTAGATGACGGGTCACCAGTGAATGTTGTCTACTTAGATTTTCAGAAAGCTTTCGATAAAATGCCACATCAAATATTGTTACTTAAACTAAAAGCCCATGGTATAGGTCATGATGTAATCAACTGGATAGGAAAGTGGCTTACACACAGAAGACAGATAATAATAGTAGATGGTGAAATTTCAAATTGGAAATCTGTTTTGAGTGGGGTACCACAGGGATCAGTATTAGGCCCTATACTGTTTTTAATATATATATATATATATATATATATATATATATATATATATATATATATATATATATATATATATATATATATATATATATATATATATATATATATATATATATATAATGATTTGGAGGATGACATATCTAGCAAAGTACTCAAATTTGCAGATGACACAAAAGTATTCAGAAAGGTTACTAATGATACAGATAAACAAAGTTTACAGGATGATCTAGAAAAATTATTTAAATGGTCAGAAAAATGGCAAATGTTATTCAATGTTAGGAAGTGTTAATGTATACACTTAGGACATGGCAATATGAACGAGGAATATAAAATGGGGGATGCTTGGTAGAACCACACAAGAAAAGGACTTAGGAGTAACATTTAGTGCTGCCATGAAAGTTTCAGAGCAATGTGGGATTGCTGCTTCGAAAGGAAATCAAATTATATTGCTAATTAGGAGAACTATCACATATAAGGAGAAACATCTAATTGTACCCCTGTACAAAGCAACAGTTAGATCACATTTAACAAGATTTAACAAGATTTGCCATCCAAGCCAAAGGCCCAGATGGCAAGTGGACAAGGAAGCCTTTGGCTTATCGAGAGTCCAACAATGTTCATCTACTTATAACCCGCCCTCCTGAGATATGTGTCAACCTTGTTTTTAAACATATTCACGTTGCTAGCAGTTACACAATCTGTATACAATTTATTCCATACATTTATTGTCCTCTGTGAAAACGAGTGCTTCCTGATTTCCAATCTACATTGATCCTTTACTAATTTTACCCCATGTCCTCTAGTTCTGCTATCCTTCTTGAGTGAGAAAAACATATTTCTATCAATATTTTCATACCCATTCAATATCTTAAAAACTTCAATCTGATCTCCTCTTAACCTCCTTGTCTCTAGAGTTGTTAAACCACATTCTTTCAGGCGTTCTTCATAACTAAGGTCTCTAAGTTCTGGAATCATTTTAGTTGCTCTCCTTTGTATGCGTTCAAGCGTATCTATATCATTCTTACGATATGGTCTCCATGCTTGTATACAGTATTCTAAATGAGGTCTAACTATTGCTTTATAAAGACGTATAATTAACTTTTGTTTCGTTTTTTTTTATATTTTATTCACGCCTAGAGGCCATATCGTAAAAAAGACATAGACAAGCTAGAAAGAATACAACGAAAAGCATCTAAAATGATTCCAGAATTGAGAGACCTTAGTTCCGAAAGTCGCTTATTACAATGTGGTTTGACAACACTAGAGACCAGGAGACTAAGAGGAGACCAAATAGAAGTGTCTAAAATAGTGAACGGTTATAAGGATGTTGATAGGAATATGTTCTTCAAACATAAAGAAGACAGTAGAACCAGAGTACACAAAACAGCATTAGTTAAGGAGCAGTGTAGGTTGGACATGAGGAAGTACTCTTTCTCACAGAGGGTGATAAATGATTGGAACAAACTGCCAAATGATTGTTTTAATGCTAGTAATGTGAATATGTTTAAAAATAGAATTGACAGATATCTGATGGGGGGGGCTACACATAGATGAGACAATTGTTGGACTTTCGATAAGCCAATGGCTTCCTTGTCCACTTGACATCTGGAACTTGTTGTTCGAGATGGCAATCTTGTTATAACTTGTGAAATCTTGTCTAGGACATATGTGACTTGTGACATAACGTCCATACTCCGCAGTAACTGCTGAATTTACGAAAATCCAATTATTGAACCATCGACTTGTGCCGTATCTGCTGTATTCTTTACCAACATCTGGTGGTTCTTGTGCAGCATAGTTCCGAGTTAAAGCAGTTTGAAATATGCAATAATTGTAATATGCTGGCAGAGCAAAACAAGCCAATTACCTTAATTGAATTGTTTATTATAAATACTGCCTGGCTTCTGCTTGCCTTTAAATAATTTTCTTTTGACTTTGAGGGCAGAATATACTGTGTATATTTGTGTCCATAAATAAACTTTTCAAGCCATAAATTATTAATGGCATTAAAAGAGTTTTACTTTGGATTTACTACAGTAGACTTTGCAACTTTTATGCCGATGGTCATGTGTGTGGGTTCAATCAAACGTGACAAAACTGTGAGGAAAGGAGTCACTGTTATGGGTAAATGCCACATAATCACAGGATGATCAGATTGATTACAGAGTAATTCATCAATATGTGAGGGGTGCTTAGGTGACATAACAACGTCGAATACACACACCTACAGACATACACAAAACAAAACTCGCCTTCCCGCCGTCCGGGTTCACCTGTTTAGAGGAGCGCATGCGCAAAACAAACTCGCTGGCCTCCTTTAGCTTGGCACCGTTTTCAGCAAGATTAAAGCACCGACATTTGACATTTCGAAGCCTAATGTAAAACACGACTGTCTCCACTTAATATAGCTATGCGAAATATACGATGTTCATCTGGACTATCTAGACTAACAACAACATTAAACGCAGTAAAATAAGAATTTGTCGGAGAAGCCTCGGTTATCCAGGCTCCGTGCTGTGACGCCACCATTGGTCGCGCATATCATCGCCTGGGTGCAATGTGTACTTTTCGTTGTGACGGAAATTATGCACGCACCCAGATTCTGTCAGACTGAAACGTTAAATCAGGCAAACAATTTTAGCGCGGGCACTGTCCACTCTTACATATGAATAGTGTGATCTATATAGTATGCACAACAACCACCCTATTCGGCTAGGCTTCTGCATTTTTCAAATATCCCCAGGCAGCTGAAATCATCTATTAGCCTTAATTAATTTAAGGCCTACCTTCCGTAAAAAAGCTGAATACATATTTATTCTCAACTGCATTTCCACCTTAGATCCTCGGCGGTCCCTTGCTCTGATCATGACTTTGTGTGTCCTTGTTCGTGATAATGTTAATCAGGACACATATAGGGGCTGTAGAAATGTATTATTATTATTATTACCAACAAAAATGCCAATCCTCGGGATGGGATAACTTCGTAGTTAGTGAGTGACTGACACGGTAATAATACTACACAGTTTTATCACAGAAATATCCATTTACATGCCTTCGTACTTGGTGCTGCCAGTCAATATATCTATCTTAATTGCGACATAATCATGGCAGTTACAATAACTTGCTTTTGCATTTAGTCTAGCTGTATTATATTCCGTTAATTTTTATCATGATGATATACTTAATAATGAGAGAAAATGTTAAGCAGGGTCAAAATGGCATCCAGTGGACATTCACTAAACAATTGGATGTCCTAGATTTTGTTGATGACATCTGCTTGCTATCACATACACACAGATAGATGTATAAAAAGACCAGCCGATTGATACATTAAGCAGAGAAAACAGGCCTGATAATAAACATACAGAAGATAAAACTAATGAAAGTTATCAATACGCAACAATGTAAAGTGCATATCAAATGAAAAGATGCAGAGGAAGATAGCACATTTACGGGTAGTGAACGTAGTGACATACAAAGAAGAAACATATGTAAATGTCAAAAAGCAGGACGGTAAAAGCCAAGCATGCATTAATTGCATGGAATACATTGAGGGATACACCATCCTTTTCAACAAGAAACAAAATCCGAATTTTCAACACCATTGTGAAAAACCTGTTGCTCTACGGCTCTGAAACATGGCGAGTAACAAAAAAAACTCACGAGCAGCACAGATCAAGACAGCATCAAATTGAACAAAGAAAACAGACGTGGATAAGGCACGCCTCTGAAAATCAACTGGAACTCTCAAGGAAAACCAGGCAGACCAAAATAGCTGGAGGAAGGCAGTAGCCGATGAAACAAAGAAGCATGCAGGGAACCAACTGGAAAGAAATGAAGAAAGCTGCAAACAGCAGAGTGCGGTCGAGAAGTATCGTTTCGGCTCTATGCTCTGTATGTAGATGTTTACAAAATATGGCTGTCCCTTATGAATAAAACTTAAGCAAGTGCATATCGTAAGGGATATATTAACAATGTAAGCCCCTTCATCTGGTGCTGGAATAGGCAGGTACTGGGAAACAACATCATGGAAAGCTTGGTTGCACGCGTGTTCATACGTGTTCTAAAAAATTGCGCTGGCTACATTTAGTGCATAGTCATAGTAAAATCCACATTGTTTTGTATCTTCTGAAGTGACAAATGCTCACCCATTTTGGAATTAAACTAACCTTTCCCTTTTTAACCAGAATGAATCATTTTACGGTACACTTAAGCAATTTAATATTGAAAATGTTTACGGGGTTTTGAAATTTGGCTAGTTTAGTTGTACCATGCACTGTGTCATGTGGATGTCTGGGTAGAGTTCTATTAATCAATGTTCGTACTTGTAATGCTATAGATTTATTCAAATGATTTGCATTTTCCCCTTGGACAATCAGCCTGAATTGATTTTCTGTTATGTTATCTGTTAACAAAAGTGGATTTCGCCTATCTTGTTCCGGCACAAAAAATTTTATCTCGGCAGTAAACGTTGTTTGCCATCCACTACGAAACCAGTACGCATTTAGGTAATCTTTGACACTATTCTGTGTTTGTGCACTAACAATTGGAACATAGTTATATAAATATGTGTAAAATGATTGCTCCTTACCGGCCCGGACAGTATTATGCTAAATACGCATTATATTTTAAGTGCAGTTAAGGTTGGGTTGATGAATATTTTTAGGTCTGAATAACTAATTATTTTTCCTTTAGAGCCTTTCGAGCATGACAGTTGTGTAAATCTGACTGTAAAGCTAACTCACTGCATGCTGTTTTGATCTTTTTTAATACTTTAATGAAAGATTTACCTACTTTTTTCTTCACATGTTTGCATAGATAACAAAATGTTTTACTACAACAAAACCTGCCAACTTGTTATCTGGATTGATTTCAATTACGTTGGGATTGAAATGCCAATTGCAAACTTGTTATCTGGATTGATTTCAATTACTTTGGAATTGAAATGCCAATTGCAATTCTAATTCCTGAATAAATTTTTTAAAAGTATTTCGAATTGACAAAATATCTTTGCTACTTTCAGTTATTTTCAGTGACGTTTTTAATTCCTAATTACATCATGCAGCTTTTTAACTCAATTTATTCATTACAAATAATCATTAAAATATAATATACTGTATGCATCCTTTTTGTTTGCCATTGTGTGCCATAATATGCAGAAATTAAATAAAGCTGCACAAAAATCAATGTTATTTTTTTTCGAGCAGGGTTGAAAAAATCATTATTTTTGCTTAATAAAAAATCATGATTTTTGTTTAATTAAAAAAAAACTTTATTTTATTGTTTAATCTGGTATATAGACATTTATATATATGTTTATATTTATGCACTCTTTCAAGTGTGTTCTATTCAAATCAATTTGGGTACTTGTCTTATCAGAGGGTACATGATTTTGTGCTCATATAAAGACATTAGACAATGTCCACAACGCCTCACCCCCTAATTTGCATAATTTGTCATAGAAAGGAAAGCATGCTGTGTGTCTGTGGCTGTAGCAGTGATAATTATTGTTTGCTGAGAGGGTGGATTTGCACCTGTCCAGGGTTCTGTGTACTCTAAAGGTCTCCAACCAGACAGCAAACTGGTACAGTATTAAACAATTGTAGCCCAGACTGTCTCACATTGTTAATTGAATTTGCTCAATTAAGTTAACATAATTTAATATGATATTTCAATTAAATGTCACCCAGTGGCATTTCCAGCAAGCCTGCAGTCACTAGCCTGAGACAGACAGGTTCAGACATGTGTGAATTAGTATAAGTGTGAATGAATTAGGACTGGGGAGAAATACCAGTTACCAACTGGGTTGGGTATTGGGTAGTGGGCTAGTGGCCTAGTGGGCACTTGGCAGTGGGCAGGTCATTCAGGTGGGCAATGTTTGGAGGGAAGACCTAGACAATAGAATGTCCACTGGTAGGGTCAAAGGGTGATAAGTTGATGGTTAATCATGGTTTGATTGCCTCTTCAAATATTTATAAAGTAAACATTTGGGACTGGCTACTTCCAGCCGAGTGAACTTATAGGGCCATTATATTCCATGCAAGGTCTCAATTCGCAACTATGTAATACTAAAGAAATAATTTGAAGCATTGATTCACCGGAATTACAATTTAAAATCAGTTTTTGTTAAAAAATATAGTAATAATCGGTGTTTTGTATGAATAGTTTTATTATGTCCAGGCCCAGCCCAGGCCCGGCCCGATGTGTTTAAATGGTTTTCAGCCCAGGCCCGGCCCGGGCCCGCAGTATGTAGGCCCAGGACCGTCCCGGCCCGCAAAAATTATGTAGAGGCCCGGCTCGCGCCCTGCGGGCCGGGCCGGGCTTGGACCCAAAGCCCAGCCCACGCAGGGCACTA
>BSQZ01000039.1:25617-159805 GCA_033239005.1 Lamellibrachia satsuma | reverse complement strand
CGCACTGTCACGAGGTGCTACAAGCCAGATAACGTCACATGTACAGGGGTCGCGAGGGATGCCATCTGGCTGATAACATTCGTGTACGTGTATGGCGTAACTTTACACAACCGAAGAAAAGACGCATGACGTTGTCAACAATTGTACCTAATTGTTCGTGTAGCGTTACAGACAGTAGCTGCAAAATGTAATTCAATTGTTCGTAGAAAGGGTAATAGCAAGGTGAGTTTAAAAAAATACATAACTGTGACGACCATACATTTGCATAAAAATAAGTTAAACAAATTATCTCAACCAAGAGGCCGACGTAATAATAGCGAGTCCCACGACGATATGTACCCCACCGTGAGCGTGGGAATATCTGACTGCGCAATTAGAGTGGATATGTCTTTGATCCGGGGTTAGTACGACGACTACCACGTTCGGGTTAGTCATTTCCGAAATCACGGTCACAGAGAGCACGACCCTCTCCGTGGAAAATGTATGTCTAACAGAAACGTTTGTGCGAGCGCAAAGCCACTACTCGTAACGCAAAGTTGCATTGTGATTTGGTGTACCAAATCTGTTAAGCTAATGACTCACGTTCTAATTCTTCCGTCACATTGGCGCCCGCCCGCCCGCCCGCCCATACTTGTACATGCAGTGAAAGGACAACACTGCGTGCACTTGCTGTAACAATCGAATTTTACTCATTGTTTTCTGTGGCGTATCAAGGGTGTTGCAAGGGGTCAAAGGGGAGCTGCAAGGGGGCCAAAGGGGGTCAAATGGGGGTAAGGGGTGGGGTAAAGGGGGACAAGCTTAGTCACCCATTAGTTTACCATACTAGCAGGTAGCGACCTAACGGAAAAATGAGGAAGCAATAAAAAAATTAAGCCAAAGGGGGTCATGGCCGAATGCCACCCCCACAAAGTACACCACTGGTTGTTTTTCAGGTCTGACTTTTCTACTAATGAAATACATTATTCATATTCGTAAACTCACCAAGGCCGAGTTTTTCTTCTCTTCCCCGTTGGACGAAATATCCGAACCGGCGGTGTCAATGTCAAAACCCAGTGAACGGCTCTTTACATCGGAGTCAACTGGAAATGAAAATAATACGTTGTACACTGAGAACACTAAACTGTGCAAATTACACGTTTTTTTTTCAACCACCACTTCTGCCTGTTGAAATACGGTACATGTATGAGTAGTACTTATTTTATAACAGGACACTTACTTATTAAATAGTATGAATAATATTAAACGTCTGATATTTTTATCGTAAGAAAATGTCAGATTGTATAAACTTTACTTTTGAACATATTGACCGTTCAAATGTGGTTAATGAACTACAGTTTGAATACATAATATATTATAATTGCACACTTGTGTGTTCATGAACATCGACCTTGCCGTTCATACCATGCCATGTAAACATGAGTCAAAACATTCAAATTGAACATATAACGATCAAACTATATTAACACATTGTGTCACATTATAGCGGTCACTTCGTTAGAATTGATGTAGTTTATAAAATATTACAAATATTTATATAGATGAGAATACATTTTAACATAACACTGCTACTCACAATCGCATTTAATTATGTTCACTGGTAAAAATGCTTATCCTCCGGACTTGATAATTGGTAGTCCGTGTTTACCAAATGTCAGGATGCACAACATGATCCCACCAATAGCCATCTATTCCTTGGCACTTGTTGCCGCCATATCGCGACTGGCAGCTATAATAACGTGTAACGACGCCTTGTTCGTGTATGTAACATTGGACTATCGGAGAAAATAATTTTTCTCAACACACGTAATGCTCGCGTAGCGTTGCGGACAGCAACTACAAAGGGTAATCTGATTGTTCGCAGAAAGGGTAATGGTGGGGGTAAATTTCGAAAAAAAAATTAAATGTGGCGACCCGACCGTGCGGGTCGTAGATGAACCCGTGAAAGTTTGGCGCCCGTGGTGCAAAGTGTCTTGGAGGAGTAGCATAACATGAAAACATACACACTCACGGTGGATTATGTTAAGATTCATATAGTGTTAAGGACGAAGGGGGCCTTAGGGGTCTCAAGACCCCCCTAGGCCATGAAGCAAATATTACAGTAAAGGAACACGAAGGGGAGACCGGATTAGTCCGCCCGCAAGGCAATTCCGCCAAACGGTTTTTATTCCGTGCCGTTGCAGACATTAGTAATTTCGGTAACACGATTAAGTCACATGACCATCAAACTCTTGGGGGTCCCTAAAAAATCTTCTTTTCAAGCACTGTAATGGCTATTAACGCCTATTTTTGTGAAAAACTTCTTACAATTATTTCGACCTGTAGTTATTTTACCAACTTAGATTGAATGAACGTGTTGTAAGTCGCTCTGAATAAAAGCACCTGCTAAATGACTAAAGTGTAAATTGTGATCTAAACCATTGTTACTGGAGTAATGCGCTTGCAGACACAGTGCTCTGTAATTCTGAGAAGTAAAAGCCAAGGTAAAATGTGCCTTGGTGGAATTACTGCAGACAGCCAACATGTGGCGCCCTTAACCACAGAACACGCACGCACCAATGATATGAGTGGAATGATTTAAGATGTTTTTAACAGAGATTAACTGAATAACAATAAAGTGACCTGAATGAATCAGCTAAACTACCAATATGATGATGTCGAGTCCTGCAAATACCGTCAAGTTCTGCGAAAGCTGTCGAGTTCTTGCTGCAAGATCGATCGAGTTCTGCGAAAACCATCGAGTTTTAGCAGAGACGAACCAGAGTAGCCTCACACGCAGCAACAGTTGTCACAGCGGGAGGGAAATTACATCGGTACTACGATGAAATGTGGGACACCCCAAGCTTACATTTTTCTTTCTTATGGGAAGCCCCTCTTGCCTTAAGGGAGGCCCCCCAGACCCCTCATTTCGAACACTGATGCAGCGGGAAACTGACGTCCACGAGTTGCTGGCTGGAAAGTTGTGAGCTAGAAAACTGATTTTGGTGACTGAAAGTATGTTTTTTTTCAAATTTCTGTACTTATAAGTGGCATTGGTCAGATATTGTTTGGATCTTGCGTTGTTGCTCTATCCACTGTCAGTGGTATTTAGTTGCCGCCCACCCAATATGTCTCTGTGTTGGGGCAAGTTCGCCCCTAGGGTATCTGATGTAAAATTCTCAGGATCACTTGTGAACATAAACACAATGACATGCACTCTAACAAAGACTTCCAATTTTCCAGTTTGGTGTTATTTACTAGTAAAAACTCACGAAACAAGATTTTATTTCACCATTTTCTAGCCGAATCAGTGCCAAACATTGCTTTTGTTTATTTCATAGGTACCACAGAATTTGTGATGACTTTAAGTTTCTAAAAAATATGTGTCACAAACATGACGTTTTTTGACATAAAATTAATACAAAACTGCACCGTTCTTGTGTAATTGCTGCTGAAATTACGTGTGTGGCAAACTTGCCACGGCCCCTGGGCGGGCTTGCCCCGACATGAGGCAAGTCCGCCCATGCTTGGGTAGGTCTACTAAGAGTTAGATTTGGATATTGGCTTGTAAAAGTTTTGGCATTCGTTGAGAGCACAAATGTGGACAAGACATTTTTTTCAATTTAAGGCCGAAACTGATCCTCTAGTTCTACAAATACAGTCTCCGTATCTGTTAGAGTGTCCATGGGAGCGGCCTAGTCCCCCCCCCCCCGTACAGGCCTACATCGGAACTTGTTTCAATGTAAAGACTGACGTATTAGCAACCGACTAATATTAACCCTTATATAAGTAGAACGACCCATGTGTCCCCCCTCCGGTTCGTAAGTAGCATGACATGACTACGACTAAGTGAGACCCCCTCTGCCCCTGTAAATTGTATAGTGTTTAAGGATAAAACGTCCATATCAATGTTAACATAGACCCCAAATGATGTCGGATCTGTGAATATTCACTGAGACAAAAATAAAAGGGCCGTGGATTCATCAACGATTACCTGAGATCTGGTGATGTGAATGTGTTTTGCAGCACCATGGAGTTTGGCTTGAAATACAGGTATGCACAATCTATATGTTATGTCAGTGAAATATCTATGTTAGTATAAGTGTATATAATTTGGTGTTATAATAGTTATATATTTTACCTAATGAAAAACAATATATATATATATATATTCACTGAGACAAAAATAAAAGGTTCGTGGATTCAATCACGATTTCCCGAGATCTGGTGATGTGAATCTGTTTGGCAGCAATAAGGAGTTTGGAGATTTCGACAAGCCAATGGCTTCATTGTCCACTTGCCTTCTGGAGTTTGTTGCTTTGAATGAAAATCAAATTATTTACAGCAGTTAATTGTGCCTGTTGAAATGGCAGTTAAGAAAATATAGACGCGGAGTTCGAAGAGTTCTGGGATCAGTATCGTTCAAAATAATGTTGATGTCGTGTCTTGGGTTGTACACTGTATCTCTAAAGCTTGATGTAACGCCATGAATGTTGTTTATAATTGTCAATTCCTTGAAGATAAGTTCAGTGAACGCTGTCGAAGTTGTACGACACCCCTCTGTCTGTATCCAAGTTGAAGCTTAACTTGTACATGGGACCCACAGCAATACACACATGCAGCAAAGTGTGTGTATATTAGGAGAAAAATAGTGTTAAAGTAAACATTACTGGGATTACATAATATACTTGAGTGATTACGTCGTTCCGTCGTCTTGGGCTGAATGGTGTAAATTGATAAGACCATAATTTAAAACAGATTTAAGTCTCAAGAGAAATAGCATATGCGGGCTTTCACAAGACAGCAATAAAACATCATCTTAAAAAAGTCAAGTTAAGTGCAAGTTAACAGCCACTTCTGCACTTGATATTGGTAGCAACCATCCTCATGTAAGAGGTTAAACAAAACAGCTACGCTAATGTAACGTTAGCAATGACATTGTGTTTCGTGTATGTTTGCAGGCCCGTAGGAAACAAAATGCATCAGTAATGCCCGCTTTGACTAAGGAATATGAACACAAGCAGACCATGTAATTGTTATCATAGTTTATGTAATCGAATGTCCTGCTTAGTTGTTGGAATTACCCTTAAAAATCACAGGTGTGTGAGAAAATACTCAATAATAATGATTGATTCTATTTTTGCATCCAATTATCCATTAGCGTGGGCTGAGACGCAACAAACGCTCCATTACAAGACTCTACACACAGACGCCATTGTTATATTTGTATAGCTATTATAGCGATCAAGACGCTGTGAAGCTGCGGTTTATAATGAATAGTTGAGTGTTATTAGAAAGTACGCCTCAATTGTTGGCTAATTGGACTCCAGACACAGAAGCCATTGTTGTGTATGAGTGGCTAATAGGAATCAAGACGCCGTGAAGCTGCAACGCTTCAACAACCTGTCGTTCTGGGTACATATCTGTCGGCGAACATAGAATGTTGGGGAAAATTAGTTCACGCTATTCGATCCAATTGTTACATAACATTGCACATCAACAAAGTGTAATTCTTCGTGAGTAGTAGATATAGACATCTGGCAAAGCAATTCCGGTGTCCATGTGTCTGAACGACTTCCGGTTGCGCGCGCAGCCAATCAGAGCCCCCCTGAGCACACATCCAAGAGCGCAGTGCCTTCTGGGTAACCTAAGCGCCACCTAGCGACTGGAGATAACCCTAAACGTCTAGAGCGCCCCCTGGCGACTGAATTAAATTTTAATTTAATTTTATTTTATTAAAAAAAAAAAAAAAATTATTATTATTTTTTTTTTATTATTATTATTTTTTTTTTTTTTATTTATTTTTTTTATATTTTAATTTTAACTGTGCGCGCAGCCTCACAACCTTCTGGGTAGCCCGAGCGCCCCCTGGTCCGTAACCCTATCCATAACCCTAGAGCGTCCCCATTGGTAAGCCGTTACAACGAAGCAATAGAAAAGCTACGCAATATTGTACACAAACGTTAGACAGAGGACTCTGAAGTCTCTTGCTATTATCATTAACAGGGTCATTAATAACTGAGATCAAAGGACCTAACGAGGAGACGAGAAACTAACAAAACACGATATCGTACTATATTTTCTTTATATGTAAATATTTAAAAATAATGCGCTCTTACACTTTATCCATAACTCCTACAGTTTACCCATAATTCCTACAATTTACCCATAATTCTCCTATTGAATAAGAGTACAAGGACATTTTATAAAATTTTTTTATTTTTTTTTTGGAAAATAATGACAAAATATCGTCCACTAAAGTTAGACAGAGGACTCTAAAGTCTTTTGCCATACGCATATTTTCATTATATGTCAATATTGTTAAATAGTGCGCTCTTACACTTTACCCATACCTCCTACAGTTTACCCATAATTCCTACAATTTACCCATAATTCTCCAATTGAATAAGAATACAAGGACATTTTATTAAATATTTGAAAATAATGACACAATATCGTCCACAAACGTTAGACAGAGGACTCTAAAGTCTCTTGCCATACGCATATTTTCGTTATATGTCAATATTGTTAAATAGTGCGCTCTTACACTTTACCCATAACTCCTACAGTTTACCCATAACTCCTACAATTTACTCATAATTCCTACAATTTACCCATAATTCCTACAATTTACCCAGCACACATATGTAGTGAAGTGTGTTTGTTCGTTCACCTAGCTATAAAAAGAACGGGACTTTAGTTTCAATAGTACATAGTCACTGTATCCTGAGTACACAGCTAAAGTACATAGTCAATGTACCCACAGAACACAGCTAGAATACATAGTAACTGTACCCACAGTACACAGCTAGAATACATATTCACTGTACAAAACGTACACGGTTAGAACACATAGTCACTGTACCCACTGTACACATCTAGAATACATAATCACAGTAACCACAGTACACGGCTAGAAAACATAATCAATGTAACCACATTACACGGCTGGAACACATAATCACAGTAAATTCATAGCCACTGTACCCACAGTACACAGCTAGAAAACATAGTCACTGGACCCACAGTACACATCTAGAATACATAGTCACTGCACCCATAGTACACAGCTATAATACATATTCACTGTACCCACTGTACACAGCTAGAATACATAATCACAGTAACCACAGTACACGGCTAGAATACATACGAGCAGAAGTACTCACCGCGTATTCCGTAATATGACACCGCTCTGTCGCGTTCCCGAAAGGACGCATTACGGCGATACTAACAGTTGACTAGTGGATTTTGGTACTCGGGAAATGCGCGTTTTAAAAGTAATCATATTAGCGCTGTAGTTAAAGCGTTGGTTCGCCCACTGGATGTCTGAACAAGTTGAAAGATAAGCCCCTCATTTGCACAATACTGTGCAGTAATTTATTCTATGCCCGCTAAGATGAAATTCGGATTTCATTATTATTCTTTTTGTCGTGTCTCTAAGTGGAGTAGACCACGTGACGTCCTGCCTGGCTAATAAAGACAGCGGGTATGCATCGACGAGTTGACCTGTATGCGTACATCTAACATATTTAGGGCATTGGTTATCGTATGAAACATACGTAGCACGAGTAATGAGAGAGAGTACAGATTTGTCTTAGAAATACCGCTTTTATATGTATTTTGTCACACTTAGTTACGTATGTAATGCTTTTAAGCTAAGTGTTTACCACATTTATCTGCATGTTAACACTTTTAAGCTAAGTAAATATAACTTTTATTTGTATGTTGCCACATTTTAGCTACGTAATTGCCACGCTTGGCTGTGTGTTAACGCTTTTAGCATATTAAGTTTCACTTTTAATTGTATGTTAACGCTATTTAGCTACGTATGTACCACATTTAGCTCAATGTTAACTTTTTCGCAAAGTTTTTAGTTGTACGTTACGTACTTTTAGTTGCACGTTAACGCTTTTAAGCTAAGTAAGTACCAATTACAGCTACATGTTAATGATTTTAGCTAAGTAATTACCGCATTTAACTGTAAGGAATGATCATATTTAGCTATATGTTAACGCTTGTAAGCTAAGTAATTACCCCCATTTAGCTGTATGGTAACGCTTTTTAACTAAGTAATTATCGCATTTAGTTGCATGTTAACGCATTGAAACTAAGTATTTACCACATTCACCTGTATGCTAAGGTACTCGGGAAATGCGCGTGATAGATAACACGGTTTTCTGTAGTGATATTAACATTGTAGTTAAAGCGTTGGTTCGCACACTGGACGTATGCAAGTCTGAACAAGTTTAACGATAAGCCGGTCATTTGCACTTAAATCTATCTAAGCTAGGTTCTGAGAAGGAAAGAACAAACTCTGCGTATGATTATAATATATTTGTTACAACTAACCAAACAATGCAAGAAGTATAAAACAATTAATTATGAACATAGTTGTCAGAATATAGTAATATAAACAAAAACACTACAAGTATTAAATAATATGATTATGAATTATTATTTTATACCACGCCTGCCGGGGCGCGCTATAACAGAGAGCTATTTTAAAACACTTGGCGAGATAAGTACGTAAGCATAGACGAACGAGTGGACTGTGGACTGTGGACTCCGGTTGCCTTAGCAACGAACGGGGTGCGGCTAGCGCTGTTATGATCGATGTAACAACTGCATAGTTGTAAGAACTGCATGTATAGTTTATGTATGTTTTGGTACACTTGCATTGTATGACTAATCTTAGTTAATTGTGGTGCACTTTAATTTGCTAACTGTATATACGAGCGTCATAACAGAATGACGTTAGCCCTGTGCTATGTCTGTCATTTTATAAACTATATGAAATTTCTCTACAATTTTCTAAACCATGTGTAATTTTTGCTGTACCATTTTTTTATTGAATGTATTAAAGGTGGCCGCAACGGGTATCTGGTCATATGATACCCCTTTATGGTGGTGTATCGAAATTAAACCGTTCGCCTTGTATCTTATCAACCAGAAGTATAAAAGCAGTCACCCAAAACAATAAAATGTGACAAGACTGGAATTTACCCAACATATCCTGTTAAAACTGACACAATTTTCAATTTTCTTACAAAGTTATGGCATGTTTGGTATAAAAAATCAAGCAATTATATGAATATTGTTTGGAAAATAAATTGGTTTGCAATGCTCTGATATAAATCAATGATAACATAGTGTACTCTTCCAATTTACACTTGACTGTTTGAAATTGAATCGGTACTATCTTTGTTTTTATTATCTATCAAAATATTAATTATAACGGATATATCTAGACACATTATGGAACACTCCTGCTTGTCAAGTCATTATTATTTGTTTGACAGCCAAGTCTAAGCAATGCCTTGATTGTAATGTTAGCTGAAAACCAGTCACATAATTTAATTATATATCGATTTTGACACTTGATAAATAGTAGATCATGTACACTAAATTTCCTGTAATTCTTCATAATAATTATTATGATGACAGTGCCCAAGTGAATTATTATTTGCACTTTTAAAGTGCACATTACTTACTACATGAAATCGTTATTTCCATGATATATATTATTTTGTTTATCATAATTTAGTTTATATTTGAAATAGGTTACTGCACAAGAAAATGTATGCAGTATGTGTTACTACTAGTATTATATTGTATACCCTCTGGGTGTATATTATATTATATACCCTCTGGGTGTATATTATATTATATACCCTCTGGGTGTATGCATTACACTTGTCGCTGTCTTCATTACCACCTTGCTGGCTTTAGGTTCATAAGGCAAACACGGTTATGTTATGTTGTCACACTCTTGTATTGAGAATAACCACATCGGTCAGCTGTTCAACATGTCCTAATCCAAGTTATGTGTGGCATCCCTCATCGTATAGCTACCTTCGTCATTACATTGTATTCCAATCACATATTATTCCCAAAATTCTTTATTTTACGACAGTTGTGATATCATCTTTTTATCTATTATTTCAGAATATGCATTTAATATAAATTATTGGAAATTTGTAAGCACTATGCGGAGCTGTAGTGTGTCATCTGCACTACTTCGTTCTTAGATTTCCTGCGGCATTGAAGTAATGATGTGTTTAACATCACTAACCTACAATATAAATATATATGAAAGGTTTTATCTTAGATATTTTTCCTACTGTACATTTTGAACAATCTCAAAAAATCTCGACAACACTATTGTTAAACTATCCTGGGTGTGTGTATGCGTATCGCATATTTTGTGTATTATATTCTAATCCCAAAGTGCTACCCCTACAGCTGCCTTGGCCTGGTATCGCATTTTGTTTTTGTATATTTCATATACAGACATCCTTGACCTTGGGCTGCACGAATAATATAAATATGACAGGGTATATCAGCTTCATCCAGTTGATAAAAATTGAATGGTGAAAAAATATTTTTATAATTTTTGATGATCACGTTTTCTTATAATCAGACAAAACATTAACATGGCCACCAAGGTAATTTTGCAATGTGGCTAACCTCTCTAGACACCTGCCTTCCTTCAAACGAAGTTTTATTTTGGTCAGTGAACATATCCTCGTTTCACAATATCGCAATCGTTGAACGGGCTTCTCGCCATAAAAAAAAAAATAAACTAGTTGTCCTCATTGTGTTAAATGTGCAATACATACGCATTAGAGTCCTCTAAATAGGCCACCCATGTGCCAAGATAAATTGGTCTGACTACAGAGGCTGGCGATATATACAAATGTGTATATCGGACAAAATCACGGGGTTTAAGGGGTGGCTGTTTCCAACGGGTGCTGCTTGCAACTGGTTCTACTGTATATATGAAATAAACCTTTTAGTTAGGGCTTAATTGGGTGGTATAAGATACAACTACACTCACCATTCTGGAAACCTAAATATTAGTTTACCACATGTTGTATTTGTCTTTTTGTATGCTCTTCGTTGATTGCATTATATAGACACATCGTTATCAGACAATGAAATATGTTTTGCTAGATTTGGACCACCATTTGTAAAAAAAATAATTAAATCCAATTGCTCTCTCTCTTTTCTGAAAGTGGTTTGTTATTCGTCATAAAAATATCAGGATATATTGGTGTGTTGAAATATTTGTTAATTACGCAGTTTAATATTTTCCACGTACCCTTAACATTGTTTCTCTGTAGTGCTGTTTTAATGAGTCTTAATATAGCTGTTAATTTGCTTTTATACGTTTTGTATTTATGCGCAGATTCAGCATATCTAGATATAACAAATGCTTTATACAGCCTCTTTTTCTTGACGCCAGCATGGTGAACCAAGTTGTCTTGTTAGTGCTACGGTGCTCTAGGATATGATCTCAGGCTAGTGACTGGAATACTTACTGCAGGCCTTTTTAGACACCTGGGTAACACGACTGTGAACTATCCTGTAATATCTACTGTTAAGCGAGCACTTAATTCAGAGTTAATTGTGAATTTGTCAAAGAGATTAAATTATGCTGTAATTTTCTTGACTGGGTGTATGAAAGAAAAAGAACAAAGAATGCGCAACGACTGCAATGACATCAGCAACTATTTTAGCATTCGTGTTTCATTGGTAGGCTCGTGAATGGAAACATTGTTGCAAGCTTTTAAAATGTGTATACTTTTCCGCCGGTATAGACACACAAGATTCGACAGTTGACATTGTCTTTAACTGCGAGACATTTCGCATTCATTTTCTTTAACTGCATGACCTGCTATTTTCTTTTACTGTGACATTTCTGTGTATTTTTTATTTAACTGCGTGACATTTTACCAGTCTTAGCTAATGCGGTTTGCCACACATGTAACGCTGTTTTTTAAGTGTGTAACACATTCACTATGTAGTAACGCGTTTAGCTATTCTTCAAATGGCATACACAGCGCTGTCACCACAGCATGTACCACCCGTTGGCCTTTTGTCCATTACTGGCCACTACTTCCATCATTTACCTCCGTCTGACTGTCCCTAAGAGCAACTCCATACATCGCCCCTACATTCACCTGTTGACACATATTTCCATAGAGGCAGATACCTGTGGCAGCCAGCGTATCTGACACATACCTCCATAGATACAGAGACCTATGGCAGCTAGAATTTCTGATACATACCTCGATCCATAGAGTAGTAGTGAGTCGAATGTACCAATTACCTTCTGGTTGCCACACCTCACCACCCCCACCATAGAGTAATGAGACGAGTATAGCCATCTGACCACCCCCACACACGCTTGGTGTTGTATTCTCGCTAGTGACACCCCTCTATATATGGACAAGCTCCATAGAGTAGTGGTGAGTCGAGTGTAGCCATTACCTTCTGGTTCCCACACGTCACCACCCCACCACATAGAGTAATGATACATTCGCCAGGGGGCGCAGGGGCGCGCGCGATTACAGGAAAAAGGTGTATTACGCGGAAAAGGTGTATTACCACCCCGCGCGCGCCCCTGCGCCCCCTGGCGACTGTATCATTACTCTATGTGGTGGGGTGGTGACGTGTGGGAACCAGAAGGTAATGGCTACACTCGACTCACCACTACTCTATGGAGCTTGTCCATATATAGAGGGGTGTCACTAGCGAGAATACAACACCAAGCGTGTGTGGGGGTGGTCAGATGGCTATACTCGTCTCATTACTCTATGGTGGGGGTGGTGAGGTGTGGCAACCAGAAGGTAATTGGTACATTCGACTCACTACTACTCTATGGATCGAGGTATGTATCAGAAATTCTAGCTGCCATAGGTCTCTGTATCTATGGAGGTATGTGTCAGATACGCTGGCTGCCACAGGTATCTGCCTCTATGGAAATATGTGTCAACAGGTGAATGTAGGGGCGATGTATGGAGTTGCTCTTAGGGACAGTCAGACGGAGGTAAATGATGGAAGTAGTGGCCAGTAATGGACAAAAGGCCAACGGGTGGTACATGCTGTGGTGACAGCGCTGTGTATGCCATTTGAAGAATAGCTAAACGCGTTACTACATAGTGAATGTGTTACACACTTAAAAACAGCGTTACATGTGTGGCAAACCGCATTAGCTAAGACTGGTAAAATGTCACGCAGTTAAATAAAAAATACACAGAAATGTCACAGTAAAAGAAAATAGCAGGTCATGCAGTTAAAGAAAATGAATGCGAAATGTCTCGCAGTTAAAGACAATGTCAACTGTCGAATCTTGTGTGTCTATACCGGCGGAAAAGTATACACATTTTAAAAGCTTGCAACAATGTTTCCATTCACGAGCCTACCAATGAAACACGAATGCTAAAATAGTTGCTGATGTCATTGCAGTCGTTGCGCATTCTTTGTTCTTTTTCTTTCATACACCCAGTCAAGAAAATTACAGCATAATTTAATCTCTTTGACAAATTCACAATTAACTCTGAATTAAGTGCTCGCTTAACAGTAGATATTACAGGATAGTTCACAGTCGTGTTACCCAGGTGTCTAAAAAGGCCTGCAGTAAGTATTCCAGTCACTAGCCTGAGATCATATCCTAGAGCACCGTAGCACTAACAAGACAACTTGGTTCACCATGCTGGCGTCAAGAAAAAGAGGCTGTATAAAGCATTTGTTATATCTAGATATGCTGAATCTGCGCATAAATACAAAACGTATAAAAGCAAATTAACAGCTATATTAAGACTCATTAAAACAGCACTACAGAGAAACAATGTTAAGGGTACGTGGAAAATATTAAACTGCGTAATTAACAAATATTTCAACACACCAATATATCCTGATATTTTTATGACGAATAACAAACCACTTTCAGAAAAGAGAGAGAGCAATTGGATTTAATTATTTTTTTTACAAATGGTGGTCCAAATCTAGCAAAACATATTTCATTGTCTGATAACGATGTGTCTATATAATGCAATCAACGAAGAGCATACAAAAAGACAAATACAACATGTGGTAAACTAATATTTAGGTTTCCAGAATGGTGAGTGTAGTTGTATCTTATACCACCCAATTAAGCCCTAACTAAAAGGTTTATTTCATATATACAGTAGAACCAGTTGCAAGCAGCACCCGTTGGAAACAGCCACCCCTTAAACCCCGTGATTTTGTCCGATATACACATTTGTATATATCGCCAGCCTCTGTAGTCAGACCAATTTATCTTGGCACATGGGTGGCCTATTTAGAGGACTCTAATGCGTATGTATTGCACATTTAACACAATGAGGACAACTAGTTTATTTTTTATTTTTTATGGCGAGAAGCCCGTTCAACGATTGCGATATTGTGAAACGAGGATATGTTCACCGACCAAAATAAAACTTCGTTTGAAGGAAGGCAGGTGTCTAGAGAGGTTAGCCACATTGCAAAATTACCTTGGTGGCCATGTTAATGTTTTGTCTGATTATAAGAAAACGTGATCATCAAAAATTATAAAAAATATTTTTTCACCATTCAATTTTTATCAACTGGATGAAGCTGATATACCCTGTCATATTTATATTATTCGTGCAGCCCAAGGTCAAGGATGTCTGTATATGAAATATACAAAAACAAAATGCGATACCAGGCCAAGGCAGCTGTAGGGGTAGCACTTTGGGATTAGAATATAATACACAAAATATGCGATACGCATACACACACCCAGGATAGTTTAACAATAGTGTTGTCGAGATTTTTTGAGATTGTTCAAAATGTACAGTAGGAAAAATATCTAAGATAAAACCTTTCATATATATTTATATTGTAGGTTAGTGATGTTAAACACATCATTACTTCAATGCCGCAGGAAATCAAAGAACGAAGTAGTGCAGATGACACACTACAGCTCCGCATAGTGCTTACAAATTTCCAATAATTTATATTAAATGCATATTCTGAAATAATAGATAAAAAGATGATATCACAACTGTCGTAAAATAAAGAATTTTGGGAATAATATGTGATTGGAATACAATGTAATGACGAAGGTAGCTATACGATGAGGGATGCCACACATAACTTGGATTAGGACATGTTGAACAGCTGACCGATGTGGTTATTCTCAATACAAGAGTGTGACAACATAACATAACCGTGTTTGCCTTATGAACCTACAGCCAGCAAGGTGGTAATGAAGACAGCGACAAGTGTAATGCATACACCCAGAGGGTATATAATATAATATACACCCAGAGGGTATATACAATATAATACTAGTAGTAACATAATACTAGCATACATTTTCTGCAATTTGTGCAGTAACCTATTTCAAATATAAACTAAATTATGATAAACAAAATAATATATATCATGGAAATAACGATTTCATGTAGTAAGTAATGTGCACTTTAAAAGTGCAAATAATAATTCACTTGGGCACTGTCATCATAATAATTATTATGAAGAATTACAGGAAATTTAGTGTACATGATCTACGATTTATCAAGTGTCAAAATCGATCTATAATTAAATTATGTGACTGGTTTTCAGCTAACATTACAATCAAGGCATTGCTTAGACTTGGCTGTCAAACAAATAATAATGACTTGACAAGCAGGAGTGTTCCATAATGTGTCTAGATATATCCGTTATAATTAATATTTTGATAGATAATAAAAACAAAGATAGTACCGATTCAATTTCAAACAGTCAAGTGTAAATTGGAAGAGTACACTATGTTATCATTGATTTATATCAGAGCATTGCAAACCAATTTATTTTCCAAACAATATTCATATAATTGCTTGATTTTTTATACCAAACATGCCATAACTTTGTAAGAAAATTGAAAATTGTGTCAGTTTTAACAGGATATGTTGGGTAAATTCCAGTCTTGTCACATTTTATTGTTTTGGGTGACTGCTTTTATACTTCTGGTTGATAAGATACAAGGCGAACGGTTTAATTTCGATACACCACCATAAAGGGGTATCATATGACCAGATACCCGTTGCGGCCACCTTTAATACATTCAATAAAAAAATGGTACAGCAAAAATTACACATGGTTTAGAAAATTGTAGAGAAATTTCATATAGTTTATAAAATGACAGACATAGCACAGGGCTAACGTCATTCTGTTATGACGCTCGTATATACAGTTAGCAAATTAAAGTGCACCACAATTAACTAAGATTAGTCATACAATGCAAGTGTACCAAAACATACATAAACTATACATGCAGTTCTTACAACTATGCAGGTTGTTACATCGATCATAACAGCGCTAGCCGCACCCCGTTCGTTGCTAAGGCAACCGGAGCCCACAGTCCACAGTCCACTCGTTCGTCTATGCTTACGTACTTATCTCGCCAAGTGTTTTAAAATAGCTCTCTGTTATAGCGCGCCCCGGCAGGCGTGGTATAAAATAATAATTCATAATCATATTATTTAATACTTGTAGTGTTTTTGTTTATATTACTATATTCTGACAACTATGTTCATAATTAATTGTTTTATACTTCTTGCATTGTTTGGTTAGTTGTAACAAATATATTATAATCATACGCAGAGTTTGTTCTTTCCTTCTCAGAACCTAGCTTAGATAGATTTAAGTGCAAATGACCGGCTTATCGTTAAACTTGTTCAGACTTGCATACGTCCAGTGTGCGAACCAACGCTTTAACTACAATGTTAATATCACTACAGAAAACCGTGTTATCTATCACGCGCATTTCCCGAGTACCTTAGCATACAGGTGAATGTGGTAAATACTTAGTTTCAATGCGTTAACATGCAACTAAATGCGATAATTACTTAGTTAAAAAGCGTTACCATACAGCTAAATGGGGGTAATTACTTAGCTTACAAGCGTTAACATATAGCTAAATATGATCATTCCTTACAGTTAAATGCGGTAATTACTTAGCTAAAATCATTAACATGTAGCTGTAATTGGTACTTACTTAGCTTAAAAGCGTTAACGTGCAACTAAAAGTACGTAACGTACAACTAAAAACTTTGCGAAAAAAGTTAACATTGAGCTAAATGTGGTACATACGTAGCTAAATAGCGTTAACATACAATTAAAAGTGAAACTTAATATGCTAAAAGCGTTAACACACAGCCAAGCGTGGCAATTACGTAGCTAAAATGTGGCAACATACAAATAAAAGTTATATTTACTTAGCTTAAAAGTGTTAACATGCAGATAAATGTGGTAAACACTTAGCTTAAAAGCATTACATACGTAACTAAGTGTGACAAAATACATATAAAAGCGGTATTTCTAAGACAAATCTGTACTCTCTCTCATTACTCGTGCTACGTATGTTTCATACGATAACCAATGCCCTAAATATGTTAGATGTACGCATACAGGTCAACTCGTCGATGCATACCCGCTGTCTTTATTAGCCAGGCAGGACGTCACGTGGTCTACTCTTCTTAGAGACACGACAAAAAGAATAATAATGAAATCCGAATTTCATCTTAGCGGGCATAGAATAAATTACTGCACAGTATTGTGCAAATGAGGGGCTTATCTTTCAACTTGTTCAGACATCCAGTGGGCGAACCAACGCTTTAACTACAGCGCTAATATGATTACTTTTAAAACGCGCATTTCCCGAGTACCAAAATCCACTAGTCAACTGTTAGTATCGCCGTAATGCGTCCTTTCGGGAACGCGACAGAGCGGTGTCATATTACGGAATACGCGGTGAGTACTTCTGCTCGTATGTATTCTAGCCGTGTACTGTGGTTACTGTGATTATGTATTCTAGCTGTGTACAGTGGGTACAGTGAATATGTATTATAGCTGTGTACTATGGGTGCAGTGACTATGTATTCTAGATGTGTACTGTGGGTCCAGTGACTATGTTTTCTAGCTGTGTACTGTGGGTACAGTGGCTATGAATTTACTGTGATTATGTGTTCCAGCCGTGTAATGTGGTTACATTGATTATGTTTTCTAGCCGTGTACTGTGGTTACTGTGATTATGTATTCTAGATGTGTACAGTGGGTACAGTGACTATGTGTTCTAACCGTGTACGTTTTGTACAGTGAATATGTATTCTAGCTGTGTACTGTGGGTACAGTTACTATGTATTCTAGCTGTGTTCTGTGGGTACATTGACTATGTACTTTAGCTGTGTACTCAGGATACAGTGACTATGTACTATTGAAACTAAAGTCCCGTTCTTTTTATAGCTAGGTGAACGAACAAACACACTTCACTACATATGTGTGCTGGGTAAATTGTAGGAATTATGGGTAAATTGTAGGAATTATGAGTAAATTGTAGGAGTTATGGGTAAACTGTAGGAGTTATGGGTAAAGTGTAAGAGCGCACTATTTAACAATATTGACATATAACGAAAATATGCGTATGGCAAGAGACTTTAGAGTCCTCTGTCTAACGTTTGTGGACGATATTGTGTCATTATTTTCAAATATTTAATAAAATGTCCTTGTATTCTTATTCAATTGGAGAATTATGGGTAAATTGTAGGAATTATGGGTAAACTGTAGGAGGTATGGGTAAAGTGTAAGAGCGCACTATTTAACAATATTGACATATAATGAAAATATGCGTATGGCAAAAGACTTTAGAGTCCTCTGTCTAACTTTAGTGGACGATATTGTGTCATTATTTTCCAAAAAAAAATAAAAAAATTTTATAAAATGTCCTTGTACTCTTATTCAATAGGAGAATTATGGGTAAATTGTAGGAATTATGGGTAAACTGTAGGAGTTATGGATAAAGTGTAAGAGCGCATTATTTTTAAATATTTACATATAAAGAAAATATAGTACGATATCGTGTTTTGTTAGTTTCTCGTCTCCTCGTTAGGTCCTTTGATCTCAGTTATTAATGACCCTGTTAATGATAATAGCAAGAGACTTCAGAGTCCTCTGTCTAACGTTTGTGTACAATATTGCGTAGCTTTTCTATTGCTTCGTTGTAACGGCTTACCAATGGGGACGCTCTAGGGTTATGGATAGGGTTACGGACCAGGGGGCGCTCGGGCTACCCAGAAGGTTGTGAGGCTGCGCGCACAGTTAAAATTAAAATATAAAAAAAAAATAAAAAAAAAAATAATAATAATAATAAAAAAAAAATAATAATAAATTTTTTTTTTTTAATAAAATAAAATTAAATTAAAATTTAATTCAGTCGCCAGGGGGCGCTCTAGACGTTTAGGGTTAGCTCCAGTCGCTAGGTGGCGCTTAGGTTACCCAGAAGGCACTGCGCTCTTGGATGTGTGCTCAGGGGGGCTCTGATTGGCTGCGCGCGCAACCGGAAGTCGTTCAGACACATGGACACCGGAATTGCTTTGCCAGATGTCTATATCTACTACTTTCGTGTTTTATCATAGTTGAATCTCGTTTTTGCACTCATTGTGTATAACCGCAAATAATCAGCAGTAAAACGACTCTATTTTAGTGGCGTAAATAATTAATCTTGCTGCAAAACCCCTTTTGAGATACGTGAGCAACTGTTCACATATAATTACTAAGCGCAATTCGGACATGTGTGATGCTAATGAAGCGACCCCGATGGAAAAGAGAAAAGCAACAAGAACAAACGGAATGGCGGCGATGTGAAGCTGTGTTCAAGTTAATGACCTCGGCCGCACTTGATGTGTGCATCAGCGATCTTCCTTTCAGAGCGATCTTACAATACAGCTGTGCTAATACAACGCTAACTATAATAAATAGGTGTGAACTACCCTTGACTTCAACAGGCGGACTTGTCCCGGTCCCCCACCCATGAAGGCGGAACTAGTGTCAATGTAAATACTGAAGTATTAGCAGCCGGCTAATATTAATCCTTATGTAAGTAGAACGACACGTGTGTCGCCCCCCCACCCCGGTTGGTAAGTAGCATGACATGACTACGACTGACTGAGACCCCCCTGCCAACAAGCTTAGATCCGCCCCTGCAAACATACATACTCAAGGCGGATTCTAATAAAATATTGTATAGTGTTTAAGAATAAAACGTCCATATATATGTTAACATAGACCCCAATGATGTCGGATCTGTGAATATTCACTGAGACAAAAATAAAAGGACCGTGGATTCATTCACGATTTCCCGAGATCTGGTGATGTGAATCTGTTTTGCAGCAATATGGAGTTTGGAGATTTCAACAAGCCAATGGCTTCATTGTCCACTTGCCTTCTAAAAATAAAATTATTTACACTAGTTAATTATGCCTGTTGAAATGGCAGTTAAGAAAATATAGACGCGGAGTTCGAGGAGTTCTGGGATGATTTGTTTTAAGTAAAAACTTTATCTCAAAAAAGTGCTCGTTGGACCCCCCCCCCCCCGAGGACATTATTGCGTCATACAAGCCTCTACTGGGGAGTAGGCCATGAAACGAGAGGCCCACCGTAGCAAATATGACAATGAGTCCCACGCCGATATGTTATCAGCATAATTTTTATAATCACGGACGCGTCCACAAGAAAGAGCGATCTTGTGTGTGTGTGTGTGTGTGTGTGTGTGTGTGTGTGTGTGTGTGTGTGTGTGTGTGCGTGTGCGTGCGTGTTTAGCATATTTATATGCCCAACCCTACCCCCCTGAGGACATCACTGCGCAATGCAAGCCTCTACTGGGAACTAAGGCTTCAACCAAGAGGCTGACCGTAGCAAGAATGACTATGAGTTCCCTACCGGGAGCGTGCGAATATTACCTGCTTGGGTAATTACAGTGCTATTTTCCGAAAAAAACTCAAGACATATCTATTAAATATTGCATAAATGTTCGGTTGTCCCTCATTCTGATACTGACTTTCGCGCGTAAATTAACTCACTGAAACCAGTGAGTTAATTTACTATTTATGCAGTTATAATGGTGGGAATCCGCTACTATCACGGAGCTGCTATTGTGATATACGAAAGGCACAGACAAACACCCTTCGAACATAGACAAACACCCTTCTCGTTAGTCATATAATAATCATACCTACCTGTTCCAAGTTTGCCATCAGGATACTACTGCCAGTGGTGGAATTTGCATCATTATAAGGCGATTTTATTTCGTAACAACTGGACTATAATGAAAGGTTTTTTTTCAGAGTAATCAGTACAAATCATGCACATATATTGATGCGTGTATGTGTGCGTGCGTGTATGTGTGTGTGCGTGTGTGTGTGTGTGTGTGTGTGTGTGCGTGTGTGTGTGTGTGTGTGCGTGTGTGTGTGTGTGTGTGTGTGTGTGTGTGTGTGTGTGTGTGTGTGTGTGTGTGTGTGTGTGTGTGTGTGTGTGTGTGTGTGTGTGTGTGCGTGTGTGCGTGTGTGCGTGTGTGCGTGTGTGTGTGTGTGTGTGTGTGTGTGTGTGTGTGTGTGTGTGTGTGTGTGTGTGTGTGTGTGTGTGTGTGTGTGTGTGTGTGTGTGTGTGTGTGTGTGTGTGTGTGTGTGTGTGTGTGTGTGTGTGTGTGTGTGTGAAGAGCGGGCTACACGTCTTGTAAAAAAGGGCTCTCGATAAGCCAATGGCTTCATTGTTCACTTTATGAACGGTAGACCTCGGGGTGCGGTAACAGTGTCAGTTGTACAATTGACATTTTTGTATTACACAGCAACAATATAATCTTTTGACGGCACAAGTACTTCAAAACAAAAAGTTGATAAATAACTATAGCTATTTTCCCTACCCTACTAATAACATCTCGTGACGAGCATCAGTGGAAAGCTAAACTTTCGTGTACTAAATGTAATCAACCGTTTGTACTTCTACTCTAATTTATATAAATGCGACATACACTTTTCCTTCTCGGCGGCCGAGCCAGGGCACCCGACACGACGACAACCAACAGAAGAGCGACAATTAACTTCATGTTGTTTCCGATTCTGAAGAGACGAGAGGCGTTGTGGGCGCAGAGTCCTTCTTTTATCCTCCACCGCAGCGCATGCGTACTGCGTGATCCTGCACAAGTTGCTTCGAAATGGGGGTGAAAGACTTAACGTATTACACTATTTGTCCAACCTGCCGCTGCATCGACAATATATTATCTTGTTTTGTAGTCAGCGCAGATACGTGGAACGGCTTTTCAGCAGCAGGGTGAAAGACCCTTAACACTACGTTAGGTAGACCAGTTGAATGAAGTCTTTGTTGGAGTTATCAGCATAATTGCTGTAATCACGGACGCGTCCACTGGAAAGGGCGCTATTGTGTGTGCGCGTGCGTGCGTGTTCACTACAGTTATATAATATGTATGCTCCCCCCCCGAGGACATCACTGCGCCATACAAGCCTCTACTGGGGACTAGGGCTTTAAACAATGAGTCCCGCACCGGGAGCGTGCGAATATCTGCTTGCGTAATTAGAGTGGATATGTCTTTGATTCGGGGCAAGTACGACAACCACCACATTCGTCTTCTTCATCGAAAATGTATGTCTAACAGAAACGTTTGTACGAGTCTGGCCAATGTCCACGAGCATGACTCACGCATGGAGTGACGTGTCACACCAGCAATGTTCGATCGTCAACGACCGTGACTCAACATGGAGCGCCGTTCGTCGACTATAACGTGGGACTGTCTCAATGTGTACACATGTTACAGGTCTGAAACTCACCTTAGCGTAATCCCTAGTCAGTCTTAATCCCTAGTCAGTCTTAATCCCTAGTCAGTCTTAATCCCTAGTCAGTCTTAATCCCTAGTCAGTCTTAATCCATAGTCAGTCTTAATCCCTAGTCAGTCTTAATCCTTAGTCAGTCCGAATTTACGTTTTCAGTTCATTTGAAGAACATTTCGTGAGATTAAGATTGTTTCTAAGACCAACGTGTTTTTTATGTGGACACCCTGAACAAACTTAGTTCAACAATGTGTACATATTACAGGTGTGAAACCAGTTAGTTAATTTGCTATTGATGCAGTTATGATCGTGGGAATCTGCTACTATGATGGAGCTGCTATTGTGATATATGAAAGACACACGTGCATTTCAACTACGCGATGGCAACGCCAGATCCATTTGGTCATGAACGACACGACACGCATCGTCACGTCGACACGACACGCATCTTCACGTCATTTGAAAGGCGCCATTGCGATTGTAGTGTAAATGTCGACAATCGTATAGACAGGTGTCAGTTTTATAAAAGGTAATGCCTGAAAGCATTTAAAATGTACACGCAGTAGATTTAATAAATAAGAATTACTTCTGATTTGCCACCGAATATAGACAAACACCCTTCTTGTTAGTCATATAATAAACATACCTACCTGCTCCAAGTTGGCCATAAGGTTATTAGTGGTGGAATTTGCATCATCATAAGACGATTTTATTTCATAACAGCTGGACTATTATAAAGGGTTTTCTTCAGAGCACACACACACACACACACACACACACACACACACACACACACACACACACACACACACACACACACACACACACACACACACACACACACACACACACACACACACACACACACACACACACACACACACACACACACACACACACACACACACACACACACACACACACACACACACACACACACACACACACACACACACACACACACACACACACACACACACACACACACACACACACACACACACACACACACACACACACACACACACACACACACACACACACACACACACACACACACACACACACACACACACACACACACACACACACACACACACACACACACACACACACACACACACACACACACACACACACACACACACACACACACACACACACACACACACACACACACACACACACACACACACACACACACACACACACACACACACACACACACACACACACACACACACACACACACACACACACACACACACACACACACACACACACACACACACACACACACACACACACACACACACACACACACACACACACACACACACACACACACACACACACACACACACACACACACACACACACACACACACACACACACACACACACACACACACACACACACACACACACACACACACACACACACACACACACACACACACACACACACACACATATGGTTACTATTACAAATTAGGCCACAGCCATAATGATTACTGTATAGTTGTACTATAAACAAAGTTATTTCTTTTAAGCGTAAGGGAAAAGAGGAAAGGATTTAGGAGTAAAAAAATTAATTATAATCACGTAAGAACAACTACAAATTCACATCAGTCCCAATAATGACTCCACTCCTCTACTTTACACCAAACAATAACTAAAATATATACCAGCTCCAGGACGATACATATTACTGGAATGGATAATCAAAGATTAAGGTACAAATAGCAGTGGATTACAAAATCCACCAACAATACAATTTAAGTCAAAATAGTTCAAGTTGTAAACTGTCACTTGGCTCCAAATGGTGTCACCATCTAGCGACTACTGGTGAACCCAAACATAACTCGAGAATTAAGTGTCACCATCTAGCGACTAACCGCGAACACACCGTCCACACCATTACCAAATAAACACATTGTAAAAGTTAAATCTTAATATCACTCTACTGGGCTGGTATGTTAAACTTGAATCTTACGGTTGGTCTCCTTAGATTATTGCATTATCGCTCATCTGTACGACAATAGTACAAGAGACCATTAATGATTAAGATTAAAACAAACAAACACACAAACAGGCAATACAGCATAGCAAGATGGTACGACAGTAGGAAATATAATTCACCAACCACTCCCTTGATAGTGCAATATGGATGTAGCAAATTGAATGTAGTAAAATTGAAGAATGGCACCGTAAATTACAATTGCAGCCGAAACACACTTCGGGGCTCACAGTACGAGTCCAGGGTTTCTCCCACGCCACGATTTAAATCTCGCGGTCCTCGCAATTATTACTACTTTTTAGTATGAACCACATAAAACAAATGTCATAATCATAAGACGATATATATATATATATATATATATATATATATATATATATATATATATATATATATATATATATATATATATATATATATATATATATATATATATATATATATATATATATATCAAAATAAATGGTAATAACTTGCTACATTCAAGACAAGGAAAACAATGTATAATTACACCAACAACAGAACGTGGCGCCACCTAGCACCACCTAACCAGAATGATCAGATCACACCCTCCACTCCTTATGCTCATCCAATACTGTGAAGGAGCTAAACACCATCATTCACTTTTGCGTCACAGACCGTGGCAGGTTCAGTGGGTTAGAGTGCAACCCAGCAGTGGCACGATGAGTCCGGCGGAGGGGTTGCTCTGCCGTCTGCTCGTCTGACGAGGACTCAGGTGTCACTGCGCGCGGTGGCGGTCTCTGAAGTCTGCGTGGTGGTCTGCCTTGCGGGACCTCTGGCACGGAGCACATCCAGGGCGTATTTGACGAAGCACTCGACCCATACGAGTCAACGTCTGGTGCACTAGTTGGTGCACACGGCAACTTGCGTGGTCTCAGGCCCCCAGTCGGCTGAGTGCACTGGCGAATCTCCGCTCGATTAACGGTGCGTGGTTCGCCGAACCCGTCAGCTGGCTCCACAACGTAGACGTGGTTGGTGCCTTGCCGCGATACCACCCGGTATACCTTGCCGTCCCAGACATCCTGAATCTTGTTGCGTCCCTTAATAGCATGATTTCCGTAGGTAGACGCGTTCTCCGGCCGAGAGCGGAAGGTCTTTCGTATGACGATCGTACGTCATCTTGCGTGCATCAGCAGCACGGTCCATCTGCGCACGGGCGAGTTCGTAGGCATGGCGTAACCGCTCTTGATGATGCTGCACCCAGTTGTCATCGACAGCAGGTGTATCGCCACCAAACAGGAGAAGATCAACTGGCATCCGTCTGTCACGCCCAAACATCAAGTAATGGGGGGAGTATCCAGTACTGGCGTGTGGCGTGGTGTTGTACGCATGTACAACTTCTAGCAGGAAGTCTGCCCATCGCCTCTTCTTGGTTGGTGGCAGCGTCCGCAGCAGATCATGGAGTGTCCGGTTGAACCGCTCCACTTGCCCGTTTCGGGATGATATGGGGTCGTATGTGACTTCTGGATGCCATACAACTGACACAACGAGCGGATGACGGCCGACTCAAAGTTCCGCCCCAGGTCACTGTGGAGACGCAATGGTATCCCATACGACAGGAACCATTTTTTCACCAGTACTCTGCCACAACTTTCTGGTTCCGTGTAGCCACAGCCACCGTGTATTTGTTGAACACATCTGTGATAACCAAAACGTTTTCACAGCCATCAGATGATGCTTCCAGAGGAGTGAAATCGATGGCAGGTACTTCAAGTTGTTGTGTTGCCACCAGTCGACCAAGATGTGTCCGCACAGCCGTGTGTGGCATCTTGGCGACTGTGCATCGAGCACACTTCTCTACCCACTGCTTCACATCGGCATATTGGGCCAGTAGCAGCGGACGCGAGCAAGCTGGTCGATTCGTTCCACCCCTTGGTGGCCAGCGTCGTCATGTACACCTTTCACTACACTTTCCTTGAGACATTCAGGCAGTAGCAGCTGATCCAGGGTGTCACCCTGGGTTGTCACCATGCGTCGAAAGAGAACATGGTCCTTTTCAACAATTCGGTCCCACTGTTTCAACAGCGTTAGCGGTTTTTGGCAATTCAGCTAACCGCTCGGTTCGGTCGGGTCGACGATCGCGGGCTCGAAACATTATCAATCTGCCAATGGTTGGGTGTTTCTGTTGCAGCTCACTCATCTGTGATGGTGGAATGCTGGATAGTGTTCCACTCGACTTGAGGGCGCTACCGGTCACGTTGACTTGCGTCACGACAGGCTGCTGTATACACTGCACAGCTGACTCCACCAAGTTCACACGCAATGTTGCTGGGAGTGCTGTTGATCGAGTCACTTCTTCGAAACAACTGCTGACATCATTATCGTCCATCGGCACAGTCTGGCGTGTCATCCGTGACAGGGCATAAGCATTGGCATTATGACGAGCTGCACGATACCGAATGTCAAAATCAAACGGAGCCAGTGCAGACGCCCATCTTTGCTCCAAGGCAGGGAGCTTTGTCTTCTTCATCAAGTACGTCAACGGGTTGTTGTCTGTGTAGATGGTGAATTTGCTGCCTAGGAGGTAGTCACGAAATTTCTCTGTCACGGCCCACTTTAGTGCCAACAGCTCCAACTTCTTGGACGAGTAGTTGGCAGCATTGCGTTCAGCTCCACGCAGCCCTCGACTGGCATAGGCAATGATCCGCAGTCTTCCCTCTTGCATTTGGCTCAACACTGCACCCAATCCTCGGTCACATGCATCTGTCTCCACAATAAACGGCTGGGCGTAGTCTGCAGTACTGGGGCAGTAGTGAGGGTGTGTTTCAAGGTGCTGAAGGCATTGTCACAATCCTTCGTCCACCGATCTCCGAGTTTCACGTGGGCACTCTTCCTATGCTTGCCTTTCACATCCTGACACATTGACGTCACCAGTTGGTGTAGAGGGCTGGCAATCTGTGTGAAGCGCGACACGTATCGACGGTAGTAGGATGCAAAGCCAAGGAATGAGCGAAGCTCCTTGAGTGTCGAGGGGGTAGGCCAGTTCGTTACATCAGTGATCTTGTTCGGATCTGTTGCAATGCCCTCTGCCGACACGCGATGGCCCAGGTAGTTTACTTCGTCTCGGAAGAAAGAACACTTCTTTAAGTCCAACTTGAGACCATATTCGGCCAGTTTCGTGAACACAACATCGAGTCGGCGTATGTGCTCGGAAATGTGTTTGACAAAGATGATAATGTCATCCAAGTAGCACAGCAATACGGTGTACAGTTCATTGCGAAATGCTGTCTGCATTAGGCGTTGGAATGTCGCAGGCGCATTACACAAGCCAAACGGCATACGTGCAAACTCATACAGTCCAAACGGTGTTGTGAATGCTGTCTTGTGCTGGTCGTCTGGGTGCATGCGTACCTGGTTGTAAACGGACTGCAGGTAAAGTGTGGAAAACCAACGAGCCCCTTTCATGGTATCCATGGATTCATCGATTCGAGGAAGTGGGTGCGCATCCTTGACCGTTTTCGCATTCAATGCACGGTAGTCACAGCACAGTCGAAGCGCTCCAGGGCGCTTTCGCACTAGCACGATAGCACTGGCGTGATCACTCTGACTTTCAACAATACAGCCATTTCTAAGTAGTTTCTGCAAGTGTTCTTTCACCTCTTCAAGCTGGGTCGGTGGTATTCGCCGGTCTGTTGTACGAATGCGGTGCTATACAGCATCAGTGCATCCTAAGTCATCATCAGATTTGGCGAACACGTTGGCATGGCGACTGAAGAGTTCCGTGACCAGCCGCAACTCATCACTCGTGCCTGGAAAGTTGGACAGATCAACAGGTGGCAATCGGGGTGTGTCCATCTTGTCCGGTGAATTGGTGTCAAGCAGCGACTGGTTGATCACAACAATCTCACTGTTATTCACTTCGACTTGCAAGTCTCTAGTGCCCAAGACTTGTACGGGTCTTAACATGCCAAGTCGGGTCCGTGGTTTCAGCCACATGTCACTCTGGGTGGTGTTGACAACAGCCACAGGGAAGGTCCTAGCACTGATGACAGCTGATATAATCAGTGGATTGTCAGGGTCCAATGTCAACGGTTCAAGAATTGCCGTCACGCCGTCTTTCCCTCCAAGTGCGTGTACATAGCTCGTTGAGTGGGCTGGTACACAGACGGGCTGTGAGCCAGCAACACGAGCAAACTTCACTGTTTCTCTAGCGGCTTGTCCCTTCGTCCCCAAATCCCTCAGACAAGAAGTCACTTGGGGTACTGCAGACAGTACATTAGTGCCAATGAGCCCCGGCACTTGACGACCATTGGGACAGTCTCGGACCACCAGGACAGTTCGGTTGCACACAGTACTGCCAGCCAACACAATGTATGTCTTAAAATAGCCGAGATATGGCAATTCCAGACCATCAGCAGCTCGAATTGTCAGCCAGTTCCGTACCGTCGTAAGTTTGTGGCCACGAGGCTGCAGGAGGGCCAGGTAGAACGACTCGTTTACAAGTGTCACCGGGCTTCCAGTGTCCACCACACATTCTACGTTGACACCCGCCATTGTCACCGTGATGATTGGTGAATCGCCAATCAAATGTTCTAGCCCATCTATGGGCCGTCCCCGTTCTTGGGCCACTTGATTCACATCCGCCCCCAGGCCCTGACGGGGGGTGGACTCGTTCAGTTTAAATGAGCTGAACGCTGATATGCTCGACAATCGCGCCGGATATGTCCACGTTTGTGGTAGTGGAAGCACTCCACTCCACGTCCGGCTTCACTGGAACGACCCCACTGCCTCGGTCCGGGGCCGCTTGCCATGGCAGACAGAATCTGCTGCTGCTGACTCAGCACCTCGGTGATTGCGTGCTGTTGGGCAGCTAGTCCCTCAGATAACAGCTTTCTCTGGGCAGCCAACTCATCCCAGACTTTGGCCAATGCATCAGGGGGCGTTGCGTCACACTGGGCCACGTACGCCCTGGTCTTCCTGGGAGCCACGTCTTCCACCTCATCAGGGCCACTTTCCGGATCGCCAGAAATGTGCTGGCTGGCTCGCGCTCGACCCGACGTTTCAATTCCCATCGGAGATGGACGTCGCGCACATTCTCAATCAGCTGTTCGCGCAACATCCGGTCGCGGTCGTCGGCTATTCCTGGTGATGTCCCTTGCAGGCGGACCACCAGCTCGACCAGGCCATGCGAGAAGTCCGATATTGTTTCTGAATTATGTTGCCGTCGTTCGTAGAACGCTCCCAGTAGCTGTGATGTGGAGCTTTTCTCTCCAAACACCTCCTCCAGGGCAGAGAAGATCTGTTCTGCGTCACCCCTAACTTCGTCAGGCTGACACCGCATCTCCATCCGGGCTGCTCCCTCCAGATAGCTGATCGCGAAATTTGCTGCAGCACGTCCTGTCAGACCCTGCACAATGATGCAGGCCCTCGCCTCCTCCAGCCAATCCACCAGGGACACGTCGCCGGCCCCACTGAAGTGACGCAGTTTGCGTTCACGCTGAATCACAACGCTGGTCGCAGGTTGTCCAGCCCGATCCCTCATTCGCTGTAACGCTTGCTGCATTGCCGCCAGTTCGTCCTGGACATCCTCCAGCCTGCCTTTCCCAGTTGTTGTTTAATAAAAATTAAAAGCAGACTAGAAACAAAAAAACTTTGTTTAGCCCATCCCGCTTCTGACACCAAAATGTAAGCCCTGGTTACTATTACAAATTAGGCCACAGCAATAATGATTACTGTATAGTTGTACTATAAACAAAGTTATTTCTTTTAAGCGTAAGGGAAAAGACGAAAGGATTTAGGAGTAAAAATTATAATAATCACGTAAGAACAACTACAAATTCACATCAGTCCCAATAATGACTCCACTCCTCTACTTTACACCAAACAATAACTAAAAAACCCTCAAACAACAACCGGTACTAAGCAAGATGGCTCTGATCTGTCAGGTGAGCCATAACATGCCGAATGCAAAGTATTAGTGGTGAAACTAGATACAGCATACAAGACAACATACAAGAGTTAGATACCTGGCTGTCTGGCTATAACCATCTATATCTACCAGTCACAATGCTGGGAATTATATACCAGCTCCAGGACGATACATATTACTCGATTGGATAATCAAAGATTAAGGTACAAATAGCAGTGGATTAAAAAATCCACCAACAATACAGTTTAAGTCAAAATAGTTCAAGTTGTAAACTGTCACTTGGCTCCAAATGGTGTCACCATCTAGCGACTACTGGTGAACCCAAACATCACAACATAACTCGAGAATTAAGTGTCACCATCTAGCGACTAACTGCGAACACACCGACCACACCATTACCAAATAAACACATTGTAAAAGTTAAATCTTAATATCACTCTACTGGGTTGGTATGTTAAACTTGAATCTTACGGTTGGTCTCCTTAGATTACGGGGTCCTTAGAGAATCTACAGTCGACACATTATCCGAACGAATTGCATTATCGCTCATCTGTACGACAATAGTACAAGAGACCATTAATGATTAAGATTAAAACAAACAAACAGGCAATACAGCATAGCAAGATGGTACGACAGCAGGAAATATAATTCACCAACCACTCCCTTGATAGTGCAATATGGATGTAGCAAATTGAATGTAGTAAAATTGAAAAATGGCACCGTAAATTACAATTGCAGCCGAAACACACTTCGGGGCTCACAGTCCGAGTCCAGGGGTTCTCCCGCGCCACGATTTAAATCTCGCGTTCCTCGCAATTATTACTACGTTTTGGTATGAACCACATAAAACAAATGTCATAATCATAAGACGAAATATATATATATATATATATATATATATATATATATCAAAATAAATGGTAATCACTTGCTACATTTAAGACAAGGAAAAAAATTACACCAACAACATAACGTGGCGCCACCTAGCGCCACCTAACAGAATGATCAGGTCATATATATATATATATATATATATATATATATATATATATATATATATATATATATATATATATATATATATATATATAATATATATATATATATATTATAATATAATATATATATATATATATATATATATATATATATATATATATATATATTAAGATTGCGTATCGGTCAAAGTGGTTCATGATGTTAGAATATACAATGTGTTCGAGGATGTTAGGGAGATGGGACGATAATTTGATGCAAGGGACCAGTCTCCCTTCTTGAAGATGGGAGTGAGTGGGTATTCCCCTGTGACGAGTGATTTAAAAAAAATTAGACTGAGGGCTGGAGCCAATTCGTTGGGGGGTATGTTGGAGTATTCTGGCGGGAACCTCGTCGGGTCCTGTCATATATATCGCTATAATTATATATAGCTAATATTGCCACTCAGTGGAAGTTTCCACTTACTCGAAGATGCCATTTGTGAAAATGTGTTACGCGCATTAATACCCAAGGTTGCCTATGTCGAGTGGGTTCCTCGTTTCTTTTTGGTCGAGTGGGTTCCTCGCTTGTTTATCTCGAATGAGTTCCTTTCTTGCTTATGTCGAGTGGGTTCTTTGATGCATGCATATGGCAAATGAGTTCGACGCTTGCTCATATCGAGTGGGTTCATCGCTTGCTGGTATTGAATGGGTTCCTCGCTTGCTTATATCGAGTGAGTTGAGTTCCTCGCTTGCTCATGTCGAGTGGGTTCCTCATTTGGTCATGTCTCGAGGGTTCCTCGCTTGCATATGTCAAGTGGGTCACTCGCTTGGGCGTGTCATGAGAATTCCTGGCTTGTTCATGTCGAGTGGGTTCCTTGCTTGGTCATGTGTGGAGGGTTCGTCACTTGCTCATACCGAGTGGGTTCCTCGCTTCCTTTTGTGAAGTGGGTTCCTGCTTGCTAAAATCGAGTGAGTTCTTCGCTTGCCTATGTCAAGTGGGATCCTAGCTTCCTTATGCCAAGTGTGTTCTACTCTTGTTTATATCGAGAGAATTCCTCACTTGCTTTTATCGAGTGTTTTCCTCGCTTATTTATGTCAAGTGGAATCCTCGCCTGTTGATGTCGAGTGAATTATTTGCGTGCTTATATCGAGTGGGTTCCCCACTTGCTTATGTCAAGTGGGATCCTCGCCTGTTGATGTCGAGTGAATTCTACTCTTGTTTATATCGAGAGGATTCCTCACTTGCTTTTATCGAGTGTTTTCCTCGCTTGTTTACGTCAAGTGGAGTCCTCGCCTGTTGATGTCGAGTGAATTATTCGCGTGCTTATATCGAGTGGGTTCCCCACTTGCTTATGTTAAGTGGAATCTTCGCTTTCTTATGTTGTGTGAGTTCCAATATGTATTCAATTCCCGTCTACTTTCTAAACATCATTTGATTAATCCAATGAGTTCATTTACTTTTGAGGTAATACATTTAATATTATTGTTTGCTTTATATTTGAGATATTATTAATGTTGTGCTGCCACGGTAGAGTTTTCGTGTCTCGTTTAAGCATTTTTTCCACAGGTGTGGACGTGTATTTTAAATATTTTAGTACAGCGTTGGATGCGAATGACTGAAGAACGTCTTAGTGAATGATTTTTTTTTTAATTTGTCATATTCTTAATTATTGGCGATTGAACATTGTTTTGGTGAGCGGTCAACCGGATCGGTCGCTACACGCCTACCAGGAATAACTGCCGAACCAGTTTTCGTCAGGTGCGTCTACCAGTCTACCAGAATGTCGTCAATGTGCGTCCCAAGCGACCTATTCAACACTGCTAACAACTTCAGTGACAATGCGAGCTGGGTTCATCAATGCATGTGACCACATTTGTGTGTGTTCCAATTTGGTGCATCACTAACTCTATTATGTAAACATGTTGACTTTTACCGGTTGTCAACTACGGGCCATAGGGGCCAACATTATGAAAACGAACTTAACGGTGCCACGCAAAACACTCCTTACTAAATTTATGTGTAACTTCCAGAACGCACCGGGGAACTACTGCTGGAATAAACCATTTTTGCCCCATTTCTTCCGTAATAACAACTGGAAGACGATTAAGAACGAACACTGAACACATACACAAGGGGAGAATTAATCCAACAAATCTGGTTGACATATGTCGACAAACTGACACAAGGTATAATGTTACCTGCGTACTACTAAATGCACGATCAATATGTAACAAAGCAGTGACTGTGAAGGAACACTTGTTGGACCATGGTGGAGATTTTATGTTTTTAACAGAAACCTGGTGTAAACCGAATAAAACTGCTGTTGTCAACGAATTAACTCCACCAGGTTACAGCTATATAGGAGAATGTCGTTCAGCTAAGCGAGGAGGCGGCGTTGGAATACTATACAAGTCAGAATATAAGTTGCGAAAGACAACAACTAAACGATATGAGACCTTTGAACATTTGGACGTTAAATCAACACAAACATTGAGACTTATGCGTGTTGTCGTCATTTATCGTCCACCGACAACAAATGTACAGCAGTTCCTTGATGAGTTCGCGACATATGTGAATGAGATCTTCACTGTGAACTGGGTTCTGCACCCGGTGTAAAGTTATTGAATGACAATTTAGCTGAAAATAATCTACAACAACATGTTACATAATCAACACACATCCTGGGGCACAGGTTGGACTTGGTGATAACACGTTCACCTAGTTCCATCGTATTATCTATAATGGCATACCCCAGCAGCATATCAGATCGTTACAGTGTTGTTTTCTTCTGTCTTCTGCAAACCCAGTGCCTGCTCGTACTATGGGCATCTGCGCGATATCGGTGGAATAAATCATGACCGATTTGAGGCTGATCTATTGGAACATCTCGCTTCTGTGGATATTAATATGGATGTGAGTGCCGTGGTTGACCAGTACGAGCATGCGGTCATATCAACCGTTGATGTGCATGCCCCTGTCACGACAAAAATTAAAACGTCCCGACGCAAGGAACCCTGGTATAATGATGACATACACAATGCCAGAGCATTGAGACGTTCAAATGAGAAGAGGTGGAGGAAAACGAAGCTCGAGATCCATCGACAGATTTATGTACAGCACCGAACAGCGGTCAACGCCATGATCACTCGAGCTAAGCGGGCTCACTATGAATCAGTGTTGTCATCACTTGACCAGCGGACATGCTTTCGTGTGGTCAACACCCTGCTAAAGCCGCTGAGCACTAGTCGACCACAATCATCAAGCACTAAGAAACTGTGCAGTGACTTCGCTACTTACTTCACTGAAAAACCACAAGGAATCAGAGTGCAGATCCAGAAGAAACTGATAAGTGATAACGAATTTTCTGATTACGTCGTCAATGTTAGCAGCCAATCAGTACCATACCAACTAAATCGACTACTACCTACGACTGACGAGGAACTGAGGAACATCATCAAATTGCGCCCCTCAAAGACATGCAGTATGAATGCCTGCCCAACTGAACTCATGAAGAGAACACTGTATATCTACATTCCCAATTTGGTGGCCATAGTAAATAACAGCTTCGAACAAGGAATATTTCCTAAAACGCTGGAACTGCAGTTGTGAAACCACTACAGAAAAGTGACACGATAAATAAAGATCTGCTAAAAAAAACTACAGACCAGTCTCCAAGACAGCGTTCATCGGAAAAGTGTTAGAGAAAGAACATCTAACTATGAATGGACTGCACAAATAATACCAGTCTGCATACAAGACACTGCAAAGTACCGAGACAGCCCTGTTGAGAGTAAAGCATGACATTGCAGGAGCTCTTGACAGGAACCATGCTATGATGTTTGTCATGCTAGATCTATCAGCAGCATTCGACACTATCGATCACGCACACTTGTTGAAACTTCTGCAAGATGAATACGGTGTGCGTGGAACGGCAATAGCTTGGTTCCGGACATACATGGAAGACCGCACCTATCGCGTCCAGATTAACTCAACAATATCAGAGCATATTCCTCTACTGTGTGGTGTACCACAGGGTTCGGTCATTGGGCCAGTTAAATTTACTCTTTACACCACGCCAATGCAGCGCATATTCAGAAGACATGGAGTACACTATCAGAAATATGCAGGTGACATTCAAATATATGCATCCTACAATCCAACTGTGCCAGGCGACCAAGCAGAAACAGTGAGGCAACTCACAGACTGTATTAGGGAAGTTAGACGATGGATGACTCTTCGTATGCTAAAGTTAAATGATGACAAAACCGAAATGATTATTTTTATATCAAAACATCATCTCAAGTTATATGGAGTTTGCTCTATGACCATTGGAGCTGACATCATTTCACCAGTAGAGTGCGTACGAAATTTAGGAGTTCATATGGATCAACATCTGACGATGACACATCATATGACAGCTGTGTGTGCTGATTGTAATTATTATCTACAGAGACTATCATCAATATGTCACTATCTCACAGCTATCTCGTGGGTTCCTCGCTTTGTCATGTCTCGTTGGTTCCTTACTTGCTCATGTATAGTGGGTTCCGCGCTTTTTCATGTCTCGTGGAATCCTCGCTTTCTCCAGTTTCGTGGGTTCCTCGCTTTGTCATGTCTCGTGCGTTCCTCGCTTCCTCGTGTTTCGTGGGGTCCTCATTTGGTCATGTTTCGGGTGTTCCTCGCTTGTTGATGTCTCGTGGGTTCCTCACTTGCTCATGTTTCGAGGGTTCATCACTTGCTCATGTTTCATGGGTTCCTTGCTTTGTTGTGTTTTGTGGGTTCCTCGCTTTGTCATGTCTCGTGGGTTCCTCGCTTGCTCATGTATCGTGGGTTCCTCGCTTTGTCTTGTCTGGTGGGTTCCTCGCTTTGTCATATATCGTGGGTTCCTCGCTTTTTCATATCTCGTTGGTTCCTCGCTTTGTCATGTTTCGAGGGTTCCACGCTTGCTCATGTATCGTGGGTTACTCGCTTTCTCGATTTTCGTGGGTCCATCACTTTGTCATGTTTCTTGGGTTCCTCACTTTGTCATGTCTCGTGCGTTCCTCGCTTCTTCGTGTTTTGTGGGGTCCTCATTTGATCATGTTTCCTGGGTTCCTTGCTTGCTGATGTCTCGTGGATTCCTCTCTTTCTCATGTCTTGTGGGTTCCTCGATTTCTCATGTTTCATGGGTTCCTCGCTTGATCATGTTTCGTGGGTTCCTCGATTTGTCATGTTTCATGGGATCCTCACTTTGTCATATCTTGTGGGTTCCTCGCTTTGTCTTATCTTGTGGGTTCCTCGCTTTGTCATGTTTCATGGGTTCCTCGCTTGCTCATGTATTGTGGGTTCCTCGTTTTGTCATGTATCGTGGGTTCCTCGCTTGTTCATGTGTCGTGGGTTCCTCGCTTGCTCATGTTTCGTGGGTTCCTCGCTTTGTCATGTCTTGTGGGTTCCTCGCTTGCTCATGTTTCGTGGGTTCATCACTTGCTCATGTTTCATGGGTTCCTTGCTTTGTTGAATTTTGTGGGTTCCTCGCTTTGTCATGTATCGTGGGTTCCTCGCTTTTTCATGTCTCGTGGGTTCCTCGCTTGCTCATGTTTCGTGGGTTCCTCGCTTGCTCATGTTTCGTGGGTTCCTTGCTTTGTTATATTTTGTGGGTTCCTCGCTTGGTCATGTATCGTGGGTTCCTCGCTTTGTCATGTCTTGTGGGTTCCTCGCTTGCTCATGTTTCGTGGGTTCATCACTTGCTCATGTTTCATGGGTTCCTTGCTTTGTTGAATTTTGTGGGTTCCTCGCTTTCACATATCTAGTGGGTTCCTTGCTTTGTCATATCTCGTTGGTTCTTCCCTTTGTCATGTTTCGTTGGTTACTTGCTTGCTCATGTATCTTGGGTTCATCGCTTTCTCATGTTTCGTGGGTTCCTCGCTTTGTCATGTCTCGTGGGTTTCTCGCTTTGTCATATCTCATGGGTTCTTCCCTATGTCATGTTTCCTGGGTTCCTCGCTTTCTCATATCTCGTGGGTTACTCGCTTTGTCATATCTCTTGTTGTCTTCCCTAGGTCAAGTCTCGTGAGTTCCTCGCTTTCTTATGTATAGTGGGTTCCTCGCTTTCTCTTATCTAGTGGGATCCTTGCTTTGTCATATCTCGTGGGTTCTTCCCTTTGTCATGTTTTGTGGGTTCCTCCCTCTGTCATGTTTGTTGGATTCCTCGCTAGCTCATGTATCGTGGTTTCCTCGCGTTCTCATATCTTGTGAGTTCCTCGCTTTGTCATATCTCATGGGTTCCTCGCTTTGTCAAGTTTTGAGTGTTTTTTTGGTACAGTGACTGTGTATTCTAGCTGTGTACTGTGGGTACAGTGAATATGTTCTATAGCTGTGTACTGTGTGTACAGTGACTAAGTATTATAGCTGTTTTCTCTGGATACAGTGCCTCTATATTCTAGCTGAGTACTGTGGGTACAGTGACTATGCATTGTAGATGTGTACTGTGTGTGCAGTGATTATACATTGACGCTCTGTACTGTTGTATGTGTGACTATGAATTTTAGCTGTATACTGTGGCCCCAGTGACTACGTATTCTAGCTGCGTACTGTGGGTACTGCGACTATGTACTGTAGTTGTGTACTGTGGGTACTATGTATTCTAACTGTACTATGTATTCTAACTGTGTACTGTGGGTTCAGTGAATTTATATTCTAGCTGTGCACTGTTGGTACAATGACTATGTATGCTAGCTGGGTAATGTGGGTATAGTGACTATGAATTGCAGCTGTGTATTTTGGTACAGAAACTAAGTAGTATAGCAGTGTATTCTGGATACAGTGCCTACGTATTGTAGCTGTGTACTGTGTGTATATTGACTAGGTACTTTAGCTCTGTACTGTGGGTACAGTGATTATGAACTTTAGCTGTGTACTCTCGATACAGTGACTATGTATTCTAGATGTGTACTGTTGTTACCGTGACTATGTACTGTAGCTGTTTATTGGGTAGAGTAACTATGTATTCAATCTGTGTACTGCGGGTACAATGACTCTGTATTCTAGCTGTGTACTCTGGGTACAGTAAATATGTATTGTAGCTGCATACTGTGGTTACATTGATTAAGTATTGTAGCTGTGTAATGTGGGTACAGTGATTATGTTTTCTAGCTCTCTACTGTGGATACAGTGACTACGAATTGTAGCTGTGTACTGTGTACTGTGAGTATAGTGATTATGTATTTTAGCTGTGTACTCTGGGTACAGTGACTATGTATTCTATCTCTGTACTGTGGATACAGTGAATATGTTCTATAGATACTGTACTGTGTGTACAGTGATTTGTTATTATAGCTGTCTACTCTGGATACAGTGCCTCTATATTCTAGCTGAGTACTGTGGGTACAGTGAGTACGCATTCTAGCTGTGTACTGTGCGTACAGTGATTATACGTTGACGCTCTGTACTGTTGTATGAGTGACTATGTAGAATATATAGTCACTGTACCCAGAGTACACGGCTAGGATACATAGTCAGTGTACCCAGAACAATCGAGTAAACCAAGAAACATGACAGAGGGTGTAACCCACAAAACATGACAAAGGGAAGAACCCACGAGATATGACAATGCAAGGAACCCACTAGATAGGAGAAAGCGAGGAACACACAAAACATGACCAAGCGAGGAACCCAAGAGATATCACAAAGCAAGGAACCCACAAGATATGAGAAAGCGAGGAACCCAAGATACATGAGCAAGCGAGGAACCCACGAAACATGACAAAGGGAGGAACCCACAAAACATGACAAAGGGAAGAACCCACGAGATATGACAAAGCGAGGAACCCACGAGACATGACAAAGCGAGGAACCCACGAAACATGAGAAAGCGAGAAACACAAAAAAAACATGACCAAGCGAGGAACTCAAGATATATCACAAAGCAAGGAACCCACAAGATATGAGAAAGCGAGGAAACCCCAATACATAAGCAAGCGAGTAAACCAAGAAACATGACAGAGGGAGGAACCCACAAAACATGACAAAGGGAAGAACCCACGAGATATGACAAAGCAAGGAACCCACTAGATATGGGAAAGCGAGGCACCCACTATACATGAGCAAACGAGGAACCCACAAAACTTGATATAGGGGAGACCCTAGACGTATGACAAAGCGAGGAACCCACGAGATATGAGAAAATGAGGAACCCGGGAATCATGACTTAGGGAAGAACACATGAGATATGACAAAGCGAGGAACCCACGATACATGACAAAGCGAGGAACCCACGAAACATTAGAAAGCGAGAAACACACAAAACATGACCTATCGAGGAACCCAAGATATATAACAAAGCGAGGAACCCACAAGATATGAGAAAGCGAGGAACCCAAGATACATGAGGAAGCGAGGAACCCACGAAACATGACAAAGGGAGGAAACAACAAAACATGACAAAGGGAAGAACCCACGAGATATGACAAAGCAAGGAACCCACTAGATATGAGAAAGCGAGGAACCGACGATGCATAATCAAGCGAGGAAACCACAAAACTTCACATAGGGAAGAACCCACGAGATATGAGAAAGCGAGGAAACTACGAAATATGAGCAAGCGAGGAAGCCATGCGAGGAACCCACGAAATGACAAATCAAGGAACCCATGATATATGACAAAGCAAGGAACCCACTATACACGAGCAAGCGAGGAACCCACGAAACTTGACGTAGGGAAGACCCCAAGAGATATGACAAAGTGAGGAACCCACGAGATATAAGAAAGTGAGGAACCCAGGAAGCATGACATAGGGAAGAACCCATGAGATATGACAAAGCGAGGAACCCACGAGACATGACAAAGCGAGGAACCCACGAAACATGAGAAAGCGAGAAACACACAAAACATGACCAAGCGAGGAACCCAAGATATGTAACAAAGGAAGGAACCCACAAGATATGATAAAGCGAGGAACCCAATATAATTGACCAAGCGAGGAACCCACGAAATATGACAAAGGGAGGAACCAACAAAACATGACAAAGGGTAGAACCCACGAGATATGACAAAGCGAGGAACCCGCGATATATGAGCAAGCGAGTAACACATGACACATGACAAAGAGAGGAACCCACGATACTTGAGCAAGTGAGGAACCCACGATAGAAGCATGACATAGGGAAGAACCCACGAAACATGAGAAAGCGAGAAACACACAAAACATGACCAAGCGAGGAACCCAAGAGATATCACAAAGCAAGGAACCCACAAGATATGAGAAAGCGAGGAACCCAAGATACATGAGCAAGCAAGGAACCTACGAAACATGACAAAGGGAGGAACCAATAAAATATGACAAAGGGAAGAACCCACGAGATATGACAAAGCAAGGAACCCACTAGATATAAGAAAACGAGGAACCAACGAAACATGAGAAAACGAAGAACCCACGAAACTTTACCAAGCGAGGAATCCATGAGATATGACAAGGAACACACAATATATGAGAAAGCGAGGAACCCACAAAACATGACAAAGTTAGGAACCCACCGAGATATGACAATGCAAGGAACCCACTAGATATGAGAAAGCGAGGAACCGACAATACATGAGCAAGCGAGGAACCCACGAAACTTGACATAGGGAAGAACCCACGAGATATGAGAAAGCGAGAAACCTACGAAATATGAGCAAGCGAGGAAGCCATGCGAGGAACCACGAAATGACAAACCGAGGAACCCATGATATATGACAAAGCGAGGAACCCATGAAGCATGACATAGGGAGGAACCCACAAGATATGAAAACACGAGGAACCCATGAGACATAACAAATTGAGGAACCCATGATACATGAACCTACGAAACAAGACGTAGGGAAGAACCCAAGAGATATGATAAAACGAGGTACACACAAGATATGAGAAAGTGAGGAACCTACAAAACATGAGCAAGCGAGGAACCCACGAGACATGACAAAGAGAGGAACCCATGATACATGAGCAAGCCAGAAACCACGAAGTATGACATAGGGAAGAACCCAAGAGATATAACAAAGCGAGGAACCCACGAGACATGACAAAGCGAGGAACACACAAAACTTGACAAAGCGAGGAACCCACAAGATATGAGAAAGCGAGGAAACCACGATACAAGAGCAAGAGAGGAATCCAAGAAACATGACAGAGGGTGTAACCCACAAAACATGACAAAGGGAAGAACCCACGAGATATGACAATGCAAGGAACCCACTAGATAGGAGAAAGCGAGGAACCCACTATACATGAGCAAGCGAGGAACCCACGAAACTTGACATAGGGAAGACCCCAAGAGATATGACAAAGCGAAGAATCCACGAGATATGAGAAATTGAGGAACCCAGGAAGCATAACATAGGGAAGAATCCATGAGATATGACAAAGCGAGGAACCCACGAGACATGACAAAAAGCGAGGAACGCACGAAACTTGAGAAAGCGAGTAACACACAAAACATGACCAAGCGAGGAACCCAAGATATATCACAAAGCAAGAAACCCACAAGATATGAGAAAGCGAGGAACCCAAGATACTTGACCAAGCGAGGAACCAACGAAATATGACAAAGGGAGGAACCAACAAAACATGACAAAGGGTAGAACCCACGAGATATGACAAAGCAAGGAACCCACTAGATATGAGAAAGCGAGGAACCGACGATACATGTGCCAGCGAGGAACACATGGGACATGACAAAGAGAGGAACCCACGATACTTGAGCAAGTAAGGAACCCACGAAGCATGACATAGGGAAGAACCCACGAGATATGACAAAGCGAGTAACCCACGAGACATGACGAATCGAGCAAACAACGAAACATGAGAAAACGAGGAACCCACGAAACATGACCATGCGAGGAACCCATGAGATATGACAAAGCGAGGAACCCACAAGATATGAGAAAGCGAGGAACCCACAAAACATGACAAAGTTAGGAACCCAAAGAGATATGACAAAGCAAGGAACCCACTAGATGTGAGAAAGCGAGGAACCGACGATACATGAGCAAGCGAGGAACCCACGAAACTTTTCATAGGGAAAAACCCACGAAATGACAAACCGAGGAACCCATGATATATGACAAAGCGACGAACCCAACAAATATTACAAAGCGAGGAAACAACGAAACATGAGGAAGCAAGGAACCCACGAAACATGACAAAGCAAGAATCCCATGAGATATGACAACGCGAGGATCCCATGAGATATGAGAAATTGAGGAACCCACGATACATGAGTAAGCGAGGAACCCATGAAGCTTCATCATTGACTATATGCATTCTTGCTGTGTTATGTGGGTACAGTGATTATGTATGCTAGCTGAGTACTGTGGATACAGTGGCTATGAATTGTAGCTGTTTACTGTGGGTACAGTGATTATGTATTCTAGCTGTGTACTGTGGGTACACTGATTATGTATTCTAGCTGTGTAATATGGGTACAATGACTATGTATTCAAGCTTTGTACTGTGGGTACATTGACAATGTATTCTGGCAATGTATTGTGGATTGTGGTTACAATGACTGTATTCTAGCTGTGTGTACAGTAACTATATAGTGCAGCTGTGTACTCTGGGTTCTGTGACTATGTATTCTAGCCGTGTACTGTGGTTAAAGTGATTATGTATTCTAGCCGTGTACTCTGGTTACAGTGATTATGTATTCTAGCTGCGTACTCTGGATGCAGTTACTATGTATTCTAGCTGAGTACTGTATGTACAGTGACTATGAATTGTAGCTGAGTACTGTGCGTACAATGAATATGTATTCTAGCTGTGTACTCTGGGTACAGTGACTATGTATTGAAGCTGTGTACTGTGGGTGCAGTGACTATGTATTCTAGCTGTGTACTATGGGTACAGTGAATATGAATTCTAGGTGTGTACTATGGGTACAGTGAGTGTATATTCTATCCATGTACCGTGGGTGCAGTGACTATGTAATCTTGCCGTTTAGTCTGGGTACAGAGACTATGTATTCTAACTGTGTACTGTGGGTACAGTGACCATGAATTGTAGATGTGTACTGTGTTCTTTTGGTACATTGAATATGTATTTTGGTTATGTATTGTGGATACCGTGGCTATGTATTCTAGCTGTTTGTTGTGGGTACAGTGATTATGTACTGTAGCTGTGTACTGTGCGTACAGTGACTATATATTCTAGTTGTGTACTGTGGGTATACTGACTATGTATTCTAGCTGTGTACTGTGGGTTCATTGACTATATGCTGTAGCTGTGTACTCTAAGTCTAATGACAAAGTTTTCTAACCGTGTATTGTGGTTACAGTGATTATGTATTCTAGCCGTGTACTGTGGGTACAGTGACTATGTACTCTAGCTGTGTACTGTGGGTACAGTGACTATGTACTATAGCTGTGTACTGTGGATACAGTGACTATGAATTGTAGCTATGTACTGTGGGTATAGTGACTAGGTATTATAGCTGTGTACACTGGATACAGTGACTATGTATTCTAACTGTGTACTGTGGGTCTAGTGACTATGTATTCTAGTACTTTGTGCACGGTGACTATGAATTGTAACTGTGTACTGTGCGTACAGTGAATATGTATTCTAGCTGTGTATTCTGAGTGGAGTGACTATGTATTGAAGCTGTGTACTATGGGTACAGTGACTATGTATTCTAGCTGTGTACTGTTGGTACAGTGGATATGAATTCTAGGTGTGCACTGTGGGTACAGTGACTCTGTATTTTATCCATGTACCGTGGGTACAGTGAGTATATAATCTTGCCTTTTAGTCTGGGTGCAGCGACTATGTATTCTAGATGTGTACTGTTGGTACATTGACTATATATTGTAGCTGTGTACTACATGTCCAATGAAAACGTATTGTAGCCGTGTACTGTGGTTACAATGATTATGTATTCTAGGCGTGTAATGTGGGTAGAGTGATTAAGTATTCTAACTGGGTACTGTGGGTCTAGTGACTAAGTCTTCTAGCTGTGTATTGTGTTTACAGTTACTATGCATTCCAGCTGTGTTATGAGGGTACAGAGTCTATGCATTCTAGCTGTGTACTGTGGGTGCAGTGACTATGTATACTAGTTGTGTACTGTGGCTATAGTGACAACGTATTCTAGCTGTGTACTGTTGGTTCAGTGACTATGTATTATAGCTGTGTATTGTGGATACAGTGACAATGAATTGTAGCTATGTACTGTGGGTATAGTGACTATGTTTTATAGCTGTGTACACTGGATACAGTGACTATGTCTTATAACTGTGTACCGTGGGTAAAGTGACTATGTACTCTATTTGTGTACTGTTGGTAATATAACTATGTATTCTACCTTCGTACACTGGGTACAATGACAATGTTTTCTAGCTGTGTACTGTGGGTACAGTGATTATGTATTCTTGCTGTGTTACGTGGGTACAGTGACTATGAATTCAAGCTGTGTACTCTGGGTACACAGACTATGTATTCTAGCTGTGTACTCTGGGTACAGTGAATATATATTCTAGCTGTGTACTGTGAACAAAGTGACTATGAATTGTAGCTGTGTACTGTGTACTCTGGGTACTTTGACTATGTATTCTGGCAATGTATTGTGGATACAGTGACTATGTATTCTAGCTGTGGGTACTGTAACTATATACTGCAGCTGTGTACTCTGGGTTCTGCGACAATGTATTCTAGCCGTGTACTGAGGTTACAGTTATTATGTATTCTAGCTGCGTACTCTGGGTGCAGTGACTATGTATTCTAGCGGTGTTATGTGGGTACAGAGACTATGTATTCTAATTGTATACTCTGGGTACAGTAACTATGTATTCTAGCTGTGTGCTATTGGTTCAGTGACTATGTGTTATAGCTGTGTACTGTGGATACAGTGACTATGAATTGTGGCTATGTACTGTGGGTACAGTGAATATGTATTATAGCTGTGTACATTGGATACAGTGACTACATATTCTAACTTTGTACTGTTGGGTCTTGTGAATATGTATTCTAGTACTGTGTTTACAGTGACTATGAATTGTAACTGTGTACTGTGCGTACAATGATTATGTATTCTTGCTGTGTAATCTGGGTACATTGAATATGTATTGAAGCTGTGTACTGTGGGTGCAGTGACTATGTATTCTAGCTGTGTACTGTGGGTACAGTGGATATGAATTCTATGTGTGTACTGTGGGTAGAGTGACTCTGTTTTCTATCCATATACCGCGGGTACAGTGAATATGTAATCTTGCCTTTTAGTCTGGGTGCATAGACTATATATTCTAGCTGTCTACTGTTGGTACATTGACTATATGTTGTAGCTGTGTACTATATGTCCAATGACAAAGTATTCTAGCCGTGTACTGTGGTTACAGTGATTATGTATTCTAGCCGTGTAATGTGGGTAGAGTGACTATGTATTCAAGCTGTGTTTTGTGGGTCTAGCGACTATGTCTTCTACCTGTGTACTGTGTTTACAGTGACTATGCATTCCAGCTTTGTTATGTGGGTACAGAGACTATGTATTCTAATGGTATACTCTGGGTACAGTAACTATGTATTCTAGCTGTGTACTGTGGGTACAGTGACTATGTATTCTAGTTGTGTACTGTGGCTATAGTGACTACGTATTCTAGCTGTGTACTGTTGGTACAATGACTATGTATTATAACTGTGTTCTGTGTATACAGTGACTATGAATTGTAGCTATGTACTGTGGGTATAGTGACTATGTATTATATATGTGTACACTGGATACAGTGACTATGTATTATAACTGTGTACTCTGGGTAAAGTGACTATGTATTCTAGTTGTCTACTATTGGTAATATAACTATGTATTCTACCTGTGTACACTGGGTACAATTAAAATGTTTTCTAACTGTGTGCTGTTGGTACAGTGATTATGTATTCTTGCTGTGTACTGTGGGTACACTGATTATGTATTATACCTGTGTACTATGGGTACAATGACTATGTATTCAAGCTGTGTACACTGGGTACACTGACTATGTATTCTAGCCGTGTACTCTGGGTACAGTGATTATGTATTCTAGCTGTGTACTGTGGGTAAAGTGACTTTGCACTGTAGTTGTTTACTGTTGGTAATATAACTATGTATTCTAGCTGTGTACTGTGGGTACAGTGACAATGTTTTCTAGCTGTGTACTGTGGGTTCAATGACTATGTATTCTAGCTGTGTACTGTGGGTAAAGTGACTATGCACTGTAGTTGTGTACTGTTGTTAATATAACTATGTTTTCTAGCCGTGTACTGTGGGTACAGTGACTATATATTCTAGCTGTGTACTGTAGGTCCAGTGACTACTCCTGAGTGCCGAATAAACGTCCCTATACACGTATTTATTTGATGAAAAATGCCAACCTATACGCACCTTATTTGGCACTATATTATTATTACATTTTACATTTGTGCCAGCCTATATTCTCCGATAATTGTTGAAAATTATTCAGGGTACAATTTTTAGGAGAGCAATCGTTCTCCTTCCCTATTGCTAGCGCTAATCAATCATCCACTGATCGCGATAAAATCACTTGCTCCCAACTGGAGCTGCATGTGGCTCCCTCTGACGGCTAAGTTCTCATCCTTTCGAACGACAGTCGTGAATTTAGCGAAATACCGTGCTTCTGAGAATCCTACATTTTGATCCCGAAGCGTTAGACCGTTGCATTTCCATGATTAGATAAATCGGTAAGAATCATTAGTTCTCTGGAGCTTGATATTGTAAATTATTAGTTAAAACGCCATTATCAACACGTAAACCGACCGTACATGGCCGCCATGCGCAGCGCGTGAAACCTCTCGTAACCGGTTGGCGGCGGATTCCCCTGTCCCTGAAACGGGCTTGCAATTTAATAAAACTGTAATGTCCACAAACGGAAAATTCCCCGATTCCCCCAGATACAAAATGCTGTTACTATATCTGCTGTGACACGATTACACACAAAGATTATACATATTCGGCAGAAAAAAACCCAAAATACACGGTAATCGGCGTAGTTTTCTAGGGAAGTCAATGTACACACAGTACACAGCTAGAATACATACTTTGAGTGCCAAAGTAACGTATAGGCCAAACAAAAGTATAGGGTGGCAAATCTGTAAAATTTAATAATAGTAAAGTTTCGAAAAACAGTATAGGGGGGCAAATTGTAAAAAAAAATAAGAGTATTGTGCGAAAAAGTCACTAGTATATTTGTCTTTTTTAGCGCCGAAATTTTTTTTTACTTGATGAGAAGCCAAGGCTAGTAGTACTATCTTAGGTTTCATACCCCTACAAATAATGAGCACTATGGTCCGCCATATTGTCTGTCCGCCATTATTGTCCGTCAACCAATCAGAGAGCGTTCTGAAGGTCACGTGATCATGTCCGTCAACCAATCAGAGAGCGTCCTGAAGGACACGTGAATCGCTCAGCCAATCAGAGAACGTCACAGCACCTCCTAGCGACCGTTATCGATGAACATCGCCTTCTAGCGACCGATACAGACGAACAGCGCCTCCTAGCGACCAGAACAGCGCCTCCTAGCGACCGTAGCGTGATCTAATATCGAAGAACAGCGCCTCCTAACGATCGGAACATTAATTTAACCCTATATTTGGTTATTTTACCCCACGCTATCCTATATTTGGCTATTTTACCCAGCGTTACCCTATATTTGGCTATTCTACCCCGCGATACCCTATATTTGTCTAATCTACCCCGCGTTACCCTATAATCGAGGTGGTATATTTAGCCATAGTGCGACGCGATGTGGTAATCTGTTGTAACTTGATATTCACCGGACTACGACCGACAGCTGTCGCAGACCGACTTCGTGACGCATCGTTAATACTGGTGTGCGGGAAATAACTACGAAGGTTGGTGGAATGTTGCTCAATATTACAATATATGGAGACTACGGACTGCGTCGATATTGTTAATACGAGCGTGTGAGATTTTAAATAGCGTTGTGGAATTGTTGCTCAGTATTTAATGGCTATTATGTATGCGGACTGAATGAACTGCGCGAGGTTGTAACCCGATACCTAACTGAAACAGGGGAATCTATATAGCGTTAGCGTTAGCGTTAGCAGCGTCGTTGTTGACGATGTAACTCGATAGCTAACCACTCGGTTTTTAAGTAAACAGCTGCGGTTTGTTGTAGTAGAACGATAATTCGAGTCGTGGTCGTTCTCAATGGAACAGCGGGCGTACTGCGGTGTGTGAACGAAGCGGTAAATAATGAAGCAGTACGGGTTGCTTGGAATCAGAAAAGATAATGGATTATTTTAATAATGTGTGATGTATTAGTGATACAAAACAAAATATAATATATAAAAGACACATAACGAAGTGGTAATGAATATTTGCGATGCAAAACAAAATTTAATATATATATATAAAAGTTTCATAACGAAGCAATATATAATGAAGCAGTACGTGTTACGTGGAATCATAATGGATTATAGATTTATTTTAATGAATCATAAAAGAAGCGGTAATTAATATTTGCGATGCAAAAAAAATTATATATATATATAAAAGATACATAACGAAGCAATATATAATGAAGCAGTACGTGTTGCGTGGAATCATAATGGATTATAGATTTATTTTAATGAATCAGAAAACGAGCAACGCTACAAATCGATGTCGACGCTGCGAGGCAGTCAGGTCATGGTCACCATTAAGAAACGCGTGGCCAAAGAGTACGTAAACTACAATATCGCAGACATTGATGTCGTAACCGTGTAACTTTGTTGACAGGACGAAACTGCTACCACCGACGTTGTTGCTGCTGCTGCTGCTGTCGCTAGCACATCTAGCGGAGATATCGACGACGAAAAAGCGAAGGTGAGAAAATGGTTAAATGATAACAGCACTAACGATTTATTCTCTTCTTCTTCTTCCTCGACTGACATGATTGTGATAACGGATGACGAGGAAGAAAATGATAAATTCGATGCCATAGTCATCAACAGCAGCGACAGCAGCAGCAGCAGCGACGGCGAAGACATTTCGTCGACGATGCATCAAATAGATAGGATAGTAGATCGTGATGAATCTATGATTAACGAACAGAAGTTTAATACAGCTGTAGAGAGTGCTGCTGTCCAGTACGCGTGCGATGAGGTGAGTCGTATAATGAGTTTAGACTCAGACGATGATTACATACCCTCATCTGCCACGATCATGCATATATTGCGATGGTTAAGTATAGAAGTGATCACAACGTGTGGGAACATGCAGTGGCGAGAACGCGTGAAAGACAAGGTGAGAGATGTGATAATTGAACGATATATGCAACGCATGAATTAATTAATCTGTTGTTTGTTCAAGAAGGTGTGCAAGAGGCAGGCGTCGTTAATCTTTCTGTTCAAGAAAATGCGCAAGAGACAGAAGTCAAACGACGATGACGTCGAATGGTTGATGACGGTCAAACGGCACAAATCGTCAGGGGTGTCACCGGCGTCGACGGAAGTACTCTCTTACCCGGAGGGTTGTCCGTTGTCCTGGTCAGAAGATGACGACACGTCAGACGTTAAAAAAAATGTTGTCGACAGCCCCGAATCACCAGACGCACGCATGTCTTCGGAGGAGTGTGACCGCATCATCGAAGATGCTATGATTCAGAAGATCATAAGCGAGTGTCAAAGTAGTCGTCTCTCGCTCGAAACGATGACGTACAACGTTTGTCAGGACGTTACCGCTACAATCATGGCATCGGAGTGGCAAAAAGTTATTCGACGTCACATTCAACGCATCGAACCACATTTGAAATGAACTTTTAATCTCTCTCTTTGAAATGACCATTTTCTGACGTTCCTATATATCACTGAACTTTTAATCTCTCTTTGAAATGACCATTTTCTGACGTTCCTATATATCACAGTAGTACGTAGTTGAATATATATAACCACTGTAGAAACGAAAGGTTTGAATATTATCACAGTAGAAACGAACATTACGTAGTTGAATATATATATAACCACTGTAGAGCGTAGTTGAATATATAACCACTGTAGAAACACCATTGCGTAGTTGAATATATATAACCACTGTAGAATTTCTTAGGTTTGAATATTATCACAGTAGAAACGAACATTACGTATTTGAATATATAACCACTGTAGAATTTCTTAGGTTTGAATATTATCACAGTAGAAACGAACATTACGTATATAACCATAGTTTTGAATATTATTTCATATGAATTAATACATTTTTATATTGTTGTTATTGTTTTATACATCTCTGCGAAAAAGGCTTATTCATCTACTATACTAGCCTCTGCCGTATCGATATCCGATCGTAAGCTAGGGGTCACTGTCGAGATCGTAAGATCCACAAACCTAACATCATATCGTAAGCTAGGGTCACTGTCGAAATCGTAAAGATTCACAAACCCAACATACCATTAATCATGTATAAGTTGAATCGTATGTGTATGTATGATTACAAACAACAACATAATAAAAATGAAAATATATTCATCCCATAGTCGTACATGGATCTTCCCATAGTCGTACATGGATCTCGCAGTCCGTTCGATGTCGCTACCGTACGGTCGTGGCGCTGAAGGAACTCGCAGTCCGTTCGATGTCGCCACCGTACGGTCGTGACGCTGAAGGAACTCGCAGTCCGTTCGATGTCGCCACCGTACGGTCGTGACGCTGAAGGAACTCGCAGTCCGTTCGATGTCGCCACCGTACGGTCCTGCCTGATTATTTGCATTCGTATATGCTACTCTCTGTAAATCAAATAATGAACGGTCCTTAGAATAATGAACGGTCCTGAATATATATATACTATAGTGAGAGTCAATGTTTGTCATTGTAGACGGCAACATGAAACGTCATCTATGTCGCCATTGCGGTCTCGCAGTCGATACGTATGCAGAGCTAAAACGTCACGTAGAAAGTCATTCGATACCGTCTGAGCATTCTTATTCAATAGCGCCACCTAGCGACCACGTAGTAAAGAAAAAGTCGATACCGTCTGAGCATTCTTATTCGATAGCACCACCTAGCGACCACGTAGTAAAGAAAAAGAAATACTCGTGTAAATGCAATGAGACGTTCGTAAGATGGAACGATTTACAGCATCACGTAAGAACAGCGTGTCGTCTTACCAACACGTGTACGACCTGTGGAAAGAAGTTCACGAAATACGACAATCTACAGCGTCACGTAACAACATGTCGTCTTAAAAAAAAGGATCACATACACGTGTACGAAATGCGGAAAGAATTGCAAGACACACCGCGCCCTGACCAGACATAACCTGTTCAAACACAAATCACCACCACCACCACCAAAGAGATCAAACGCAGAAGACACCACATCCCATCACCCGTTAGTTACCGACGAAGATCCCGTCGATCCACCTGTTCGACTTCCCTTTGCCGATAACCTATCGACGGAACTGCTAGATGTCGTTCGAGCACACTGGCAAGCCATACGGACACGCGTGTCGAGAGGACCTCTCCAGTGCAGGTACGATTACAGATTAATCGAGCTAGACACGACCGTTCTAGAGATGCCTTTGAAGAAAATGTACCAGGAACAGACCAATGACTTCAAGATTAACCTCAGTTATGCATTCATACTGAGGAACAAGATCACGGGACGATACAAGTACTATCACTCCTCGTGTAATTGCTGTGGACGATACCTGAACGAACCCAGTCTCGTCACCAACAGTAAGGATTTTGACAAATTTCTCGAACGCATCCACGAAACCGACATCTTGCAGTGGGCCATCAATCAAAGACCAGATTCTACGTGGGTGTGCGAACTCGTGACCAACGTCACATTTTTTGTCAACCGCATCGTCGATCATTCGATAGGATGTGTAAACATGATCCCTCTTCCGGACTACATCAAGAAGAACAAATCCGTCATCGGTCTGGACAAAGATCGCAAACTCGCCAAAAGGTACAATGATAACCTGTGTCTTTTCCGGTGTTTGGCCCTGCATCGTGGATGTGACATACGCCAATTGGAACCGGCGGTGAAGACGCTGTACGAGACTTACAACCAAGACGGTGTACCCATGGAACAATTTGCTGGGGTCATGATGAAAGACCTCTATCGTGTAGAGACGACGTTCCAGACTAATGTGTGCGTGTACAGTCTCGTCAAACCGGATGAGGAGGACGAACGACCGATCGCCGAACTCATCCGTCGATCGATCTGTAAATATCCTACCACGCTCTACCTCAACCTTCACGAGACACATTTCTCCTTCATCCAGGACACGCGTATGTATTGTCACTCGTACAGATGTCGGAAATGCAACTCGTTGTGGACACACGCATGGAAGGTACGTCAACACGAGAGCACGTGTACGGGAGGTGTGCGCCGAATCTTTCCTGGCGGTGTGTACCATTCGACTCCGACAATATTCGAACTACTGGACGACGAGAACATTCGAGTGAACGAATCGTTGCGGTACTACCCGTACCGAGCCACTTTTGATTTCGAGTGTTGGTTCGATACCGGACAACTTCCGTCTGACAGTGACCAGGTTCACTGGATTGCACGTCACGTTCCAATGAGCGTCAGCGTGGCGTCAAACGTACCAGGACACGAACGAGTGAAATGTCTCATCACGAACGGAGACACCAACAAGTTGGTGATCGACATGATGACCGTTCTGACATCGATGAGTGACGCCGCGTACAACAGCATCAAAGACACGTACGAGAGCGTGTTGGATCAACTCGCAGGAGCAATGACGCGATGGGACGAACAAGAGGAACGAGCAACCAACGACAAGAAGAAGAAGAAGAAGAAATCTCGACGTGCTAAAAATCCATACAAAAAACTGATGGGACAACTGCATGGATGGATGCGTCAGTTACCAGTCGTCGGATTCAATTCTGGTCATTACGATCTCAATGCCATCAAACAGTTCCTCGTACCTTACTTTCTGTCCGCTGAAAAGGAACAAGAAGAGAGGAAACGAGAGGAAGAAGAAAAAGAGGAAGAGAACGAGGGTGCCGGTTCATTTTTCGTCATCAAGCGCAACAATACTTTCATGTGTCTTTCGACGGATCAGCTTAAATTCCTAGACATGACCAACTACATAGCCCCTGGGTTCAGTTACGACAAGTATCTGAAAGCGTACGGATGCGAGGTGATGAAAGGTCATTTCCCGTACGAGTACATGGATCGCCTGGAGAAGCTTGACGATATCGCTCTTCCGCCGAAAGAGGCCTTCTTCAGTCGTCTGAAGAATGAAGGTATTTCCGACGAGGATTACGCGAGTTGTCAGAAGGCCTGGTGCGACAACGACATGACGACGTTGCGAGATTTTCTCGTCTGGTACAACAACAGGGACGTGGTTCCCTTTTTGCAGGCCATCGACCGACAGTTTGACTTCTATTGACAGCGAGGGATAGACATGTTCAAGCAAGGCATCAGCGTACCTGGTCTGACCCTGTTGTACTTGTTCAACGACCTTCCGGAGAAGACCTACTTTACCATCTTCAACGAGAAGAACAAAGATCTGCACGACCTCGTCAAAGATAACATTTGCGGTGGTCCGTCGATCATATTTCACCGATATCACGAGAAAGGGATCACCGCGCTACGTCTGAACGAGTACGGAAAGGCTGCCCGTCCGTGTCGATCGATCGTCGACGACGGACTTGACTCACGTGCGATTCGAGGAAGGGTTACCGACGTCTGACATGTTTGAAGCGACAACGAGGAACCTCATCGTCATAGACGATCTCATGACAGAAACGGATGAGCGGGTCACGACCTTGTTCACTAAAAAAAGTCACCACAGAAACACGTCCGTGCTATATCTCGTACAGAACCTTTTCCCTAAAAACAAAGAGAGTCGCACCATCAGTCTTAACACTCACTACATGGTGTTGTTCAAGAATCCGCGCGATGCAACGCAGATGTCGCACCTGGCTCGTCAGATGTATCCGAGACGCACGAAATTTGCGCTAGACGCTTTTAAAGACGCCACGACAGCACCCTACGGTTATCTATTAATCGATCTCAAACATGACACTCCCGAGGACATGCGTCTGCGCGCGTGCGTCTTTCCCGACGACGACGTGCAGTACGTGTACCTACCTAAAGTATAAAAAGACGGAACGTGTGAGTCGTCTCTTCATTCGCACCATGTCTGAGCTGGTGAAGAGACACATTGAGTGCATACAGACTCTGAACAGGCACAAGAACGCCAAGATAAGAAAGGCCATCATAGCCAACGCCAACGACGATCTGCTGTGTGCACTGGCCGAGTGTGCCTACAACATACTAAAGAGGAACGTTCCGTTGACTGATTTACAGAGGCGTCGTTTGAGTAAATACAAGACGACCTTACGCAAGTTGTCTCTGAAACGAACGTCGACTGCCGAAAGAAGAAGACTCCTCTTGTCACGACCTCAAGTCGGCAAGGGTCAGAGCGGAGGTTTCCTATCGGCCTTCCTAGCGCCGTTAGTGACTTCGACCTTTCTGCCCTTGCTTCGTGAAGCGCTGTTCAAAAAGTAGACGCATGGAACACGCACGCAAGATGGCCTTGGTGGATCCACGGCTGCTGGATACGCTTCGCTCGCCACCTCCGCCAACGGACACCGTAGGTAAGAAGGTGCAAGCCCTCGATGACGAGATGAAGGCCATCCTCGATAGAACGGACCTCGACGACGGGACCAAGGTCACGCTTTATAATCAGGTGTTGCAGCGGTACAACGTCCTGATCGATAAACGCATCAAGGAACCGGTACGCGTAATCTCGGTAGAGAAGGAAGGGAGGACGGAACCCGAAAAAACTTCTAGTATGGAAGCCGACGTGATGAACACCGTTCCCAAGAGTCTGCAGGACAAAGCCAGACGTTTGATGGAACATCTCAAAAGAAACGTCGCGTGGACCGATCGTGGCGAACTCATACACGAGGGTGTTCCGGTTGTCGGAAGTAACGTGGTGGATCTCGTTAACGATCTGTTGCGTAAGAGGAAGATCGGCGATCCGACGGGTTGGCAGTCGTTCGCACGACAACTCCGCGTCATCAACATACCCATGGAGTTGGTCGGTAACGCTACCAGGAAAGCCTACATACAACAACAACAGACAGCGACTCCCGCCGCTGCTACACCACGACGACAACGACAACGACGATCGTCAAGCTGGTCACCGCTCGAACGTCAAATGGAACATTCCCTACCTACACCACCGCCTGAATTGATGAGTTGGGCCAACTTATAAGAAGATTATATCGTAGTCATAACGCATTCCTGTTGACGGATTCACAGAACGAGTACCTTGCTTGCAGCCGGAATTCTTATACAACGGGTGTTATTCAGACTATGCTTTCGCTACTACGTTGTTGCTCCACCGCTGTCGTTGTGGGAGCGATAACGTGCGTTCTACTATACGTCAGCGCACTCCTCGTCGTTCGTCAGTGTTCAGGAGTCGTCAACGTCACCGTCAACGCATCGGACCTTCTGTTTTAATGATGTCGTCGAAAAGACTGAAGACGATCTACTTCGATCCAAAGAGGGTAGGTAGTTATGGAGGAGTCGACGCCTTGCGACGCGTCACGCACGCGCCTCGAAAACTAGTCGCGCAGTGGTTGTCTGAACAGGACGCCTACAGCTTACACAAGCCGGCGAGACGACGTTTCAAGAGACGATGCGTCATCGTGGGCGGTATAAATCAACAGTGGCAGGCCGATCTCGTCGACCTGACGACGTTGAAAAAAGACAACGACGGTATCACATTTCTCCTCACGATAACAGACGTCTTTTCGAAACGAGCCAAATGCATTCCTATGTCGAGCAAATCCGCTGCTTCATTGGTCGCGGCGCTGCGAATCGCGTTCGCGAACAACCGACCTCACACGTTACAGACGGATCAAAGAACGGAATTTCTGAATAAATCCGTTCAGGCTCTCTTAAGGAAACACGGCGTCCGTCACTTCTACACGTACAACGCGGAGACGAAGGCGGTCGTCGTGGAACGATTCAACAAAACGTTGAAGACTCGCATGTGGCGCTACTTCACGAAATGTCAGACGTGGCGTTACATCGACGTCCTTCCGGACCTGGTGCGAACGTACAACGACACCTATCACAAAAGCATCGGTATGGCTCCGTCGCAGGTCAATGCAAAGAATCACGAAATGGTGTGGCAACGTCTGTACGGACACGACGGTAAGGGTGTGCCCAAGTTGAACGTGTTGGATCGCATGCGCATCAGCAGGTATAAAGGCAAGTTCGAAAAGGGTTACGAGACGAACTGGAGCGAAGAGGTGTTCACCGTATACGAAGTTCATTCCTCCGAGCCGCCCGTGTACCGCCTGCGAGACGATCTCGGCAACGTGCTGGACGGTACCTTCTACGAGCTGGAGCTGCAGAAAGTGTCGATACCGACCGACAAGGTGTACCGCATCGAATCGGTACTGCAGCGTCGTAAGGTCGGTTCACGAACGGAGGTTTTGGTGAAATGGTTCGGACATCCATCCTCATTCAACAGCTGGATCGATGCCAAGGCGCTCATCTATAAAAAACTAGCAGCACGTAAGTCGGGTCGTCATTATGTCACAAGACACTACACAGCAGACCGTCACCGCCGTCATAGAGGAGGAGGAGGAGGATTGTACCGACGCGTCGAACGACAGTACTCCTTGGCATCTGTTCGGTACCAAGTGTCCCAAAGAGGAGATAGTGTTTCTGTGTCAGGTCGTCATCTTGTACACGGTCATCGTGATAAGCATCTACAACCTGACTGTAGGTCACGGCGATTCTAATCTGTGGACGGCTCTGTTGAGTAGTTCGTTGGGTTACCTACTGCCCAACCCCACGTTGAGACGCAATGACGAATGAATTATACATGACGCTGCCTAGCAACGCTTCTATGAAGACGCACCTCGACAACACCTTGACCCATTACATCACGGACTTGCCTCAGCGCATCGATCTGACCGGCGAGTGGGAGTGTGGATTGGCGGAGTTCCAGTATCCTCACACTTGGTACAACGTCACAGAGAACGATGTCTGGTTATTCCTCTACGAGATGGATAATGCGGACGTGAACAAACGGTCGAGGTTGTCGTGTGGATATTACGACAATCCTTTAACATTGATGTATCACGTCAACAAGGGACTGCACAGCCTGTGGACGGCGAAGGCACGGGCTCGATTGACCTATACTGACGTCACTCAAAAAATGACGTTGCACATGACAGAGAACACCGCGTTCGTCATACCTAACCACAGCGCGATGGCATCCATGCTAGGATTCAGTACACCCGTAGTCAGTGATCAGAAGGCGGATACGTCATCTTCCAACTCCTCGTACCCCTTCCAGATCGAGGCCGACGATGTGGTGAACATGACGCATGGATTCGACACCCTGTACGTCTACACGGACATCGTGGAGTCTCGTATAGTGGGCGACACTCTCGCGCCTCTGTTGCGATCCATTCCGATTAGCGGACTTCACGGTGACAGGGTGTCCGATCGTTTCACTAACATTCACTACGTACCTCTGTTGTGCTCGACCTTCAACTCGATCGAGGTGGATATACGAGACGACATGGGTCGACGCGTGCCATTCGAATACGGTAGAGTAAGGGTGACGCTTCATTTCCGTCGACGCAGGACCGGACTGTTCTGATGAATTACAAGGATTATTACGCACGACAGGCTGGCGGCGCGCTGCCCTACTTCGCCGGTGCACAATACCAGCGAGGTCACGGACTGGGCAGTCTGTTCGGCGGTCTGTTGCGCAGCGCCATGCCGCTCATCAAGAGAGGTGCCGTGGCTTTGGGTAAAGGCGCGTTGAAGACCGGCGTTCGTATAGCCGGCGACGTTTTATCAGGCCAGAACATAAAAACGGCTGCCAAACGACGCGTCACCGACGCCGTGCTGAGCAGTCTTCGAGCTCCTCCCGGTAAACGTATAAAACACCCGTCCGCAAAGGCGACTATCACTGCAGTAAAGAGACGACGCAAGAGAAAGACGTCTAAGAACCGAGAGGCCGACATATTCGACAATGGCTTTCGTGCATAGACAGTCGTGCGAGGGAGTCAAGACCGAGCTGGATCTCTTTGCCGTACCTTCAACTCAGACCTGCATCAGCGACAGTCACGTGGTGGAACATCAACCCATGACCTCTCTGGACTCTGGAGGACCGATAGAATTCCTCATCCCCGGTTCGGGAGACGATTACCTGGATCTCGCCAACACGATGCTGCACGTGCAGGTGAAGGTGACGCGAGTCGACGGACACGATCTCGACGCAGACGAAACCGTGGGACCGGTGAACAACTGGATGCATTCGCTGTTCAGTCAGGCCGACCTCTCCCTTAACGGTACGCTCGTGACCTCTTCGACCAACACGTACGCGTATCGATCCTACATAGAAACGCTGCTGAGTTACGGACCCGACGCCAAGTCGACGCAGCTGACGAATCAGCTGTGGTACAAGGACACGGCTAATCGCATGAACTCCGTCGAGGTAAACGACGGACCCGCTGCTAACGCCGGGTTCTTGACTCGACGAGAGTACATGACTCAAAGTCGCGTGGTCGACATGATGGGTCGTCTCCACTTGGATATGTTCATGCAAGATAAATTCCTGATCAACGGCGTCGACGTCAAGTTACGACTGGTGCGTAGCAAGCCGTCTTTTGCGTTGATGGCGCAAGGGCCCCGCGAATACAAGATAACCTTCGTCAACGCTTCCTTGTTCGTCAAGAAGGCTACCATCAATCCCGCGGTGCAGATGGCTCACCTCAAGGCTCTCCTGAACAACCCGGTCAGGTATCCGTTACGACCGGTCGAATGCAAGGTGTACTCCATTCCCGCGGGAGCTCTGTCGCACACGCACGAGAACCTGTTTCTCGGGGCTCTGCCGAAACGTATCGTGCTGTGCTGCATCGACAACGACGCCTACAACGGCGCGTACGATAAGAACCCGTTTCACGCCAAGAACAACACCATAAGTTTCCACTCGGTGTACGTGGACGGACGTCAGATACCCGCCAAACCCTTCCAGCCTAACTTCACAGAAAACCTCTTCGTCAGGAGCTACGCCAGCCTGTTCACCTCGACCGGCAAGATCTGGCAGGACGAAGGCTAATGAAAAAGGGTATACCATACTATCGCATATCGTACATAGACTGAGCCTCTGGCGCGGTGGTCGCACCACCCGTAAGCTCGCCCTCGAATCTCTGGCGCGGTGGAGACACCCGTAAGTTCGCAACCTCTGGCGCAATGGTCAACATTCGCAAGTCGCATCATCATACCCCTGTTGTATTCATTCGAACACGCTTGTACTATTACGATCGCCTCGCTTGTATCGACGCCGCTTTGTTTTTTATTAAAATACGTGTGCACCGTACGCTTTTGTTCGTTTTCTTACTAGATAGTCCGTTAGGTGTCCCCGCCCGTCGACCCGCCAACCCGCCCGTCAATCGCTAGAGGGCTCTGCGCTATTCATAGTTCACGCTAATATAGGGTTAAATTAATGTTCCGATCGCTAGGAGGCGCTGTATCGGTCGCTAGGAGGCGCTGTGACGTTCTCTGATTGGCTGAGCGATTCAGTCGCTAGGAGTCGCTGTATCGGTCGCTAGGAGGCGCTGTGACGTTCTCTGATTGGCTGAGCGATTCACGTGTCCTTCAGGACGCTCTCTGATTGGTTGACGGACATGATCACGTGACCTTCAGAACGCTCTCTGATTGGTTGACGGACAATAATGGCGGACAGACAATATGGCGGACCATAGTGCTCATTATTTGTAGGGGTATGAAACCTAAGATAGTACTACTAGCCTTGGCTTCTCATCAAGTAAAAAAAAATTTCGGCGCTAAAAAAGACAAATATACTAGTGACTTTTTCGCACAATACTGTTATTTTTTTGAACAATTTGCCCCCCTATACTGTTTTTCGAAACTATACTATTATTAAATTTTACAGATTTGCCACCCTATACTTTTGTTTGGCCTATACGTTACTTTGGCACTCAAAGTATGTATTCTAGCTGTGTACTGTGTGTACATTGACTATGTATTCTAGCTATGTATTGTAGATACCGTGAATATGTATTATAGTTGTGTACTGTGGGTACACAGACTATGTATTCTAGCCGTGTACTGTGGGTACAGTGAATACGCTTTCTAGCAGTGCACTCTGGGTACAGTGAATATTTACGGTAGATGTGTACTGTGGGTAGAATAACTATATATTCTAACTGTGTACTGTGGGTACAGTGAATATGTACTGTATATGTGTACTGTGGATAGAGTAACTATGTATACTAGCTGTGCACTGTGGGTACAGTGACAATATATTCTAACCGAGTACTGTGTGTATAGTGACTGCGTTTTCTAGCTGTGTAATGTGGGTACAGTGACTATGTATGCTACCTGAGTACTTTGGGTACAGTGACTATGAAATGTAGCTGTGTACTGTTGGTACAATGATTATGTATCCTAGCTGTGTAATGTGTTCTATGTACTGTGGGTACAGTGACTATGTATTTTGGTTGTGGGTACAGAGGTTATATACTGTAGCTGTGTAACATGGGTCCAGTGACAATGTATTCTAGCGGTGTACTGTGGTTGTAGTGATTATGTATTCTAGCCATGTACTGTGGTTACAGTGATTATGTATTCTAGCTGTGTACTGTGTGTACTGTAACTAAGTATTCTAGCTGTGTACTGTGGGTTTAGTGACTATGTATTCTAGCTCTCTACTGTGGGTACAGTGACTACGTATTCTAGTTGTGTACTGTGGGTACACTGACTATGTATTCTAGCTGTGTTCTGTGGGTCCGGTGAAAATATATTCTAGCTGTGTACTGTGGGTACAGTGACTATGTATTCTAGCTGTGTACTGTTGGTATAGTGATTATGTATTCTAGCTGTGTACTGATGGTACAGTGACTATGTATTGTAGCTGTGTACCATTGGTGCAGTGAATATGTCCTTTAACTGTGTACACTTGATTCAGTGAATATGTATTCTAGATGTGTACTTTGGTACAGCGACTATGTATTTTAGCTGTGTACTCTGGATACAGGGACTATGTATTCTAGCTGTGTACTGTGGGTACAGTGAATAGGTACTGTAGATGTGTACGGTGGATAGAGTAACTATGTATACTAGCTGTGCACTGTTGGTACAGTGACTATGTATGCTAGCTGAGTACTGCGGGTAGAGTGACTATGAATTGTAGCTGTGTACTGTTGGTACAATGATTATGTATTCTAGCTGTGTACTGTGTTCTATGTACTGTGAGTACAGTGACTATGTATTCTGGCTATGCGTACAGAGGCTATATACTGTAGCTGTGTAATATGGGTCCAGTGACAATGTATTCTAGCGGTGTACTGTGGTTCTAGTGAATATGTATTCTAGCCGTGTACTGGAGGATGGTGAATATGTATTCTACATGTTTACTGTTGGTACAATTTATTCTAACTGTGCACTGTGGGTACAGATGTATTCTAGATGTGTACTTTGGTACAGCGACTATTTGGCACCCAAACTATGGATTCTAGCTGTGTATTGTGGATACCGTGACTATGTATTCTAGCTGTGTACTGTGGATACCGTGACTATGTCTTCTAGCTGTGTACTGTGGGTACAGTGATTATGTATTCCAGTTGTGAACTCTGTGTCCAGTAACAATGTATTCTAGCCGTGTACTGTGGGTACAGTGACTCTGAATTGTAGATGTGTACTTTTGATTCAGTGACTATGTATTCTAGCTGTGTACTTTGGATACAGTGATTATGTATTCTAGCTGTGTAATGTGGGTACAGTTACTATGCATTCATGTGTACTCTGGAAAGCAACAGTAAAAACATAATTTCAAATGGGTTCCAAATGGCAGAGGTCCTGATTGAGTATTTCAGCTCAGTTTTTACCACAGAAGATATCAGCTCACTTCCAGTTCCATTGACTAAATTTGAGGGCAATACATCAGAATATTTAGGGAAGTTATTTGTAACTCCTGAAATGATAGCAAAGAAAATTAAGAAGATGAAAGATAATAAATCTCCTGGAGTTGATAGGATACCACCAAAACTGCTAAAGGAAATTGTTGATCAAATTAGTACACCACTTGCAAACTTATTTAACTTGTCACTAGAAGAAGGAATAGTTCCTTCAGAATGGAAAGAAGCAAACATTACGCCGCTGTTTAAGAAGGGATCGAGGAAGAAGCCAGAAAATTACAGACCAGTGAGTTTAACATCAGTTGTATGTAAATTACTTGAAACATTAATTAGAGACCACATGGTGGAATTCCTCATAAAACATAAATTAATAAATACATCTCAACATGGATTCCTAAAAGCAAGGTCATGTCTAACCAATCTCTTATGTTTTTTAGAAGAAATTACAAAGTGGGTAGATCACGGGTCACCAGTGGATGTTGTTTACTTAGATTTTCAGAAAGCTTTCGATAAAGTGCCACATCAAAGATTGTTACTTAAACTAAAAGCCCATGGTATAGGCAATGATGTAATCAACTGGATAGAAAAGTGGCTTACACACAGAAGACAGAGAGTAATAGTAGATGGTAAGATTTCAAACTGGAAATCTGTTTTGAGTGGGGTACCACAGGGATCAGTGTTAGGCCCTATACTGTTTTTAATATATATAAATGATTTGGAGGATGACATATCTAGCAAAGTACTCAAATTTGCAGATGACACAAATGTATTTAGAAAGGTTACTAATGATACAGATAAACAAAGTTTACAGGATGATCTAGAAAAATTAGTTAAATGGTCAGAAAAATGGCAAATGTTATTTAATTTTGGGAAGTGTAAATGTATACACATAGGACATGGGAATATGGACGAGGAATATAAAATGGGGGATGCTGTACTAGGTAGAACCACACAAGAAAAGGATTTAGGAGTAACATTTAATGCTGATATGAAAGTTTCAGAGCAATGTGGGATTGCTGCTTCGAAAGGAAATCAAATTCTAGGCCTAATTAGGAGAACTATTACGTATAAGGAAAAACATCTAATTGCAATAGTTAGACCACATTTGGAATATTGTATTCAAGCATGGAGGCCATATCGTAAAAAAGACATAGATAAGCTAGAACGAATACAACGAAGAGCAACTAAGATGATTCCAGAATTAAGAGACCATAGTTACGAAAGTTGCTTATTACAATGTGGTTTGACAACACTAGAGAAAAGGAGACTAAGAGGAGACCAAATAGAAGTGTTTAAAATAGTGAACGGTTATGAGGATGTTGATAGGAATATGTTCTTCAAACTTAAAGAAGGCAGTAGAACTAGAGGACACAAAGCAGCATTAGTTAAGGAGCAGTGTAGGTTGGACATGAGAAAGTACTCATTCTCACAGAGCGTGATAAATGAATGGAACAAACTGCCAAACGATTGTGTTAATGCTAGTAGTGTGAATATGTTTAAAAATAGAATTGACAGATATCTAATAAGGGCGGGCTACACATAGATGAGAAAATTGTTGGACTCTCGATAAGCCAATGGCTTCCTTGTCCACTTGCCAACTGGAACTTGTTGTTCGAGATGGCAATCTTGTTAAATCTTGTTAAATCTTGTTAGAGTAAATATGTACTTTAGCTGTTTACTCTGGAAACAGTGATTATGTATTCTAGCTGTGTACTTTGGTACAGTGATTATGTACTATAGCTCTGTACTCTGGACACAGTGAGTATGTATTCTAGTGGGTACATTGACTACGTATTCTAGTTGTGTACTGTGGGTACACTGACTATGTATTCTAGCTGTGTTCTGTTGGTCCCGTAACAATGTATTCTTGCAGTGTACTGTGGGTACAGTGACTATGTATTCTAGCTGTGTACTGTTGGTACAGTGATTATGTATTCTATCTGTGTACTTTGGGTAGTGTGGCTATGTATTCTAGCTTTGTTCTGTGGGTACAGTGATTATGTACTGTAGCTGTGTACTTTTGGTACAGTGAATATGTACTTTAGCTGTGTACTCTTGATACAGTGACTATGTATTCTAGATCTGTACTTTGGTACAGCGACTATGTATTTTAGCTGTGTACTCTGGATACAGTGACTATGTTTTGTAGATGTGTACTTTGGCTACAGGGACTTTGTACTGTAGATGTGTACTGTGGGTACAGTAATTATGCATCCCATCTGTGTACTGTGGGTACAGTGATTACGTATTCTAGCTGTGTACTGTTAGTACAACGACTGTATATTGTAGGTCGTTAATCTGGGTACAGCAACTCTCGACTATGGGTACGGTGACTATGTATTACAGTTGTGAACTTTTTGTACAGTGATTATGTATTCTTGCTGTGTACTGTGGGTACAGTGACTATGTATTGTAGCTGTGTAGTGTGGGTAGAGAAACTATGTATTCTAGCGGTGTACTTTGGGTGCCGCTGTGTACTGTTGATTTTATATTCTAGCTGTGCACTGTGGGTACAGTGACTATGAATTTTAGCTGTGTACTGTTGGTACAGTGACTATGTAATCTATTTCTGTGCTGCGGATAGAATGACTACGAATTGTAGCTGTCTACTGTTGGTTTAGTTGCTATGTATTTTAGCAGTGTACTGTAGGAACAGTGGCTATGTACTGTAGCAGTGTACTGTGCATAGTGTGAATATATATTAAAGCTGTGTCCTGTGGGTACAAGGACTATGTATTTTAGCTATGTACTGTGCATACAGTGTTAATGTATTCTACCTGAGTACTGTAGGTACACTGGCTATGTATTCTAGGTGTGTACTGTGGATTATGTGACTGCGAATAGTATATGTGTACTGTGTACTGTGGATATAGTGAATATGTATTATACCTGTATACTCCGGATACAGTGACAATGTATTCAAGCTGTGTACTGTGGGAAGAGTGACTATGTATTCAAGTTTTGTACTGTGGGTACAGTGACTATATTATGTAGCTGTGTACTGTGTGTACAGTAAATGTGAATTCTACCTGTGTACTGTGGATACAGTGACTTTATATTCTAGCTGTTCACTGTGGGTACAGTGACTATGTATGCTAGCTGAGTAATGTGGGTACATATTTATATATTCTAGTTGTGTACTGTGGGTCCAGTGACTATGTATTCTAGCTGTGTACTGTGTGTACTATAACTAAGTATTCTAGCTGTGTACTGTGGGTTTAGTGTATATGTGTTCTTGCTCTCTACTGTGGGTACAGTGTCTATGTATTATAGTTGTGTACTGTGGTGGGTACACTGGCTATGTATTCTAGCTGTGTTCTGCAGGTCCAGTGACAATTATTCTATCAGTGTATTGTGGATACAGTGACTATGTATTCTAGCTGTGTACTGTTGGTACAGTGATTATGTATTCTAGCGTTGTACTCTGGGAAGTGTGGCTATGTATTCTAGCTCTGTACTGTGGGCACAGTGACTATGTATTCTAGTCGTGTACTGTGAGTACACTGACTATGTATTCTAAATGTTTACTCTAGGTACAGTGACTTTGTATTCTAGCTTTGTACTGTGGGTCCAGTGTCTATATATTCTAGCTATGTAGTGTGTGTACAGTGACTATGCATTCTAGCTGTGTACCCTGGGCACAGTAACTGTGTATTCTGGCTGCGTAATGTGGGTGCAGTGACTATGGATTATTATGTAATGTTGCTGTGTACTGTGGGTACAGTGAATATGTATTGTAGCTGTGTACAGTGGGTTCAGTAACTATGTATTCTAGCTGTGTGCTGTTGGGTACAGTGACTATGAATTTTAGCTGTGTACTGAGGGTACAGTGACTATGTATTCAAGCTCTGCACTGTGGATAGAGTGACTACGAATTGTAGCTGTGTACTGTGTACCGTAGGTATAGTGGCTACGTTTTCTAGCAATATACTGTAGGAATAGTGGCTATGTACTGTAGCAGTGTACTGTGCATACAGTGAATATATATTAAAGCTGTGTTCTATGGGTATTGGGACATTGCATTCTACCTGTGTACGGTGCGTTCAATGATTTTTTATTCAAGCTGTGTACTATGGGTACACTGACTATGTATTCTAAGTGTGTACTTTGGACACAGTGAATACGAATTGTAGATGTGTACTGTGTACTGTGGATACAGTGAATATGTATTATAGCTGTGTGCTGTGGGTACAGTGACTATGTATTATAGTTGTGAACTTTGGGTACAGTGTTTATGTATTCTAGCTGTGTACCATGGGAACTGTGACTATGCATTCTAACTGTGTTGTGCTGTGGAAACTGTGACTATGCATTCTATCTGAGTACTGTGGGTAGAGTGAATATGTATTCTAGCTGTGTACTGTGGGTAAAATAATTATGTATTCTAGTTGTTTACTGTGGGTACAGTGAATATGTATTCTAGTTGTGTTCTGTGTGTACAGTGATTATGTATTCTAGCTGTGTACTGTGGGTTGAGTGACTATGTATTTTAGTTGTGTAATTTGTGTACAGCGACTATGAATTGTAGTAGTATACTGTTGTTACAGTAACTATGTATTTTAGCCGTGTTCTCTGGGTAATGTGACTATGTATTCTACCTGTGTGACTAAGTGTTATAGATATGTACTCTGGATAGAGTGACTATGTATTCTTGCTGTGAATTATGGGTACAGGACTATGTACTGTAGCTGTGTATTCTGCATACAGGGATTAAATATTATAGCTGTGTACTGTGGATACAATGACTTTGTATGCTACATGTGTATTGTGGGTACAGTGTCTATATATCCTAGTTGTTTACTGTAAGTACAGTGACTACGTATTCTAGCTGTGTACTCTGTATACAGTGACTATGTATTCTAGCTTTGTACTGTGGATACAGTGACTATGTATTCTAGCTCTGTACTGTGAATACAGTGACAACGAATTTTAGCTGTGTACTCTGTTCTGTGGGTATAGTGAATATGTATTCTAGGTGTGTATTGTGGATACAGTGACTATGAATTGTAGCTGTGTACTGTGTACTGTTGGTATAGTGACACTGTATTGCAGCTGTGCTCTCTGGATACAGTGACAAAGTATTCTAGCTGTGTACTGTGGGTACAGGGAATATATATTCTAGCTTTGTACTGTGTGTGCAGTGATTATTTATTCTAGATGTGTATCGTGGGTTGAGTGATTAAGTATTTTAATTGTATACTGTGGGTGCTGTGAGTATGAACTGTAGCTGTATAGTGTGGGTAGAGCGACAATGTATTTTAGCTGTGTACTCTGTGTATTATGACTATGTATTCTAGCTGTGTACTGTGCGTACACTGAATATGTATTCTAGGTGTTTGCTGTGGATACAGTGACAATTAGTTTTAGCTGAGTACTCTGTAATGTAGGTATAGTGACTATGTATTTTAGCTATACACAAAATAATCAGCTAGAATACATAATTACTGTAACCACAATACACTGCTACATTACACTGTCACTGTACCCAGTGAACACAGCTAGAACACATATTCACTCTTCCCATAGTACACAGCTAGAATACGTAGTTAGTGTACCCACAGTACACGGCTAGAATACATAATCACTATAACCACAGTACACAGCTAGAATACATAATCAATGTACCCATGTTACAAAAGTGGAATACATGGTTACTGTATTCAGCTACAGTTCATAGTCACTGTACCCACTGTACACAACTAAAATACATAGTCACTGTACCCATAGTACACTGCTAGAATACATAGTCACTGTACTCACAGCGCACAGCTAGAATACATTGACACTGTACCCACAATAAACAGGTAGAATACATATTTACTGTTCCCACAGTATTCAGCTACAGTTCATAGTCACTGTACCCACTGTACACAACTAGAATACATAGTCACTGTACCCATAGTACACAGCTAGAATACAAAGTCACTGTACCCATAGTACACAGCTAGAATACATAGTCACTATACTCGCAGTACACAACTAGAATATATATTCACTGTACAAACATTTCACAGTACACAGCTGCAATTTATAGTCACTGCACCCACAGTACACAGTTAGAATACATAGTCACTGGATCACTCGCTTTTTCGAGTTTCGTGGGTTCCTCGCTTTGTCATGTCTCGTGATTTCCTCGCTTTGTCATTTCTCGTGCGTTCCTCGCGTCCTTTTGTTTCGTGTGGTCCTCATTTGGTCATGTTCCTCGCTTGCTTATGTCGAGTGGGTTTTTGGCTTCCTTATGTCTAGTGGGTTTTTCGCTTGCTGATGTCGAATTAGTTCCTCGCTTCCTTGTATCGCAGGAGTTCGTATATACATAAACATATTTTTATTAATCCAATGAGTTGATTTCCTTTTAAAGTAATCCATTTGATATTACTGCTTTTGTTATTTGATATATTGTTATGATTCAATAATTTTGACTAAATCAAAAGTAATTCAATGTATATGAATAATACAAATATATGGGTTAATTTTTTTTACAAATCGTGGGATCATATACTCTGAATAGCGTTAAAAATGGTGATATACAACTACAAGCTGAACTAGACAGCATAACCAGAAGAGGGAATGTGTAAACTTTAGTATTATAGGTGCATGGACAGTGGATTCATGGTATGAGTACACTGGAAGGAAGTAGGAGCAACCCTCCGTAGTCAGGGACAACACGTCAATCCAGGTTTTCGCAAGAACATTACAGCCAGGAAGCGAGACTCCGAAGTTAATCCAAGTCTTCGCAAGAACAATACAGCCAGGAAGCGAGACTCCGAAGTTAATCCAAGTCTTCGCAAGAACAATACAGCTAGGAAGCGAGACTCCGAAGTTAATCCAAGTCTTCGCAAGAACAATACAGCCAGGAAGCGAGACTCCGAAGTTGCTGTTTTTTATCATAGTACGTGTGTCTCTTATTTATGTTTCTTACATCCCTTAGGAAGTCATTAGAAAAATATATCACAATCACAAAAGCTGGACAGGGTCTATCGTAGGCTTTGAGTCAGTTTGTATTTCATGCAAGGGAAATCATCAAACATCTGTTACATTGATTGATGTAAATATGGCAGAATAGTTTTTCTAATAGATCGGGCTATTTCATAAACATGACCATCCCAGTTGATTTCTTCAGTTGTGCTCTATCAACGTGGCAGTATCACCAAGTCATTGGTTTCTTTGATCATGTATCATGTTTAAGGTATTGTTTTGGAAATAAGTCTACTACATTATCTGAATATGAGTATTTCGTATAACATGGCTAATTAGAAACACAAATATTCGGTATTGCGAAAACAACTGTATTTCATGCTTGCCCTCGTCTAGAGCAACTGCTGATATTTCAGAAGTTCCTTTGCGTTGAGGGTTAGTCGCGTACGCGCGCGTGCACACACACACACACACACACACACACACACACACACACACACACACACACACGCGCGCACACACACAGGCGCGGGCGCACTCCACACACAAACACATACACAGAGCTTGGTGTAACGCCATGTATTTTGTTTATAATTGTTAACGCCTTGAAGATCAGTCCAGTGAACACCTTCGAAGTTGTACGACACCCCTCTCTGTGTGTCCGAGTAGAACTTTTTCTTGTACGTGGAACCCACAGCAATATACACACGCAGCAGAGGTTATGGCCTTTAGAAGAAAAAACAGTGTCAAACTATACATTACTGAGCTTGGGCTTATCACGTGGGTTGTGGCGAAACAAACACTGTAATACAAGACTCTAGACACAGACGCCATTGTTATGTTTGTATAGCTATAGCATAGACGTCGTGATTCTGCGGTTTCTAATGGACAGTTGACAATTGTGGTCTTACAGGATTCCAGACACAGACGCCATTGTTGTGTTTATGTGGCTAATAGTGATCAAGACGCCGTGAAGCTGCGGCTGGGTGCATTGTTGCCGGCGAAGATAGAATGTTGGGGTAAAATAGTTCGTGCTGTTCGATCCATCACAGTGCACATCTACAAAGTGTTCGTTGTTTGTTTATCATAGCTGCATCGCGTTTTTGCACTCCTTATGTATAATTGCATGCGGCAGTAAAAACTAATCTACCTTAATGATCTAAAAAAAAATAAGTTGCTGCTAAGCCCCTTTTGAAATACGTGAGCAACTTTTCTAAAATTACTAAGCGCAAATCGGCCATCGTGAGACTAGTGCGTGATACTATTGAAGCGACCAGTTTAAATGGTTAACATTTACCACACAATATATGTGTATCATAACTGCCATCTTTCACGTCTTTGCCTTTGCCACGGACGCCGACCTGAGTTGCCGTGGCAAAGCGGACATCTCCTTTATGCCAATAGGGGAAATGAGGGTAAAGTGGGCCGCTCGACCAAAGTGGACCCCACCATGGTAGCTATCCTGTGGTAAACAAACAGTAGTAGTGCTTAAATACGCGCAGAGGGACACTAACCAACGTCATACATGTCAATTGGGCGCGAATCGAAAACCGTGAGTTACAAATGTGAGATTTTGGTACTTTTTAATATATTTGGCGTGTTTACAAACGCCATATAAAAAAATTCCCGGTTATTTCCCATAAATGGGGTATGCATAAGGAAATTATATATTTAGTTGAATAAGCATGTCCATTTTGAAGTGAATGCACGCGTTGAAACCAAAACTTCATCTGGCCAATACTCTTTGTAAGCAGCCAAGGTGGGCCCCGCGGCCGCAGTTGCTGTGCACGTCATAGATAATGTGTTAATGACGTAGGCGTTGCTGCAATGTATGAACATTAATTACATAGTTTCATAATGTGAATATGTATACTTAGCCATACTGTTTAAATCACAAAGAAATGTATTAATAATATGTAAAGCACATTAGCCTATTACGCACCATAATTAGTAAATTATGCAGGTTCTTATGTTGTGCAGAGATATATTGGGACAGTAGGAAGGGTGAAGGACGGGTGCAATGTGGTGGGTGTGGTCAGTGGGCTCATCGGGAGTGTGCAATGTGTGTTGGGAGGTTGTCTATGTTCGAGATGTATGCCAATGACTGAGTGGCATGGGACATCTTTGTGAGTGGGCTCATTTTGGCCTTCGATTTTTATTCAGTAAACATTTTTCTGTTTTGAAACACATTATACTTATAGTATTTATTAAGTTAGCATAGCATTAACTAGTTCCAGCTACTATAAATCTTTTAAATAATGTTATAATTTAAATACAACAAACTAAATATAAAAAGTGTCCAGTGCCACAATGGCCTTTCAGTAATGGCGCCACATTGCCAAATTTATGGCAAAAACACAACTGGGTATCCAATTATTTAGTTTGTAATAGCTGTAGCTTATGTGTCTGGGAGATGTTTCGCAAATTGGCTTAACGATGATAAAATAATGGAAATTTGTGGAAATTAATTTTCATCGCAGTATCTATCAATCTTATTTAAATAATTATCTTATTTAAATAAAAACAGTTCAGTGCCACAATATAACTTAGTCATGACGTCTAACCGTCAAATGCACATATCAAATACGGCCGCAGTCATTAACTTGAACACGGCTTCAGATCGCCGACAACCCGTTTCTTGTTGTTATGTTACCCCTGTGGAGTGAATGTCCTCACACTAAAATGTCATTTAATTTATGGTCTGATGAATTTATTCCCTTTTGCTGTAGGCGACGCAATGATGCAATCTCACTCTCTCAGTATCATTATGTGGCGTTTAACTCTTTTTTTTCTTAGGCGGAACGAATTATGCGAGCTGAAGACACGGACGACGAGACCGTCTTCGATGAAACTGACAACGATGGCCTGCTCAGTGGCAACACTGACGGAATCGATGACGATGTATTGGAACGGCTCGAACGTGTCTAGCAGTATCGCGCCTTCAAGGAGTAGTGATCTGTTGCATAGACGACTAGAGCATATTGTTTCCAACGTTTTATTGTTTTATTTTATTAATGGGTTAACTTGTGCAGCAACGTAATATGTACGTTAAATAAACTATAAAGAATTTGCATCAGCATTAACAATTAATTGTTTAAGTATTTTACTTCCCGAAAAAAGTGTAATTTTAAAGTACATTTTATTTGAAATACTCCTTAAAAGTTTTTTTATTTAAAATACTTTTTTATTTGAGATATTTGTTTCGATTATTTCAACCGTCCCTGCCGACGCCACTATACAACTTTTTCGGGTTTAGCTATTACCTAGTCTAGTATCGACGCACGAATTATGAGAAACGCATCGATGGATACTGGATGCGGGAAAAATATTTAACAGAGTACCCAGTTCTTGAGAACAATCAGAACCTATTGGACAAGAAATCGATATTCTAAAGAATGCAAATTTTCCACTCTGCATTAGCATATACCTCGTTTACACGGCGCTAACGCATCACCATCGCAATAGATAGGACAGGAAGTTGCGTTTACACAACGTTGTTAGCGATCGCGATCCCACTATTTCTGGTCTGGACTGATTCGTCAAATTTTCAACTCTGTGCTTATCCTGTACAAAAGCAAATCCAGAACTTAGTATCGACAGCTTTATAAAATAAAATGATGTAAGCAACGTCGTCGTTAGCATTTGTTCTCACGCACTTCAGGAACGTGATCGTGATCTCAAGTCATTTACACGGCACACCTCGATCGGGAAACTCGCTCGATCGCAATAGCGATCATCCTCCGACGTAGGATCGCGAACGCGACCGCAACGGAAGTGGCGATCCGCCTTCAGTGCGGTGCGCAGAAGCCTAGACCCCCGCTCCCCAGCGTACGCACAGCGTACACTGTCATTGTTACCCCAGTCGTTGAGTACATCATTAGTTCGTGACCCCTTCATTACGCACGGATGCGCACATACTGTTAAACGTGATATGTTTCCACACAGAATGCGTCAGAAGAAGGAGACTCACAAACAGTCCTCCTCTGGTGACATAACCAACACTGACCACCGTAGAATGTCCGTTAGCCGCCGATACAAAAGTAACCAGTATAAAGAGAAGCCTTGCCGCGTGTCTACCAGTATCAACGACGAACAACTAAATATTACTAAAATAACATACTATAGCGATATAATGACAACAAGAAGCGGATTGTCGGCGATATGAAGCCGTGTTCAAATTAATGATGACGGCCGTACTTGATATGCAAAGCTCTTCCTTTCAGAGTGTTTACAGTACTGTTGCGATAACATCATGTTAACTACGTGTATGGTTTGTGGCTTTGGCGAAGATTAAATGAATAAACTAGCTGTGACTTCGGCATACGTCAGCTGGGTTTGACAGCGGTAACTTCGCTTTATTCTCCATGATTAAACGCTGACAACGCTGGGTTTGTTTTCTGTGGGACAGACAACATTTTGTATGGCCGTATAGCGGCGCACTGGCTTTACCTCATGCTCGCTGCTAGGTATTTCCGTTTCCTATGTAAATAAAATACATAACAAGCAGGGCCTGTATTGTAGAGGCTGGGAGTATTGTGGGAGCGGTGGTGACAAGTCAGAACGCCGGACTTTCATTCGAGAGAACCCGGGTTCGAATCTTCTTGCTGCCGTTTCGAAGCTTTGGCAATTTCGTTCATCCCACGTTGTCACAGTTCAATCAACTGTGTGAATTAGTACTTGGCTACAAACTGAGGTGAATATGTGAAAGAATAGTCTTTGCACAGTAACTACACCGTGGCTGAAAGCTTCTCATTGAAGTCGAAATGGTGTTGGAATGAACAGGTCTGCCATTGTGTATAGTGTAAAGTGCTTTGTACAGTCCCAAAAACTGGATTCCACGCTGGGGGTGGTTATTGTATGCTTGTTTTGAATTGTGTAGTTCCAGTAGAAGTTTCCAGAACAAATTAGCAATTAATTCATAGATTGTTGATGAAATACTATATAATATTGTAGATTAGCAAAATGTGGAATTTGTCATATTTGGGTAAGTTACAATATTTAAAACTTTCTTGTCAATGTGAAAAAATAGCCACAACATGCGAAATTATATCGTTTTGAGAAAATCCCCAAAGAAATAAATGACATACAGAAAAGTATGATAGTGTCACTGATAACTTTAAGGGACATTTTGATTAACATAACTAGTTACGTCTGCTAAACCACTGTGAATGAATTAAGTAAAAGCTGAATAACACCCTAAAGTTGCAGTGTATTTTTGACACAAACCCTTCACCAACCGTAATTCCAAACCTTGTATAGTTGCGTACATGTAAGTTCTTACGCCAAATTGCAGCGTCGTATGTGTTGTAGTTTACACGTGGCAGGACGTGTTTACGATCATTTTGATTGTCGCGTTATCCGGATCACCAGATCGGTATCACAGACTGTTTCCTTTATAGGTTCAACGGCCCAAAAAAAACTACACTAACACTAATGTTTACTGGTGTAACGACGTGATTTAGTTGTGTAGACATTCCACTGATGTGTACTGGAATCACAGTAAAAAGATGATATGTTCCGTTTTCACGGTGAACGAATATAACTGGTTCGAACATTGTAGTACTCGTGGTCATTACAATGTAAACGTCTTTAGTGTTTCTAAGAAATAATGTCTTTTTTTAAACGATGGATTTGCGAAATATGACATTAGTGCAGAGTGATTATTTATGGTGTCGATTTTCAGTTCAATATTTCGTAGGATGAAGAATAATAAAAAAAAAATCAACTCACACGCTAGCCACCCAGCCACCATGAGAACGTACGATCAACATAGATGGGGAGATTAATGCATAAAGCAAACTTTATGTAGTCAGCTATAAACTGTCCGCACCATTCAAACATCCAGCCTTCAGAAAATAAATTAACTAACAAGATGTAGCTGTCAACTAGCTATATAACTAACTAACTACCTAACCAACACTACTTAATTGTGATGTACGAAATGTGTGTCTCAACAACACACAGATACACTTAGTCTGATTCACAGTTGAGGTATATAAAGTGCGCGTGACAACAGTTGAAACAACTCATTTAAAATTAAATATTTAATGAGAGTATTCACATATGATAACATAAATCAAAATGTAGGAATCTTAAGAAGAGAGAACCAAATGGAAAGAAATTAAGAAAGCTGCAAACAATAGAGTGCGTTGGAGAAGTATCGTTTATGCCCTACGCTCTATTTTGAGCGAAGAGAATTAAGTAAGTAAGCAAGTGACCACGAGAAGGTCTGCACATACGAGAATAAAGCCAACTCCTCATGAATTGTTAGATCCTTTACGCAACTTTTTGACTAGTAACCACAACAACAAGTTAACAGCAAACATGTCCGCTGCAAATGTGAAGATGTCAGACATTCCGTCGTATCCATATAAACTATTTCTGTCGATTGCTGAGCGGTTTTGAAAACGGCAGAAGTTAATTATATTTCATAGTCTCTCAGGGAATCTGGTGTCCGAATTGCATGCCCCCGTGCACAAACAAGGTTCGTCCGCATCTAGGGTATGCGAGCTCCGCATGGGATTCATATACATTCATAAGAGGCCCACCGTAGCGAATATGACAATGAGTCCCACGCCAATATGTTATCAGCATAATTGCTATAATCACGGACGCGTCCACAAGAAAAGGCGCTCTTGTTTGTGTGCATGCGTGCGTGCGTGCGCGTGTGTGTGTGTGTGTGTGTGTGTGTGTGTGTGTGTGTGTGTGCGCGCGTGCGTGCGTGCGTGACAGCGTGTTTAGCATAGTTATATAATGGCAACGTCACATCCATTCGGCCATGAACGACACGACAAGCATCGTCGCGTCATTTGAAAGACGCTTTTGCGATTGTTGTGTAAATGTCGACAATCGTATAGACTGGTGTAAGTTTTATGAAATGTATGGCGTCGGCAGGGATGGCTAAAATACTGGAAAACAATATTTAAAATAAAAATACCTCAAATATTTCAAATCAAATTTGTATAAAGAATTTTTCAAATAAAAATATATTTTAAAATACCCTTTTCTGGAAATAAAATACTTTTACATTTAGAGAGTGGTCCATGCAGATAATGCTGATGCAACTTTCTATTGTTTATTTAACGTACATATTACGTTGCTGCACAAGTGAACCCTTTAATAAAATAAAACATAAAATGCATTTTATATTTGTTATTTGTGAACATACAAGGCCAGGATTAAGTATTTGTGGAAAAGGTAAAAGTCAAGATCAAGGTACGTTCGTATGCATCGTGGTATCATGTCTTTGAGACTGCTCAAAGCGCTTTACGCTTCACTCCCTGGCAGACTTGTTCATTCCAACGTCAACGTTGCTTCTCAGAGAAGCATTCAGCGACGCCACAATTACTGCGCGAAGACTATGTGTTCACATTTCCACCAGGTACTCAATAAAACAACTGATTGAACTATGGCAATATGGGGTGAACGAAATTGCCAAAGTTTCGAAACGTCAGCAAGAGAATTCGAATTCGGGTTCTAGGCGCACCATCACCCCGCCCACGCACATAATGCAGACGAAATTTCGACAAATTTAATCTCAAATAAATTCTCCACAAAAAAAAGTTTTTCAAAGTAAATTAAAAAAATATATTTAAATAAACATTTTAATATATATTTTATTTGCGAAATACAATGTCAAATACAATTTGAACCACCCATGGGTGGTTTGTCGTTAGATTACTTATGTGTCGTTATATTACTGGTGTGTATGTGTGTTCATTCTTTTAACTACGGTAAATTTTGTACATCAACTGGAGAGACCACCTCAGTTGTAGATTTATATAAGTTGAGAAATATATACAGCTTTCAACGCGGGCATGTGTAATACAGTCTAAAGTCTCTACGTAAGCATTTGGAGAAGTGTGTGCAAGCTATCATACAATGAAATATACCAACGACCGATACACACATTGCATCTGATTTATTCAAGAATGCACGTGCATGACAGACAAGCAATCAGCAAAGTGTAACCGTTAGAAAACAATACGTGTCGTTTGAATGAAGGATGACGGTGTTAGTTTCACAGCAGTAGCAATTCAACATAAATTCATAAGAAATTCAGTTGCATATGTACGAACTAGACACTAAGGTGACAAATATGTTCAACGCATGCATGCATCATACATTCTAACGTCTCTACGTAAGCATTTGGAGAAGTGTGTGCAATTTATCATACAATGCAATATACCAACGATCGATACATGCATGTGATTTATTCAAGAATGCACGTGCATGATAGACTTTCAATCAGCAACGTGTAACCGTTAGAAAAAAATACGTGTCGCTTGAACGAAGGCTGACGGTGTTAGTATCACTGCATTGGAAATTCAACATGAATTCAGAAGAAATTCAGTTGCATATATACGAACTAAACACGAGCGTAATCGAGTAAACTATGTGCTGTAGTCGTCCGTGCCACAGATCACTGCTCCTTGGAGGTGTCATGCTTCAGGAGCGTTATTCAGTTCGGGTAATTCGATCCTCCTAGTGAGAAAGGTGCACAACATCGGAGTTAAAATCAATTCATTTCATTAGGTGCAAATTAAGGGTAATTCAAAGTGTCATTCATTAATCAGAAAAAATTAATCGTTAGCTAAATTACTTAACTTCCAAAATATAAGTTAATTTAATTAATTTAAACTAATCCAAGACTAATTTAAACAAATCCAAGATTAATGTAACTAAACAAATTAATCAAGTTGTCCCATCACGTATCGCATAAAAAAACCTTAACCTACACATGTCACGTGAGGACTTATGAAAAACTGCTCGTGTTGACGGGATAGCAAATACTTGTACATGCAGTGTAAGGACAACACTGCGTGCACTTGCTGTAACATTCGAATTTTACTCATTGTTTTCTGTGGCGTATCAAGGGTGTCGCTATGGGTCAAAGGGGGAGAGCAGGTGGGGTCAAAGGGTGATAAGGGGTGGGGCAAAGGGGGACAAGCTTAGTCATCCATTAGTTTACCATGTTAGCATGTAGCGACGTTACGGAACAATGGGGAAGCAATAAAATATTATTAAGCCAAAGGGGGTCATGGCCGAATGCCACCCCCACTAAGTACACCACTGGTTGTTTTTCAGGTCTGACTTTTCTACTAAACAATCCATTATTCATATTCGTAAACTCACCAAGGCCGAGTTTTCCTTCTCTTCCCCGTTGGACGAAATATCCGAACCGGCGGTGTCAATGTCATCACTCAGTGAACGGCGCTTTACATCGGAGTCAACTGGAAATGAAAATAATACGTTGTACACTGAGAACACTAAACTGTGCAAATTACACGTTTTGAACCAACACTTCTGCCTGTTAGAATACGTTACATGTATTAGTAGTACTTATTTTAGAACAGAACACTTACTTATTAAATAGTATTAATAATATAATATTATATATATAGTTTTGTATAAATATTATGTACTCTCCAGAGTCCGGTATCCTGTTTACATTTACGGATATTTACGACATTTTGGAAACGAAATTAGATGTGAAATTAAAAGCACATGACACTGACATTGAAAAGGGAATTTCGTGCCGAAAGATCGGTTAAATGTATCCCGCATAAACACCTAACCGATGCAATTTTATTGGCTGTTGATAAGTAGCCCAAAGTGCAAGTAGCCGCTTTTCGTCTGTCAGTCATTTGGGGTCATTTAGTTAGTATCTCGCTTGTCTGATTTCTTTAAATCCTCACTGACGTTTTTGTATTACATAGCCACGCTACATTCTTTTGTCGGCGTAAGTACTTCAAAATTAAACGTTTATAAATAGCTATAGCCATTTTCCCTACTAATAACATCTCGTGACGAGCATCAGTGGAAAGCTAAACTTTCGTGTATTAAATGTGATCAACCGTACGTACTTCTACTCTAATTTATGTAAATGCGACATACCCTTTTCCCTGCCGCCGGCTGAACCAGCGCACCCGACACGACGACAACCAACAGAAGAACGACAATTAACTTCATGTTGTTTCCGATTCTGAAGAGACGAGAGGCGTTGTGGGCGCAGAGTCCTTCTTTTATCCTCCACCGCAGCGCATGCGTACTGCGTGATCCTGCACAAGTTGCTTCGAAATGGGGGTGAGAGTCTTAACGTGTTAAACTATTTGTCCAACCTGCCGCTGCATCGACAATAATATTATCTTGTTTTGCTCTCAGTCAGCGCTGAAACGTGGAACGGCTTTTCAGCAGCAGTGTGAAAGACCGTTAACAGTACGTTAGGTAGACCAGTTGAATGAAATCATTGTTGGAGTTATCAGAATAATTGCTATAATCATGGACGCATCCACCGGAAAGGGCGCTCTTGCGTGCGTGCGTGCGTGCGTGCGTGCGTGCGTGCATGTTCACTGCAGTTATATAATATGAATGCCCCCCCCCGAGGACATCTCTGCGCCATACAAGCCTCTACTGGGGACTAGGGCTTTAACCAATGAGTCCCGCACCGGGAGCGTGCGAATATCTGCTTGCGTAATTAGAGTGGATATGTCTTTGATTCGGGGCAAATACGACAACCACCACATTCGAAAATGTATGTCTAACAGTAACGTTTGTACGAGTCTAGCCAATGTCAACGAGCGTGACTCACGCGTGGAGCGCCGTTCCTCGACTAGTACGTAGGACTGTCTCAGGTCCTCGACTTAGCTTAATCCCTGTTCAGTCCTAATTACTTTTTCGGTTCATTTCGAAAATATTTCTTGATATTAAAATTGTTTCTATGACCAACATATTTTTAATGTGGACACCCTGAACAAACTTAGTTCAAAAGTGTGTACATGTTACATGTCGGAAACAAGGCAGTTAATGTACAAGTTTTGCAGGTATGATCGTGGGAATTCGCTACGATAATGGAGCTGCTATTGTGATATATGAAAGGCACATGTGTTTTTCAACTACGCGAAGTCAACGCCAGACCCAGTCGGCCGTGACCGACACGACACGCATCGTCACGTCATTTGAAAGCGCCATTGCGATTGTTGTGTAAATGTCGACAATCACGTACTACTCGACAGATCGCGACTTTCAACTATAATAACGTCTAACGACGCCTTATCCGTGTATGTAACATTGGACTATCGAAGACAATAATTTGTTCTCAACAAATGTACGTATTGCTCGCGTAGCGTTGCGGACAGCAACTACAAAGGGTAATCTGATTGTTTGCAGAAAGGGTAATGGTGGGGGTAAATTTCGAAAAAAAAATAAAACTGTGGCGACCCGACCGTGGGGGTCGTAGATGAACCCATGAAAGTTTGGCGTCCGTGGTGAAAAGGGTCAAGGGGGAGTAGCATAACATGCAAACATACACACTCATGGTGGTGGATTATATTAAGATTCGTATAGTGTTAAGGACGTAGGGTTAAATAAACATTCGAAAGTGCCAGAATTATAGACGCCTGCGACCGCAAGTCGTGTATTTAAAAAAGGCATAGCCATTGTTTTTCCTCAATGTCTTGTTGTGCCAAATCTAAGCTCAACATGTAAAACTGTTCGTAATGTTGTTGATCGGCTACCTCGGTTATTATTGGAACGGTCCCTCTACGGTACCCCGTAGTCCGGTACTTTTTCTCCTGGTCATTGTTTTCATGATATTCGTGTAATGCAAATGTCAAGTTCTTCAACTGTAATGTAGCATATTACCAGAGCGTCTAAGAGGAGTTATACAACACACAAACCAGCAGCGGACCCAAGGGGTCTTAGAGTCAAGACCCCCCACTAGGCCATGAAGGGGGGTCTGAGACACCCGTGTCCGTGGCAAATATTACAGTAAAGGAACACGAAGGGGAGACCGGATTAGTCCGCCCCCAGGTCAAGTCCGCCAACCGGTTTTTATTCCGTGCTGTTGCAGAATTTAGTAATATCGGTCACACGATTAAGTCACATGACCATCAAACTACATACAGCGCAGTATTCGAAATGACCACTGACCACTTGGGGGCCCTAAAAAAATCTTCTTTTCAGGCATTGTAATGGCTATTAACGCCTATTTTTGCGAAAAAAACTTGCTTGCTACCATTTCGACCTGTAGTTATTTTACCAACTTAGATTGAATGCACTTGTTGTAAGTCGCTGTGAATAAGAGCGCTTGCTAAATGACTAAAGTGTAAATTGTGATCTAAACCATTGATACTGGATTAATGCGCTTACAGACACAGTGCTCTGTAATTCTGAGAAGTAAAATGCAAGGTAAAATGCGCCTCAACTAGATATTCATTGGTGGCATTACTGCAGTCACAAAAACAGATAGCGCCCTTAACCACAGAACACGAACTCACCAATGATATGAGTGGAATGATTTAAGATGTATTTAACATAGATTAACTGAATGACAATAGAGTGACCTGAATGAATCAGCTAAACTACCAATGTGATGTGTCGAGTCCTGCAAAAACCGTCAAGTTCTGCGAAAGCTGTCGAGTTCTTGAGGCAAGATCGATCGAATTCTGCGAAAACTGTCGAGTTCTGCGAAAACCGTCGAGTTTTAGCACATACGAACCAGAGTAGCCTGACACGCAGCAACAAGTGCAGCAGCGGAAGGGTAATTACATCGGAACTACGATGAAATGTGGGACCCTCCAAGCTTACATTTTTCTTTCTTATGGGAGGCCCCTCTTGCATTATGTCAGAACCCCCAGACCCCCCTCATTTCGAACACTGGTGCAGCGGGAAACTGACGTGCACGAGTTGCTGGCTGGAAAGTTGTGAACTAGAAAATTGATTTTGGTGACTGAAAGTATTTTTTTCCGATCAAATTTCAGTAATTATAAGTGGCATTGGTCAGATATTGTTTGGATCTTGCGTTGTTGCTCTATCCAGTGTCACTGGTATTTAGTTGCCGCCCACCAGATATGTCTCTGTGCTGGGGCACGTCCGCCTATGTGCTACGGGGCAAGTTCGTCCCTAGGATATCTGATGTAAAATGATCAAGATCACTTGTGAACATAAACACACTCAAATAAAGACTTCCAATTGCCAGTTTGGTGCTACTTTCCAATAAAAAAGTGACGAAACAAGATTTTATTTCACCATTTTCTAGCCGATGCAGTGCCAAACGTTGTTTTTGTTTGCCTGGTTTATTTCATAGATATCACAGTATTTGTGATGGCTTTAAGTTTCTAACAAATGCCTGTCACAAACATGACGTTTTTTGACATAAAAATAAAACAAAAATACTGGGGTACCCTGGGGTAACTTGCCCTGACATGAGGCAAGTCCGCCCATGCTTGAGTAGGTCTACTAAGAGTCAGATTTGGATATTGGCTTTTAACAGTTTTGGAATTTGTTGACAGCACAAATGTGGACAAGATATTTTCGTTCAATTTAAGGCCGAAACTGATCCTCTAGCTCTACAAATACAGTCTCCAGATCTATTAGAGTGTCCATGGGAGCGGCCTAGTCCCGCCCCCCCCCCCCATATAGGCCTACATCGGAACTTGTTTCAATGTAAAGACTGACGTATTAGCAACCGACTAATATTAACCCTTATGTAAGTAGAACGACCCATGTGTCCCCCCCCGGTTCGTAAGTAGCATGACATGACTACGACTAAGTGAGACCCCCTCTGCCAACAAGCCTAGATCCGCCCCTGTAAATTGTATAGTGTTTAAGAATAAAACGTCCATATCTATGTTAACATAGACCCCAATGATGTCGGATCTGTGAATATTCACTGAGACAAAAATAAAAGGGCCGTGGATTCATTCACGATTTCCCGAGATCTGGTGATGTGAATCTGTTTGGCAGCAATAAGGAGTTTGGAGATTTCGACAAGCCAATGGCTTCATTGTCCACTTGCCTTCTGGAGTTTGTTGCTTTGAATGAAAATCAAATTATTTACAGCAGTTAATTGTGCCTGTTGAAATGCCAGTTAAGAAAATATAGACGCGGAGTTCGAAGAGTTGTTGGGATGATTTGTTTTAAGTAAAAACTTTATCTCAAACAAAGTTCGAGGAGTTCTGGGATCAGTATCATTCAAAATAATGTTGATGTCGTGTCTTGGGTTGTACACTGTGTCTCTAAAGCTTGATGTAACGCCATGAATGTTGTTTATAATTGTCAATTCCTTGAAGATAAGTTCAGTGAACGCTGTCGAAGTTGTACGAAACCCCTCTGTCTGTATCCGAGTTGAAGCTTAACTTGTACATGGGACCCACAGCAATACACACATGCAGCAAAGTGTGTGTATATTAGGAGAAAAATAGTGTTAAAGTAAACATTACTGGGATTACATAATATACTTGAGTGATTACGTCGTTCCGTCGTCTTGGGCTGAATCTTGTAAATTGATAAGACCATAATTTAAAACAGATTTAAGTCTCAAGAGAAATAGCATATGCGGGCTTTCACAAGACAGCAATAAAACATCATCTTAAAAAAGTCAAGTTAAGTGCAAGTTAACAGCCACTTCTGCACTTGATATTGGTAGCAACGATCCTCATGTAAGAGGTTAAACAAAACAGCTACGCTAATGTAACGTTAGCAATGACATTGTGTTTCGTGTATGTTTGCAGGCCCGTAGGAAACAAAATGCATCAGTAATGCCCGCTTTGACTAAGGAATATGAACACAAGCAGACCATGTAATTGTTATCATAGTTTATGTAATCGAATGTCCTGCTTAGTTGTTGGAATTACCCTTAAAAATCACAGGTGTGTGAGAAAATACTCAATAATAATGATTGATTCTATTTTTGCATCCAATTATCCATGCATCCAATTATCCATTAGCGTGGACTGAGACGCAACAAACGCTTCATTACAAGACTCTACACACAGACGCCATTGTTATATTTGTATAGCTATTATAGCGATCAAGACGCTGTGAAGCTGCGGTTTGTAATGAATAGTTGCGTGTTATTAGAAAGTACGCCTCAATTGTTGGCTAATTGGACTCCAGACACAGAAGCCATTGTTGTGTACGAGTGGCTAATAGGAATCAAGACGCCGTGAAGCTGCAACGCTTCAACAACCTGTCGTTCTGGGTACATATCTGTCGGCGAACATAGAATGTTGGGGAAAATTAGTTCACGCTGTTCGATCCAATTGTTACATAACATTGCACATCAACAAAGTGTAATTCTTTGTGTTTTATCATAGTTGAATCTCGTTTTTGCACTCATTGTGTATAACCGCAAATAATCAGCAGTAAAAACGACACTATTTTAGTGGCATAAATAATTAATCTTGCTGCAAAACCCCTTTTGAGATACGTGAGCAACTGTTCACATATAATTACTAAGCGCAAATCGGACATGCGTGATGCTAATGAAGCGACCCCGATGGAAAACAGAAAAGCAACAAGAACAAGCGGAATGGCGGCGATGTGAAGCTGTGTTCAAGTTAATGACCTCGGCCGCACTTGATGTGTGCATCAGCGATCTTCCTTTCAGAGTGATCTTACAATACAGCTGTGCTAATACAACGCTAACTATAATAAATAGGTGTGAACTGTGTGAATGGGCGCAAAGATTATATCAACAAACTACCCTTGACTTCAACATGCGTCAATTAAATTTGACGGCGGCAACTTCGCTTTATTCTGCATGATCAAAGCATACACACACACACACACACACACACACACACACACACGCACGCACGCACACACGCACGCACGCAGGCGGGCACGCAAATCTGCAAAGTTGCGACGTCCTTTGGACAGCTTTATTTACTGCATGGCGAAGTGGCCTATGGTGAGGAGTTGACCTCTGGTGAGGAGTTGACCTCTGGTGAGGAGGTGACCTCTTTCTATGGAGGCCTTATGAAAAGGGACAACGTCAGAATCCTAATTATGACCAATGAGCGTGCGCCTTTGTCTCGGTTGCTATGGCTAAAGCTTCTGCGACTTCCGCCAAGTTTCGCGTTAGCAACCATGTTTACAGACGCAGTGGCAGTTTGAAAGTGGTCTGTGTCTACATGATAATCTGCAAGAACCCGAAGTTTATTACGCCAACGTGCGGATGAGTGCTAAAGCACTGCACGAGATTTAGATCTGCCTGCCCAGTTTATTTAGGTGTCCACAGTGGCTGAAGACACACGTGTTTCTGATCGTAGTTCTGCTGAAAAAGCTATTGGTATAAACCTGTGTCCTGGCTGGCACCTAAATATGTCACTATGGTGACGTGAATTTGTATTTTTCCGAACAAGATGATCTGGTAAAGGAAGAGCTGTCTGTCCATGTAATGATTTGTAAAACGCCACGAGGCAGCCGATCTCTCTCCGAAGCTCCAAGAACTCCAACTTTAGACCCTTCATCTTCTTAGAGACACTACTTTCCCCATTGTTTTTGTTCTTCTTTGCAAATCTCGCTGCTCATCATTGTTCTTTCTCGATTTATTTCATGTTGTGTTGTGTGCATGCCTGGGGGGTACTCCCTATACTGAGGTATACATGTATGTGCCGCGTAAATGCCCTTGTTTTTGGCCATTTTCTCTCTCTGTCCGAAGAAAAAATTTTAATTTTCTCTCTTAGTGCCCCAATTAAACCTGGTAATTCTCTCTTTCATCGAAGAGGAAATTTCCCAATGAAAACGTTCCGCTCGGGCTCACCTTACACTTATAGATATTAGATAAATTGTTCAATAATTCTCTCTTGATGACCCTAAATTTCTTGATTTCTCTCTCTCTCTCTCTCCATGTGCTCCATGGGCCTCTGGTGGCACACCCCCACCGCTTTGGTATGGCAGTACCCCCCCCCCGGGTGTGCATGGCTCCCTTGCGGAGCTCGCGTACTATAGACGCGGACGAACCAGGTATGCGCACAATTCTGGCGTACAATTCTGGCACTAGATTCCATGAGAGACTATGAAATGGAATTAACTTTCTGCCGTTTCCGAAATCGCGCAGCAATCGACAGAAATAGGTTATAAGGATACGACGGAATGTCTGACAGCTTCACATTTGCCGCGGACATGTTTGCTGTTAGCTTGTTGTTGGGGTCACTAGTCAAAATGTCGCGTAATGGAACTGACAATTCATGAGGAGTTTGCCTTATTCTCGCCTGTGCAGACCATATCGTGGCTACTTGCTTACTTACTTAATCCTCTTCGCTCAAAGTAGAGCATTGGGCCGACACGATATTTTTCCAACGAACTCTGTTGTTTGCAACTTTCTTCTTTTTTTTCAGGTGGTTCTCTGTTATTAAATTTCCTACATTTTGATTGATGTTATATGTGAATACTCTCACTAAAATATTCAATTTAATATGAGTTGTCTCAAGTGTTATTATGTCCATGTATTTTATTTAGTAAGTGTTGTAACAACCGCGCCACACAATTGAATTTACTGCAAATTGGTGTTGCATGACGCGCTTGGTTAACTCCATCAACAAATACGAACGCCCTAGGAAAAAACCTGGCTACAGCCCTGATGCATACACACTAGGTCACGCGCACTTTATATATCACAACTGTGAATCAGACTAGGTGTATCAAATTGTTGAGACACACATTTCGTACATCACAATTAAGTAGTGTTAGTTAGTTAATTAGTTATATATTGTTAGTTGACAGCTACATAGTGTTAGTTAATTTATTTTCTGAACGTTGGATGTTTGAATAGTGCGGGCAGTTGATAGCTGACTTCATAAATGTTGCTTTATGGATTCATCTCCCCGTCTACGGATTCATCTCCCCATCTATGAATTCATCTCCCCATCTATGGATTCATCTCCCCATCTATGGATTCATCTCCCCGTCTATGGATTCATCTCCCCATCTATGGATTCATCTCCCCATCTATGCTGAACGTACGTTCTTATGGTAGCTGGGGCGGCTAGCGTGTCAGTTGATTTTTTTATTTTTTCTTCATAACATGCTAGGAAATATTGAACTGAACGTCGACACCACAAATAATCAACCGGCACTAACGTCGTATTTCTCAAATCCATCCTTTAAAAAAACAGTCCTTTTGGAAATCCCCCAGATTTCTTAGAAACACTGAATGTTTACATAGTAACGACCACATGTGCTACAATGTTCGAACCAGTAATATTCGTTCGCCGTGAAAGCGGAACATATCATCTGGTTACTGTGATTCCAATACACGTTAGTAGAATATCTACATATCTAAATGATATCGTCAAACCAGCAGATATCGGTGTTAACGTAATTTATTGTGCCTTTGAACCTATAACAGAAACAGCCTGTAACCATGACCTGATGACTCAAATCAAAATGATCGTAAACACGCCCTGCCACGTGTTTGTCAGATGGCTGGCGTAACATGATATCGTAGACGACAACACGTTGCACCTACAGGTTCAAGGGCCATTGTAGCGGCATATTAAGGGGCTATGTCAATATTACAAATGGCTATTATGTGTTGTCAACAATACATCAAACGCAAGTGATAATCGTCATATTTGTAACATGATATGCGTATCTATCGACATTTCTGTTATCACTAACAATCAGGAAACGTTACGTAATTTAATTGTTTAACTACATCACTTACGACGCTGCAATTTGGCGTATGAACTTGCATGTTTGGAGTTACGGTTGGTGAAGGGTTTGTGTCAAAAATACACTACCACTTTAGGTTCTTATTCAACTTTTGCTTAATTCATTCACAGTGGTTTAGCAGACGTTATTCGTTGATATTAACCAACATTTCCCTTAAAGTTACCAGTGACACTGTCATACGTATAGATATGTCATTTATTTCTTTGGGGATTTTCTCCAAACGGTATAATTTCGCATTTTGTGGCAATTTTTTCACATTGAAAAAATTATATTTTTTCAATCTTGTAACATAAACAAATAAATTAAAAACTCCAAATTGTATCAATCTGAACTATTATATGGTATTTCAACTACAATCTGTGAATAATTTGTTAATTTAACCTGAAAACGTCTATTGGAACTACTCAATTCAAACAAGAATATAACAGCCACCCCAACTACTTTTAAAACGTGGAATCCAGTTTTTGGGACTTACAAACACTTTACACTTCACCCCTGTTCATTCAGCGTTGTCATAACCTCTTTAATCATGGATAATAGAGCAAAGTTACCGCCGTCAAACCCAAAGTCGAAGTCACGGGTAGTGTATTGATGTAATCTTCGTCAAAGCCACACACCATACGCATAGTTAACGTTATGTTAGCGCTACAGTATTGTAAGCACTCTGAAAAGAAGAACGATGCATGTTAATTACGGACGTGGTCGTTAACTTGAACACGGCTTCAGATCGCCGACAATCCGTTTCTTGTTGTCATTGTATCGATGCCGTGTAAACGACCTCGCACGCTATTTCTCTTAGCGTTTAAATGTGGCTTAAATTACACGGGTTGACTATATATATCCTCCAGCTGAATGCGGTGTAGCGGTGTAATCAGTCCAAGTATAGTATGTTATTTTAGTGATATTTAATTGTTCGTCGTTGATACCAGGAGGCACGCAACAAGGAACTGGGCTTCATTTCACACTGGTTAATTTTGTTTCGGCGTCTAACGGGCATTCTACCGTGGTCATTGTTGGTCACGTCACCTGAGGAGGATAGTAATTGTGAGTCTCCTTCTCCTGACGCATTCCGTGTAAATACATATCACGTTTAACAATGTGTGCGCACCTCGACGCTTTGACAAAGCCGCCAAGTAGCTTTGTCCTGTCAGCAGCGACAGCATGTTGCTGTAGCTGTTCAGAGAACTAAAACCTATGGTAATACTGTCCACATATCGACTGTACTTTTTGAGCCCATATGGAAATATATACCATCGTATTCCATGGTAAATATCGTGGTGTTTTGAAACAGGTAAACCACGGTAACGTATGATGTTTTGAAACAGGCAAATTGTAAAACACCTTGGTGCTTTGAAACAGGTAAACCATGGTATACTATACATTTACCATGCAAAATATATGAAAAAGCATGGTCTATCACAATTTACCATGTACTGCCATGGTGCCATGGTTTATTATGTAATACCGTGTAAAATAACGAAATACCATGGTATACCATGTAATTCCATGGCATACTATGTAATTCCATGGTATGTTTTCATTAGGGAGCTGACGAGACTAATGTACCCGCTTACAGTGGATACCATAAACACTCAACTCCGATGTATCCGCGGATAAGAGCCCTTACTTTACGACCCTTTATAATATTGAGTTCATCCCTGCGGTCGATCAACTCTCCGACATACTCTAATATGGCCTCCATGTACTTGCCAGTGTTTTGGCTTCTGATAAGTAGCCCAAAGCGCAAGTAACCGCTTCTCGACTGGTATTCATTTGGAGTCGTTTAATTAGCATCACGCGTGTCTGATTTCTGGTTAGTAATTATATATGAATAGTAGCTCGCGTATTTCAAAAGCGTTTTGTGAGTGAGAGAAATTCCTTTCATACCAACCCACGCTAATGTATAATTGGATGCAACGAAATAGAGCAGCATGGTGAACCCAATATACAATTGACGCCGAACCAGACATAAATGTTTCCATTTATACTAACATTTTACAACTGCATTAAATTCAAGTTAGCTAATTGTTTTTGTGCATATTCTAATAATATGTAATATTTATGTTTGCACGCTAGTGCGGTTCGACAACTAAAGAAGGCGTTCGACCGTGCTCCAATAATAGACAGGAAAACGTGTATCGTTGTTTTTACGATATTCCTGTAATGTTAATCTCAAGTCCTTGAACTGTAATCTAATATACAAAACGACGAATTGATTAAAATGGTATCAAGCATAAGGTGTTTAAACAATTCAATGATGGATAATTGTTTCCTGTCTGAGCCTAAGCGACCGACGCGAGGACAACCAACAGAAGAACTATAATACACTTCATCTTGTTTCCAATTCTGAAGAGACGAGTGCCGTTTTCCGAGGGTTCTTTGAGGTTTGCACATTTCGAATGAGTTCCACGCTGGCTTATATCGAATGGGTTCCTCGCTTGCTTATGTCGAATGGTTTCCCCGCTTGTTTATGTCGAGAGGATTCCTCGCTTGCTTAGGTCGAGTGGGTTCCTTGCTTGCTTAGGTCGATTGGTTTCTTCATTTGGTCATGTCTCGTGGGGCCCTCGCTTGCTTAGGTCGATTGGTTCCTTCATTTGGTCATGTCAAGTGGGTTCCTCGCTTGCTTATATCGGGTGGGTTCCTCACCTTTTTATGTCGAATGGGTTCCTCGCTTGCTTATGTCGAGTGGGTTCCTCGCTTGCTTATGTCGAATGGTTTCCTCGCTTGTTTATGTCGAGTTGGTTCCGTGCTAGCCTATGACGAGTGGATTCCACGCTTGCTTATATCGACAGAGTTCCTCATTTGCATATGTCGAGTGGGTTCCTCACTTACTTATGTCAAGTGGTTTCCACACTTTCTTATGTCGAGTGGGTTCCTTGCTTTGTTATGTCGAGACGATTTTTTGCTTGCTTATGTCGAGTGGGTCCCACGCTTGCTGATGTCGAGTGGGTTCCTCACTTGGTTATGTTGAGTGGGTTCCTCACTTTCTTATGTCGAGTGGGTTCCTCGTTTGCTTATGTGGAGTGTGTTCCTCATTTGCTTATGTCGAGTGGGTTCCACACTTTCTTATGTCGAGTGGGTTCCTTGCTTGGTTATGTCAAGAGGTTTCCTTGCTTGTTTATGTCCAGTAGTTTCATCTCTTCCTCATGTCGAGTGGTTTACTAGCTTATGTTGAGTTGGTTCCATGCTTGCTTATGTCGAGTGGGTTCCACACTTATTTTGTAGAGTGGGTTCTTCGCTTGCTTATGTCGAGTGGGTTCCACATTTGCTTATGTCGAATGGGTTCCTCGCTTGCTTATGTCGAGTGGATTTCTCACTTGGTATAGTCGAGTGGGTTCCTCGCTTGCTTATGTCGAGTGGGTTCCTCGCTTGCTTATGTGGATTGTGTTCCTCGCTTGCTTATGTCGAGTGGGTTCCTCACTTGCTTATGTCGAGTGAGATCCATGCTTGCTTATGTCGAGTGGGTTCCTCATTTGCTTATGTCGAGTGGGTTCCTCGCTTGCTTATGTCCAATGGGTTCCTCTCTTCCTTATGTCGAGTGGTTCCTAGCTTGCTTATGTTAAGTGGGTTCCGCGCTTGCTGATTTTGATTTGGTTAAATGCTTTGCTAATATCGAGTTTATTACTTGTTTGCTTATGCTTATGTGAGTTCCACACTTATTTTGTAGAGTGGGATCCTCGCTTGCTTATGTCGAGTGGGTTCCACATTTGCTTATGTCGAGTGGGTTCCTCGCTTGCTCATGTCGAGTGGATTCCTCGCTTACTTATGTTTGTGGGTTCCTCCCTTCCTTATGACAAGCGGGTTCCTCGTTTGCTTATGTGGATTGTGTTCCTCGCTTGCTTATGTCGAGTGGGTTCCGCGCTTGCTTATGTTGAGTGGGTTCCATGCTTGCTTATGTCAAGTGGGTTCCTCATTTGCTTATGTCGAGTGGGTTCCTCGCTTGCTTATGTCGAGTGGGTTCCACGTTTGCTCATGCCGTGTGGGTTCCACGCTTGCTTATGTCGAGAAATTCCACACTTGCTTATGTCGAGTGGGTTCCTCGTTTGCTTTTGTTGAAAGGGTTCCTCGTTCGCTTATATTGGGTGGGTTCCACGCTTGCTTATGTCGAGTGGATTCCACGCTTGCTTATGTCGAGTGGGTTCCTCACTTACTTATGTCGAGTGGGTTCCACACTTTCTTATGTCGAGTGGGTTCCTCACTTGGTTATGTCGAGACGTTTCCTCGCTTGCTTATGTCGAGTGGGTTCCACGCTTGCTTATGTCGAATGGGTTCGTCGCTTGGTTATGTCAAGTGGGTTCCTCGCTTTCTTATGTCGAGGGGGTTCCATGCTTGGTGATGTCGAGTAGGTTCCTCGTTTCCTTATGTGGAATGTGTTCCTCGCTTGCTTATGTCGAGTGGGTTCCTCGCTTGCTTATGTCGAGTGGGTTCCTCGCTTGCTTATGTCGAGTGGATTCCTCGCTTGGTTATGTCGAGTGGGTTCCTCGCTTGCTTATGTTGAGTGGGTTCCTCGCTTGCTTATGTCGAGTAGTTTCCTCGCTTGCTTATTTTGAGTTGGTTCCTCGCTTGCTTATGTCAAGTGGGTTCCTCACTTGGTTATGTCGAGTGGTTTCCTCGCTTCCTTATGTCGAGTGGATTCCTCGCTTGGTTATGTCGAGTGGGTTCCTCGCTTGCTTATGTCGAGTGGGTTCCTCGCTTGCTTATGTCGAGTGGGTTCCACGCTTGCCTATGTCGAGTGGATTCCTTGCTTGTTTACATCGAGTGAGTTCCTCGCTTGATTATATCGAGTGGGTTCCACAACTGCTCATGCCGAGTGGGATCCGCGCTTGCTTATGTCGAGAAATTCCACACTTGCTTATGTCGAGTGGGTTCCTCGTTTGCTTTTGTTGAAAGGGTTCCTCGTTCGCTTATATTGGGTGAGTTCCACGCTTGCTTATGTCGAGTGGGTTCCACGCTTGCTTATGTCGAGTGGGTTCCTCGCTTGCTTATGTTGAGTGGGTTCCTCGCTTGCTTATATCGAGTGGGTTCCACGCTTGTTTATGTTGAGTGGATTCCTCACTTGGTATTATCGAGTGGGTTCCTCGCTTGTTTATGTCGAGTGGGTTCCTTGCTTGCTTATGTCGAGTAGTTTCCTCGCTTGCTTATTTTGAGTTGGTTACTCGCTTGCTTATATCAAGTGGGTTCCTCACTTGGTTATGTCGAGTGGTTTCCTCGCTTCCTTATGTCGAGTGGATTCCTTGCTTGGTTATGTCGAGTGGGTACCTCGCTTGCTTATGTCAAATGGGTTCCTCGCTTGCTTATGTCGATTGGGTTCCACGCTTGCCTATGTCGAGTGGATTCCTCACTTGGTTACGTCGAGTGGGTTCCTCGCTTGATTATGTCGAGTGGGTTCCTCGCTTGCTTATGTCGAGTGGATTCCTCGCTTGGTTACGTCAAGTGGGTTCCTCACTTCCTTTTGTCGAGTGGGTTCCTCGCTTCCTTGTGTCGAGTTGATTCCTCTCTTCCTAATGTCGAGTGTGATCCTCGCTTGGTTATGTCGAGTGGTTTCCTCACTTGCTTATGTCGAGTGGGTTCCTCGCTTGCTTATGTTGAGTGGTTTCCTCACTTGCTTATGTCGAGTGGCTTCCTCGCTTGCTGATGTCGAGTGGGTTCCTCGCTTGATTATGTCGAGTTGGTTCCTCCCTTCCTTATGTCGAGTGGATTCCTCGGTTGCTTATGTCGAGTGGTTTCCTCGCTTGATTTTATCGAGTGGTTTCCTTGCTTGCTTATTTCGAGTGGATTCCTCACTTGGTTACGTCGAGTGGGTTCCTCGCTTGATTATGTCGAGTGGGTTCCTCGCATGCTTATGTCGAGTGGATTCCTCGCTTTGTTACGTCAAGTGGGTTCCTCACTTCCTTATTTCGAGTGGTTTTCTCGCTTGATTACATCGAGTGGTTTCCTCACTTGCTTATGTCGAGTGGGTTCCTTCCTTCTTTATGTCTAGTTGTTTCCTCACTTGCTTATGTCAAGTGGTTTCCTCACTTGCTTATGTCGAGTGGGTTCCTTCCTTCTTTATGTCTAGTTGTTTCCTCACTTGCTTATGTCAAGTGGTTTCCTCGCTTGCTTTTGTCGAGAGGTTTCCTTGCTCACTTGTGTCATCTGAGTTCCTAGTTTTATTCTTTTTCGCTCTACTTTCCACATATCATTTGAGTAATGAAATGAGTTGATTTGCTTTTAAAATAATACATTTAGTGTTATTGCTTTTGTTTTTATTTGATATATTGTTATTATTCAATAATTTTGGCTAAATCATAAGTAATTTAATGTGTATGAATAATTAAAATGTATGGAATTAAACGTTTGTTTGCAAATCGTGTATTATTTACTCTGAATAACGTTAAAATGTTGATGAATAACCACAAGCTGACATAGACTGCGTAAGAAAAAGATGGAATGTATACATTTTATTATTATAGGTGCATAGGCAGTGGATATACGAAATCAAGAGGCGTGCACATTCATGGTATGAGTGCACTGGAAGGAACTAGGAGCGCCCCTCTCGGTAGTCGGGGGCAACACATCAATCCAGGTATTCGCAAGAACAATACAGCCAAGAAGCGAGACTCTGATGTTGTTGTTTGTTTAAATCATGGTATCTGTGTCTCTTATGTCCCATAGGAATTCACTAGAGAAAATATATCACAATCACAAAAGCTGGACAGTGTCTATAGTGGGCGTTGTTTCAGTTGGTATTTTATGCAAGGGAAATCATTGAACTTATGTTACATTGATTGACGTGACGATCGCAGAATAGGTTTTATTTAATATATCCGGTTGATCCATAGGCATGACCAGCCCAATTGACTTATTTCTTCATCATCATCATCATCAACTTTATTGTCAAAAACCTTATTAGGTTACACGAGATTCACAATGTTGCATACTGTTACAATGTGAGATGGCTATAAGTGTATGTAATCCAGGCTTCAATAATACTTATAAATTACATTGGTAAATGGTTTTACCAAAATACAAAACACAAAAGTATCACAGGAAGATCTACTTACAACTTAAAGCTATTTAAAATCTCCTGTACGAATTTACATAATTTAATTAGCTTTGCATGGCTTGTCAAATTAAACAACTGGTCCATTTTTAAAGTGTTTGGTCTCACAAAATAATATCTAGAAATAAATTTAATTCTAGCTTCTTGAAAAAAAGTACATTTAAACAAATAATGAAACTCATCTCCAATATCATTACAATCACACAGAGTACAAAATCTCTCTTGCCTATCGATTCCACTATACCTGCCTTGCTGAATAGGCAACCAATTATTACAAGTACGAAATTTACACAGAGGTCTAGATAGATTTGGTGGTAACACCAGCAAATATTTCTCCATTTTAAAATCATGTTTAATTATTCTGTAGGTTATACACCCATCGCTATTGCAAATATTACTACCCCACTGCTGATGATACTGGTCAGTAAGTTTCACTTTTACAACTGCTTTAAACCATTTAAGATTCACTATTTCTTGATTCAGCCACAAGTTAGATAGGCCAGTGTTATTTAAAATGTATTTAACATGAGTAATCCAAGGGGATTCAAAGATATTTTTAACATATAATTGATATAATAATTTATACATAATGCAAGACAGTTTAGATTCCTTTCCCATCAATAGTTTCCCCCAAAAATTCAACAATCTACTGCTTATTTTAATATTTAGTGGAAATTGCCCAAGTTCTCCATAAACCATGGAAGTATGTGTTCTATTGTTTACCCCAAGTAAAATTTTACAAAATTTCCTATGTAGCTTTTCAATTAACATAATATTTTCACATCCCCATACTTCGCATCCATATAACAATATTGGGCATATAAGGGAATCAAATAGTTCTAACTGGATATCAACAGGAGTTTTAGCTTCCTAGCTTTAGAAATTAAACATAACATTGCTCGGTTTGCCTGTTCATATAAATGTCTGATTGCTTTAGAGAATCTACCATTATAGTTAAAATTAATTCCTAGATAGTTATACTTATCTACAATGGCAAGCTTATTTGGTCCAAATTTAAATTCTGGCAATTTTCTAATCTTCCCCCTTGAGAATACTAACACCTTAGTTTTGGCAGTATTAACATGCAATTTCCAAGTTTTGCAATAGTTAAATAGGGCGTCAAGTGCAGATTGTAACTGAGTAGGTGACTCTGCTAATACAATTGTATCATCAGCATACAGCAACACAAAAAGCTTTAGATACACAACAATGTCCTCTTTTTCAAAACAATTTTCCATTAGACTAGAAATGTAGGTTAAACCCCCATATGCATTTGACAGATGTGTTTCAAGATCATTCAAAAATAATGCAAACATTAGTGGTGACAAATTTTCGCCTTGTCGAACTCCAATATTGCATGGGAAGAAAGGTGACAAATGTTTTGTAAATGTATTCATAATACATGATTTGGCTTCCTTATATAAGTTAAATATCACAGTGAAAATGTTTCCATCAATATTATTTGATAATAATTTCAACCATAGGAATGTTCTGTTTACAGTGTCAAAAGCCTTTCTGTAGTCTATAAAGGCACAGTATAAGCGCTTCCTTTTATTTAAGTATAAATCGATTAAATTTTTCAAGACAAATACATGATCCATTGTGGAATAATCATGCCGAAATCCAGTTTGTTCCTCCCCATTATTCCCAATTCATCAATATATTCAGTTAACCTATTATTCAAAACAGAGGTGAATAATTTGCAAAAGCAACTGAGCAGTGTGATCCCTCTGTAGTTATCTGGGTTAGTTACAGGACCGTTATTTTTATAAATTGGCAAAATAATACCCATGGCCCAATCTTTAGGAATATGGCCAGATTTTAGTATGACATTAAACAATTTAACATATACAGAGATCATACAATCCTCAGAATGTTTTAGGAACTCATTTAGGATTAGGTCCAACCCACACGCTTTGTTGTTTTTTAACTTATGTATACCATTTCTTACTTCCTCAGCTGTAAACATACTATTTAAAAAAATATTATTATTATTGTTTGCAAAATTTTCATAATCATAGTCATTCTGATCCTCCTCCTCACTAAAACTTAACTTCTTAAAGTGTTCAAAAAAAGTGTTAGTATTAACTGTATTGATTTCTTTACCTTTGTCACCTTTCGACTCATTAATAATTTTCCAGTAGTCCTTTGGATTCTTACTCTTCATATTTCTTAATTTATTTGCAAAATCCTTAAAATACAATTTGTGCTGCTTGTTAATTTCCTTTTTATAGTTCATACTTGCAATATGTTTGGCGTTTCTATTAACATCAGTTTTATCTTTACAGTACACTGCCTTGGCTTGAAAGTAATGTTTTCTCCTTTCTTTAGAGGCTTGATTAAACCATGGTTTACCGTTAGCTTTTTTGTCAATGCTTTTACCCTTCATTGTAGGTCTATAGTTATCCTTCATACAACCAACCATTTTAGCAGCACTTTTTAATATATCATTAATGCGATTTACTATATCATTTACTGAAGCCTCATCAATATCATTACACATTAAATTGTCAAGATCTTTCTCTATATCTACAACATCCTTCAAATTAATACTACTTTTAAAGCTCGATTCACAATCCTTAACCCATTTTGGTTTGTTAAATTGGGCAGTATCATCATTCTCAGTCATCTCATCCTCCCTTATTGTTGGAACAATTGGGTGTTGCATGGTACATTTAAAGCCCATTTTAACAGGGTTGTGAGCATCAGATAACAATTCATCAAATTCCAAAACCTCAAATTCCATTATATTATTAAATGATTGTGGAGAAACAAGAATATAATCAACAGTGCTTACATTTTTGCATGTAGTTGCACCTCTGTCCCTATCGACACCAATCCTGCCATTAACAATATGGACATTTAGACTTTTACACAATGTGATTAACCTGTGTCCATAATTATTTGTCTTTTTATCTATTGAATTTCTATCCAGTGGTATGCCTACATTATCTGAATTATTTTTTCCAATTAACTGTTGCATTATATCTTCATCAAAGTCATTCAACATCATATTTCGATCGTTAAACTCAATAAAATCACATAAATTACCAGTTCGGGCATTAAAGTCACCAACTAAATACAATGGGCTGTTTAAGTCATTCCTCAGGTTTACAGTGTCATTTTCTATATCATCAAACAGGCTAGCTGATGAATAAATAGAATTCTCTGGCGGAATATAAACTATTCCCCATAATGCTTCATACCCAAGCAAATTAACATTTGATTTGAACCATAGTACACAATTTGTATCTCCATGTACAATTTCAATAGTGTTAGACAGAGAGTTCTTAATCAGTAATGCTACTCCTCCGGATTTAGATTTAAATTTTGTTCTATTCATTGTATGGCAATCAAAGCCATCTATATCAATTATGTCAAGATCATCCAGTTTTGTTTCTGTTAGAAATATTAAATCATATTCTGAAATAAAGAAATCAAAGTCAGGCGATCTCAGCCTGGTCATTAAGCCACAAACATTAAGTAGAACACATTTGATATTAGTTACAGCAGGTTGCAAAGCAGAGTTCTGTTCTGTAATTAAACTCTTAGTTCCTCCGTCTTCACAAGAGGATCTTCCTTCCCCGTCCTATTCTACACCGAGAACGTAGGACCCAAGTCCCAGTGCCTTGAGATCTGGTTGATCAATTCCAACTTTAAACAGATCATCAGGCGACTGGATTGTGATCTTGTTGCCTTTGATGCTGCAGATGATGCGCCCGTCGCGTGTGTATGCATAGTCAACCGCGTCTGCGTGCTTGGCTATCATCAGAAGCTTGTATCTTAGCGGCGTTAGGTCTTCCGTGATGAACACCTTTGCATCAGTGTTGGCGCTTACAGTCTTAAGTTTCTTTTTGTTCATCATCAGTTGTTTTATCAATTGCCTGGACACAAACTTCACCAGCACGGGTCTTGCTCGACCTCCCGACTTTCCCACTCTGTGGGCCACAGATATATCATTTGATTGTATAATGACGTCGATACTCTTTGCGATCGATTTGATTTTTTCAGTTGTGCACTATCAACGTTGCAGTATAATCAAGCCATTGGTATGTTTGATCATATATCATGTTTAAATTATTATTATGCTTTTATAATGCGCCGTGAATCCTTTGTTAACAACCTGCTCAAAGGCGCTAACAAGACAATGCTAAATAATAAAAAAATCAATCGAAAAGCTAACATAAAATGTGGCTAAAAGACAGGTACACATAAGTTAAATAAAAAGTTACCGACAATCCGCTGTTTCTTGTCACTGTATCGCTGCCGTGTGATCGACCTCGCACATTATTTATCTTAGCACTTAAATGTGGCTTAAATAAAATGGGTTAAAAAAGTTCGTTCTTATATAGCGCGGTATTTCGTCATTGGGACAGCTCAAAACGCTTTACTCTTCACCCCCTGGCAGACCTGTTCATTCCAACGCCATTTCGAATTCTCTATGGAGCACTCAGCCACGCTGCAATTACTGCGCGAAGACCATTCTTTCCGATATCCATCTCTGTATGTAGCCAGGTACACATATATGGGTACACACTATACAGCCGAGTGAACTGTGGCAAGAAAATGCCAAAGATTCGAAACGGCAGCAAGAGGATTCGAAATCGGTTTCTCTCTATTGAGAGCCCGGCGTTCTAACCGATACGCTACAGCTACATCGTTACGTTTCTCACAATTCGTGCGTCGCACAATTCTGCACAAACTCGTTACAGGACTTGGTAATACGCTGTACAATAGCGTCGGCAGGGATGGTTAAAATACTCGAAAACAATATTTAAAATAACAAATATATTGAATCAAATCCTTTGAATCAAATTCTTTTAAATAATATTTCAAATAAAAATGTATTTTACAGTACCCTTTTTCTGGAAATAAAATACTTTTACATTTAGAGAGTGGTCCATGCAGATGCAACTTTTCTATTGTTTATTTAACGTACATATTGCGTTGCTGCACAAGCTAACCCTTTAATAAAACAAAATATAACATGCATTATATATTATTTTTTTTATTTGCGAACACACAAGGCCAGGATTAAGTATTTGGTGAAAATGTAAAGGTAAAGGTCAATGTAAAGGTCAAGGTAAAGGTACGTTCGTATGTAACGTGGTATCCTGTCCTTGAGACTGCTCAAAGTGCTTTACACTTCACCCTGTAAAGTATAGGCCAGTTTGATTTAATTAGTTTTTATGCGCTAATGTTAGTAAGTCATTTGGAGGTTTATTCGATGTATTAAGCCTAGATTAGCAACAGAAAAACAGGTTTCTAAAAGTTTATAGTTAAACCACCCAAGTGGATATGGACACAATCCATCTGGTGTCAAAGATTAATGGTACTGTTTTAGACGCTTCAGTCTTCTCTTTAATCCTGACATTTGCTAAATTGCTCTGACCTCTGGGGTCAACGTAATGAGGGGGAGCCCTGGGAACCCTGGATTTGGCACAGCTCCAAGAGTTCAAAAGTTTAACTTGCAAACTGGGCAAGGAAGACTGGCAGACGTCATTGTCCAGCGGTTGAGAGGGTGGGTGGATTTAACAAGTTGACCAATAGTAAAGCGTATTGGGTATTTAAGCAATCACAGCGCCTCTAGTGACGGCGTCTGAGTTTGGAAAACTGGGAGAATAAATACCCCGGAGGAGGGATTGCAAGGGCCGGCACAAACTACATTTTTAGGCATCTAAATTATCGGTAAGGGTGGTCCTGGCGGGCCATACCTGCTTTAGCATTAGGTTTCAAAATTACCGGTCAGATTTAACCATGTTTTGTTTTAATCTTTTAGACATTAAGTGTCTAAGTGATGTTTACATTCACTACGTTTCTTTACGGTTTATAGTGATATCTATTTTCACTGTTATTTAATTGTTATTGTGCGTGATTATATTGCTACTATATACGTAGCCGTCTGATGGACAAGATTAAAATCGCTTCGAACCTGGAGAACAATGCGTTGACTATACTTCTGTAGGACTCTATATACTGATTGGTCGAGTGAGTACAAATTCAGTTATAAATCTCGACCTGGCGAGCGCAAAAACGACGGACAATCAAAATATCTTTCGTTGTGAGAAATGCCTCCTGGACCATTGCGTGCGGCCCCGAAGAAGACAAGAAGAGGGAGGCATGTATCTTACAACCCCCTACCAGACATGTTTATTCCAACGTCAATGTTGCTTCTCTGAGAAGCATTCAGCGACGCCACAATTACTATGCGAAGACTATGTGTTCACATTTCCACCAGGTACTCTATTAAATAACAGATTGAACTATGGCAATATGGGGTGAACGAAATTGTCAAAGTTTCGAAACGTCGGCAAGAGAATTCGAATTCGGGTTCTAGGCGCACCACCACCCCGCCCACGCACATAATGCAGAAGAAATTTCGACAAATTAAATCCCAAATAAATTCTCCACAAAAAAAAACTGTTTCAAAGTAATTTTTTTTAAAATACATTTTTTTAATAATTGTTTATTTGCGAAATACAATGACAAATACTGTGCGTTGTGTCGTTAGATTACTTATGTATATGTGTGTCCGTGCGCGCGTGTGTGCGACTCATCGTCTTTTGACTTCGGTAAATTTTGTAAATCAACAGGAGAGACCACTTCAATTGTCTATTTATATAAGTTGAGAAATATATACAACGTTTAACGCGGGCATGTGTAATACGTTCTAACGTATCTACGTAAGCATTTGGAGAAGTGTGTGCAAGCTATCATACAATGCAATATACCAACGACCGATACACACATTGCATTCAGTTTATTCAAGAATACATGTACAAGACAGGCAAGCAATCAGCAAAGTGTAACGTTTAGAAAACAATACGTAAAGGTAAGTTCTTATATAGAGCATTATCCAGTCCGTAGGACCGCTCAAAGCGCTATTCACTTCACCCCCTGGCAGACCTGTTCATTCCAAGGCCATCTCAACTTCTCTGGGAAGTATTCAGCCACGCTGCAATTGCTGCGAGAAGACTATTCGTTCAAATATCCACCACTGTCTGAATTGCCAGGTACTCATTTATACAGCTGAGTGAACTGTGGCAACGTGGGGTTATCTAACTTGCCAAAGGTTCGGAGCTACCGCAGTGGGATTTGAAACCGGGTTCTCTCCTTTGTGAGTCCGGCCTTTTAGCCGGTATGCCATCGCGCCCCAAATACGTGTCGTTTGAACGAAGGCTAACGATGTTAGTTTCACAGCAGTAACAATTCAACATAAATTCATAAGAAATTCAGTTGCATATGTACGAACTAAAAACTAAGTTGAGAAATATGTTCAAGGCATGCATGTGTAATACACTCTAACGTCTCTACGTAATCATTTGGAGAAGTGTGTGCATGTTATCATACAATGCAATATACCATCGACCGATACATGCATTGCATGTGATTTATTCAAGAATGCATGTACATTATAGACGTGCAGTCAGCCACGTGTAACCGTTAAACAATAATACGTGTCGTTTGAACGAAGGCTGGCGGTGTTAGTATCAATGCAGTGGCAATTCAACATAAATTCATAAGAAATTCAGTTGCATGTGTACGAACTAAACACGAGCGTAATCGCGGAAACTATGTGCTATAGTCGTCCGTGCGACAGATCACTACTCCTTGGAGGTGTCAGGCTCCTGGAGACGTTCTTCAGTTCGGTTAATTCGATCCGCCTAGTGAGAAAGGTGCACAACATCGGAGTTAAACGCCATTCATTTCATTAGGTGCGCAGTTAACATCGTAAACACAACAACAATGTTCAACTAAGGGTCATTAATTAATCAGCAAAACTGCTCGTGTTGGCGGGATAGCAAATATTTGTACATGCAGTGTTAGGACAACACTGCATGAATTTACTGTAACAATGGAATTTTGCTCATTGTTTTTGTGCGTATCAAGGGTGTCGCAAAGGGTCAAAGGGGAGGGGCATGGGGGGTAAAAGGGAGCAAGGGTTCGGGCAAAGGGGGACAAGCTTAGTCACCCATAAGTTTACAATGCTAACATGTAGTGACGTAATGGAAAAATGGGGAAGCAATAAAAAACATTAAGCCAAAGGGGTTCAAGGCCGAATGCCACCCCCACTAACTGTACTTACTGTAACATTGGAATTGCTCATTGTGTTCTGTGGCGTATCAAGGGTGTCGCAAGGGGTCAAAGGGGGAGGGTCAAGGGGCGTAAAAGGGGGGCAAGAGGTGGGACAAAGGGGGACAAGCTTAGTCATCCATTAGTTTACTATGCTAGCATGTAGCGACGTAACGGAACAGGGGGAGCAATAAAAAGGGGTTCATGGCCCGATGCCACCCCCATTAAGTACACCACTGTTTGGTTTTTAGGTCTGACTTTTCTACTAAAGAATCCATCATTCACATTCGTAAACTCACCAAAGCCAAGTTTGTTTTCCTCTTTCCCGTTGAACGAAATATCCGAACCGGCGGTGTCAATGTCAACACTCAGTGAACGGCGCTTTACATTGGAGACAACTGCAAATAAAATAAAATAATACGTTGTACACTAAGAACACTAAACTATGTAAATTACACGTTTTCAACCACCTATGCCTGTTGGAATACGGTACATTTATTAGTAGTACTTATTTTATAACAGAACGCTTATTTATTAAATAGTATTAATAATATTAAACGTCTGATAGTTTTTATCGTAAGAAAATGACAGGTTGAGGTTGCATTAAATGTGTTTTACTTTTGAACACATTGACCGTTCAAATGTGGTTACTGAACTGCAGTTTGAACACATAATGTATTATAATTGCACTCTGATGTGTTCATAAACATCGACCTTGCCGTTCATACAATGCCATGTAAACATGAAACATGAGTCAAAACATTCAAATTGAATAAATAGCGATCGAACTATATTAACACATTGTGTTACTTTGTTAGAATTGATGTAGTTTATAGTATATTACTATCAGAATGTTTGCCTTTATATAATATTATATCAATGGATACTACAATTGCATCGTCTACGTGTTTCGTCACTCCTCAGATACTAAACAGTTTCAGCTATAAATGTTCCGTTATACGTATCCCTTGTTTCATAATGTATAAGTACTGGTCTCAGCTGAATTTGCAGGTCACAAGTTACTTATATGTTTCGCGCCGATATTCACGTACGTAAATACTGACAACTGAGTGAATACGCTGCTAATAAGTTTTTAGACGGTATTTCAAAGAAGACATGATGAAGCTTTACATGGTGTGTAATCTACATATCTACGAAAAGCTATAACTTAACAGGACTCAGAAAAAGCCAGTAACTATTATGTTTTTTAGTCATTAAGGAACGAGTTGAAACAGCAGTAGGTGGAAAATCACTCATGCATGGCATGTCACAGGCCAAAAAATACGCTTCATGGGTTTGTGCGTACTTACGTGGTGCTACGAGTCCCCTTGGATCAGAATCGTCATTACCAGGATTCGAAACGTCCTACAAGGAGACATTTGGCACATTATTCCCGCCTAATTATCTCGCGAAACGCCGAAACAAATTCGTTTAATACTTGATGAATATTCATATGCGTTCCATTTGACAATCGGTTATTGACGTGTGTTTTGGCTGAGTAAAATTGCATAGATATAAGAACATTAACTTTCGTCCGTACATTATTTCAATCTGTAAAATAATGGTTTTGCATACATTTGGCAGGATATGTCATAGCTCTACATAGGCCGACTTCCTGGTTCTATGACCCCCATCCCCGTCACCAAGTGACGTATATATTATACGTCGAATGTAGGGCAAAGCAATTTTAGATAAATGTAATTAAAAAAAAAATAGTATCATCTGAGATAAATTCATTTGAGCCAGGCACATTGGCAAGTTTGCTGATAAAACATGTCGACAGTGTAAATGTGGATTTTTAGATGATTTCAACAGGTGGAAGCATTTTTGGCAGTTTTTTCGCCACAAGGAACATGTGCGTAGCAATTCATGCAGAATTTGGTAAACATTGACGGGTATGACACGTTCAGGCATTTTACAAGAGTTAGATAGGTGATGTTGAAAAAACTCGACCAGCATGTCAATGAGATGATGACAACGGCAGAAAAGAAGTTTCACAATGTTTGATAGCTTCGTTTTCTAATAATCATGCAGAACGTTAACATGGCCACCGATGGGAAACGTAACATTAGGCTGATCCCTCCTCAACAGGGGAGGCAAACGGGGGCCAAGCTTAGTCACTCGTTAGTTTATCGTGTTACCGTGTAATGGCGCAACTGAAAATTGCGGAAAACAAATACGCCAAAATCCCCCCCCCCCATAAATACGCCACTGCCTATGTCACCACCCCTTCTTTCGTATGCATAGAGCAAAGACGAACGTGGCCGAATTCACATGTCTGCATTGCACCGTGTGTTCGACAGATGTCTGCGTTATCCGTGTCCGCTTTGTCCGCGTTTTCCGCGTTGTCCGCGTTGTCCGTGACCGCGTCCGTACAGAGTATTACTGCGTCGAGGTAGATCAAATCCGGGAGGTTCGGTGTTTGGTTCCCGGACAAGGTTCTAGATTCCCCACTCTCGCCTCCTACTCTCAGGTGATGCTGGTTTTGAGGAGAAAGACTGCTGCGACCGAGAAATGGCAGCTCAGGGTTGAGGTGTAGGGTTGGGTGGGGCAAGGAGTTACCGTGGGGTAAGACGCCTCCTCGTATGTCCAACATTATACGCGCTTACTCTATGTATCGGGTGGATGAGTGCAATGCTGCTACCTAGAGCCGATTCATCCCAAAAGCACATACGAACGAAATAGACGGTTAAGAAGAATCCTTCGTTTTAATATGTTATGAATATTTGTAACCTAATCCTGAAACAAACATATCTCGCTTGACATCGTGCAACTATTTTAAAATCCATCATTATTGCGTACAGTTCAATGTATTGCTACAAAATATAGGAAATACGAGCGGTTACATCACACCTACTAGGGCAAGACAACCCCTTAGAATGCTGGCACAAACGCCCCCGGGGCCATCTTGCCCCAACTTGATTTGGTCAATTTATACACGTAATAAAGTTGTGGAAAATGTTTTGGCTTTTATGAAAGTGACGTGTTTTTAGATATACGATCCATCGCTTTAAATATACTGTAGGTAGCAATCCGGACAATACTGTATTACTTAATCAAAGCAAAACAAAAGTCAAGTTTTGCAACTCTTATCAGCAATTTTATGCCAGTTGTTTACTCTAAACGTAGGAGATTCTGATCAAATCTCGGTTGCCATAGCGACCAATAATCGCCTGGCAGTTCTTGGAAATCGATGCAGTTAGGCTTCCTAGCTGCTACGTCAGAACGGGTTAAGTTAATAAACAAAAGCCAACTAAGTTGAATGTACTCGCAACATCTGTATTACACAAGCAATAAAATGTCCATTTTTTTCCACTAGGTACGCGCATGAATGGAATGTGTTATGTACTTTTATTTATGGAATAATACACTGCTTGTCGGTGCCACGAGAGGTTTAACTGTCATATATCGTCACGAGAACCGGTGGCACGAATGATGTTATATTAATGAAAATACAATTTAACAGTACTACTCACACTCTCATTTAATTATTTTAACTAGCAAAAATGCTTATCCTCCGGACTTGATAACTGGGTACTAGGTGTTTACCACATTTCAGGACATGATCTGAAAAATATCCATCTATTCCTTGGTACTTGTTGCAGCCAGATCGCGGCTGACTGCTATAATAACGTCTAACGACGCCTTGGCCGTGTATAATATCAAGTTCTTAAACTGTCATGTAACATATTAACAAAGCGTCTAAGAGGAGTAATACAACACACAAACATACATACTCACGGTGGATTATAATAAAACATTGTACAGTGTTTAAGAATAAAATGTCCATATCTATGTTAACATAAACCCCAATGATGTCGGATCTGTGAATATTCACTGAGACAAAAATAAAAGGGCCGTGGATTCATCAACGATTACCTGAGATCTGGTGATGTGAATGTGTTTTGCAGCACAATGGAGTTTGGCTTGAAATACAGGTATGCACAATCTATATGTTATGTCAGTGAAACATCTCTGTCAGTATGAGTGTATATAATTTGGTGTTATAATAGTTATATTTTACCTAATGTAAAACAATATATATATATTTTTGTATAAATATTATTTACTCTCCAGAGTCCTATACCCTATTACGGATATTTTACGACATTTTGGAAAAGAAATTAGATGTGAAATTGAAAACACATGACATTGACATCAAAAGGGAATTTCGTGTAGATAGATCGTTTAAATGTATCCCGTATAGGCAACTAACTGAAGCAACTGTCTTAGCTACTAATAGAATTTCGCGTGTCTGATTTCTGGTTTGTTATACATCAACAGTGGCTCGAACGTTTCAAAACAGTTTTGTCATGAAAATAAATTCGTTTTAGTAACAACTCACGCTAATGGATAATTGGATGCAACGAAATGAAGCCGTATTGTGAACGCAAGACATAACTGACGCAGAATCAGACAGGAGCCTAAATATTTTGAAATATACCTACTAGATAAAATGGCACAACGGTAATGCTTTTCCACTGCATTAAATCCGTGCTAGTTAATTATTGTTGTGCGTTTTCTTGTAATACGCAATCATATGTTTGTAGGCTAATGCCGTTTGACAACTAAACAAAACTGTGCCAGAATAATAGATAACTGCGACCGGAAATCATGTATTTTAAGCAAACATTTCCTAAATGTCTTGTTATGCGGAGAAGATGTTCACACATGTGCCAAATCTAAGCTCAAGATTATGTAAAAGTGTTCGTATTGTATTTTGATCGCCTACTTCAGACACGGTTCTACTGCTGGCACGGTCTCTCTGAAACGGTACTCCGGTACTTGTTCTCCAATTCATTGTTTGCATGATATTCGTGTAATGCTAACATACAGTTCTTAATCTGTCATGTAACATAATAGCAGTAACGAATTGTCAACAACATAACGAAGTGTCTGCTTGAGAAGTTGAATCAGATTGAATTCGACTATACTCTGATTGGAAGGCAGTATCGCGACGAAATAATGTCATTGACAAGGTGAACCCTACGGACTTGTATATTCACTCGACGGAACAGAGAGGAGCGCGACTACAGAACGAAGAGACCTTACTAATGAAAAACGCGTGATATAATATAGTCAAGTAACACCAAACGACGAGGTAATTAAAAGTACACAACTGGAATACATAGTTACTGTACCCACTATACACAGCTAGTAAACATAGTCACTGTATCCACAGTACACGGGTACAATAAATAGTCACTGTACCCATAGTGCACAGTTAGAATACATTGTCACTGTACCAACAGTTAACATGTACAATACATATTCACCGTCCCCCAGTACACGGCTAGAATACATATTCACTGTTACCAGAGAACACAGGTAGAATAAATAATCGCTATGCCCACAGTACACAGCTAGAATACATAATCATTGTGCTCATTGTATACAACTAGAATACATAGTCACTCTACCCAGATAAACCAATATCAAATCATCCGAAAAACATCTCTGAAAAAGGTTATAGATGCGTATGTTTAAATGCAAGGAGCATAGTAAATAAGAAAAACGAATTAAACATTATGGTAGAAGATATTGACCCTCACATAATTGGTATAACTGAATCATGGGCCAACATAGATATAACAGATGCTGAATTAGGACTGACAGGATACGTAATGTTTAGGAAAGATCGAATAGGAAGAAGGGGCGGGGGAGTTATTTTATATGTTAAAGAATCTATTCAGGCTTATGAAATGAAACTAGAAAGGGAAGCAAATTGCGATGAAGCTGTTTGGTGCAAAATTGTTTCAGGAAATTCAAAATTAACTGTTGGATTAGTTTACCGAAGTCCAAACATAAACGAAGAGGACAACACAAAAATAAAAAACGCTATAAAGGAAGTTAGTAAAGGGGAATGTATCATAATGGGAGATTTTAACCATGGACACATACAATGGAATTCTCTAGAGAGCACAGGGATTGAGGATCAACAATTTCTATGTTTAATCCAGGATAGCTTTCTTACTCAGCACGTACTAGAACCAACCAGGGAGAAAATGTATTAGATATAGTTTTGTCATCACAAAAGAATTAGTGGACAATGTAAAAATATTTGAACCATTGGGTAATAGTGACCATAATCAAATACATTTTGACATCAATGTAAAATCAGAAAGTAAAAATAAGAAAACGTACAAGAGAAACTTCCACAAAGGTAACTACAAAGATATGAGAAAATACTTAGCACAGCTAGATTGGAATAACATGCTGATGAATAAGACTGCAATTGAATGTTGGAATATTCTAAAATATGAAATTGAGAGTATCATTGATAAATTTGTTCCCTTCCGAAAACAAGGAAAACGGTGTAGAAAGAAACACGTGTCAAAAGAGGCAATTAGAAAAATAATGCTAAAACAAACTATGTGGAGGGTTTATAGGCGTACCAGAAAGGAAGAAGACTATGCAAAATACAAAGAGGCACTTAATGCAGCTACAACTGAAATCAGACAATCTAAAAGAAGCTATGAGCAAAAACTGGCATGTAACATAAAAACTGACAGCAAGAGTTTTTATGCATATGTCAGGAGTAAACAAAACGTACAAGACAAGGTTGGACCTCTAGAAGACAGTGCTGGAAATATAATATCACAGGGGTTTTTAATGGCGGAAGACCTAAATGGTTACTTCAGTTCAGTGTTTACAAAAGAAGATATTAGTTCATTACCAGTTGCTGATGTTAATTTCAGGGGACTAAATCTGACTATTTAGGACCGTTAGTTGTAACTCCAGAATTGGTAGCTAGGAAAATAAAGGCAATGAAGGATAACAAATCACCGGGAGTGGATGGGATTCCTCCAAAATTACTAATGGAAACAGTAGATCAGATCAGTATACCACTTGCAAGAGTATTCAATTTGTCATTAAAAGAGGGAGTTGTTCCGTTTGAATGGAAAGAAGCAAACATCATACCATTATTTAAAAAGGGTTCGAGAAATAAGTCAGATAATTACAGACCAGTGAGTTTAACGTCAGTGATTTGTAAATTATTAGAAAGGTTAATTAAAGACCATATGGTGGACTTCCTCGTTAAGCATAAATTATTAAATTCATCTCAACATGGATTCCTTAAAGCGAGGTCATGCTTAACAAATGTGTTATGTTTTTTGGAAGAAATCACTAAGTGGATAGACGAGGGATCGCCAGTAGATATTAACTACTTAGATTTTCAGAAAGCTTTTGACAAAGTGCCACATCAAAGATTGCTACTTAAACTAAAAGCCCATGGTATCGGGGATAGCATAACTGACTGGATAGAACAATGGCTGACTGACAGAAGACAACGAGTTGTAGTAGATGGCGAAGTTTCAAATTGGAAATCGGTTTTGAGTGGGGTACCTCAAGGATCAGTATTAGGACCTATATTATTCTTAATTTATATCAATGACTTGGACGACAGTATAACAAGTAACGTACTGAAATTTGCGGACGACACAAAACTGTTTAGAAAGGTTAATACTGATGGTGATAAACAACATTTACAAAACGATCTAGACAGATTAGTGAAATGGTCTGAGAAATGGCAGATGCTGTTCAATTTTGGGAAATGTAAATGCCTACATATAGGACATGGGAACTTGAATGTAAACTATAAAATGGGAGCTACTGTTCTTGGTACTACTGTAAAAGAAAAGGACTTAGGAGTTACAATAAGCGCTGATATGAAAGTTTCAGAGCAGTGTGGTATTGCAGCTTCAAAGGGTAATAAAATTCTTGGATTGATTAGAAGAAACATAACATACAAGGGAAAAAAGTTAATTATACCTCTTTATAAAGCAATAGTTAGACCTCATTTAGAATACTGTATACAAGCATGGAGACCATATCGTAAGAAGGATATAGATACGCTTGAACGCATACAAAGGAGAGCAACTAAAATGATTCCAGAACTTAGAGACCTTAGTTATGAAGAACGCCTGAAAGAATGTGGTTTAACAACTCTAGAGACAAGGAGGTTAAGAGGAGATCAGATTGAAGTTTTTAAGATATTGAATGGGTATGAAAATATTGATAGAAATATGTTTTTCTCACTCAAGAAGGATAGCAGAACTAGAGGACATGAGGTAAAATTAGTAAAGGATCAATGTAGATTGGACATCAGGAAGCACTCGTTCTCACAGAGGACAGTAAATGAATGGAACAAACTGTCTACAGATTGTGTAACTGCTAGCAGCGTGAATATGTTTAAAAACAAGGTTGACACATATATCAGGAGGGCAGGTTATAAGTAGATGAACATTGTTGGACTCTCGATAAGCCAATGGCTTCCTTGTCCACTTGCCATCTGGGCCTTTGGCTTGGATGGCAAATCTTGTTAAATCTTGTTAAATCTACCCACAGTGCACGATTAGAACACATAGTAAAACATCAATAGTAACAATACCCATAGAACACATTTAGAATGCATTGTCACTGTACCCACAGCACACTTAGAATACATTTTTACTGTACCCAAAATACACAGCTAGAATGCATATTCACTGGAATACATAGTTACTGCACCCGCAGAACAGAGCTAGAATGCATAGTCACTGTACACAAAATAAACAGCTAGAATACATAGTTACTGTACCCACAGTCCACAGCTAGAATACATCCTCACTGTACCCAGAGTTAATGGATAGAATACATAGTCACTGTACCCACAATAAACAGCTAGTATACATAGTCTCTGTTCCCACAGTACACAGCTAGAATACATAGTCACTTTACCCACAGTGCACGACTAGTACACATAGTAAAACATACATAGTAACTATACCCATAGAACACATTTAGAATGCATTGTCACAGTACCCACAGAACACAGCTAGAATACATTTTTACTGTCCCGAAAATACACAGCATAGTTACTGTACCCTCAGTACACGGCTAGAATACATAATCACTATACCCACAGTACACAGCTAGAATACATATTCACTGTACCCACAGTACAAGGCTAGAATACATTGTCACTGTACCCACAGTACAGGTTATAATACATAGTCACTCTACCTACAGTAATAGAATACACACTGTCCCACAGTCCACGGCTACAATACATATTCACTGTACCCACAGTTCTCAGCTAGAATACGTATTTTCTGGACCCACAATAAACAGCAACAAATAGTCACTTTAACCACAGTACAAAGTGAGAATATATAGTCACTGTACCCACAGTAGAAAGCTACATTACATAATCACTGTATCCACAGTACACAGCTAAAACATATAGTCACTGTACCCATAATACACAGCTAGGATACATAGTCACTGTTCCCACAGTCAACAGCTAGAATACATCCTCACTGTACCCAGAGTTAATGGATAGAATACATATTCACTGTACCCACAATACACAACTAGAACACATAGTCACTGTACCCACATTAGAAAGCTACATTACATATTCACTGTACCCACAGCACACAGCTAGAATGCGTAGGCACTGTACAAAGAGTACACAACTGGAATACATAGTTACTGTACCCACTATACACAGCTAGTATACATATTCACTGTACCCACAGTACACTGCTAGAATACATTGTCACTGCACCCACAGTACAAGGTTATAATACATAGTCACTCTAACCACAGTACACAGCTAAAATACATAATCACTGTACCTACAGTCCACGGCTACAATACATATTCACTGTACCCACAGTACTAAGCTAGAATACGTATTTTCTGTACCCACAATAAACAGCTTGTACACATAGTCACTATAATCACAGTACATAGCTAGAATATATAGTCACTGTACTCACAGTAGAAAGCTACATTACATAGTCACTGTACCCACAGCACACAGCTAGAATGCGTAGTCACTGTACAAAGAGAACACAACTGGAATACATAGTTACTGTACCCACAATACACAGCTAAAACACATAGTCACTGTACCCACAATACACAGCTAGAATACATAGTCACTGTACCCACAGTACACAGGTAGAATACATAGTCACTGTACCCACAGTGCACAGTTAGAATACATAGTCACTGTACCAACAATAAACATGTAGAATACATATTCACTTTCCCCCAGTACACGGCTAGAATACATATTCACTGTTACCACAGAACACAGCTAGAATAAATAATCGCTATACCCACAGTACACAGCTAGAATACATAATCACTGTACCCACAGTACACAACTAGAATACATAGTCACTGTACCCACAGTACACAGCTAGAATACATAGTCACTCTACCCACAGTGCACGACTAGAACACATAGTAAAACATACATAGTAACTATACCCATAGACCACATTTAGAATGCATTGTCACTGTACCCACAGCACACCTAGAATACATTTTTACTGTACCCAAAATACACAGCTAGAATGCATATTCACTGGAATACATAGTTACTGCACCTGCAGAACAGAGCTAGAATGCATAGTCACAGTACACAAAATAAACAGCTAGAATACATATTTACTGTACACACAGTACACGGCTAGAACACATAGTCACTGTACCCATAGTACACAGCTAGAATACATGTTCACTGTAACCACAGTACAAGGCTAGAATATATTGTCACTGTACCCACAGTACAAGGTTATAATACATAGTCACTCTACTCACAGTACACAGCTAGAATACATAGTCACTGTACCCACAGTCCACGTCTACAATACATATTCACTGTACCCACAGTTCTCAGCTAGAATACGTATTTTCTGTACCCACAATAAACAGCTTGAACACATAGTCACTTTAACCACAGTACATAGCTAGAATACATAGTCACTGTACCCACAGTAGAAAGCTACATTACATAGTCACTGTACCCACAGCACACAGCTAGAATGCGTAGTCATTGTACAAAGAGAACACAACTGGAATACATAGTTACTGTACCCACAGTACACAGCTAAAACACATAGTCACTGTACCCATAATACACAGCTAGTATACACAGTCACTCTACCTACAGTACACAGCTAAAATACATAATCACTATACCTACAGTCCACGGCTACAATACATATTCACTGTACCCACAATACTCAGCTAGAATACATATTTTCTGTACCCACAATAAACGGCTTGTACACATAGTCACTGTAACCACAGTACATAGCTAGAATATATAGTCACTGTACCCACAGTAGAAAGCTACATTACATAGTCACTGTACCCACAGCACACATCTAGAATGCGTAGTCACTGTACAAAGAGTACACAACTGGAAAGCATAGTTACTGTACCCACAATACACAGCTAAAACACATAGTCTCTCTACCCGCAAAACACAGCTAGTATACATAGTAACTGTACCCACAGTACAAGGGTAGAATACCTAGTCACTGTACCCACAGTGCAGAGTTAGAATACATTGTCACTGTACCAACAACAAACATGTAGAATACATATTCACTTTCCCCCAGTACACAGATAGAATACATATTCACTGTTACCACATCACACAGCTAGAATTAATAATCGCTATACCCACAGTACACAGCTAGAATACAAAATCATTGTGCTCACAGTACACAACTAGAATACATAGTCACTGTACCAAGAATGAAAAAAACTGGAATACATGGTACACAGCTAGAATACATAGTCATTGTGCTCATTGTATACAACTAGAATACATAGTCACTCTACCCACAGTGCACGATTAGAACACATAGTAAAACATAAATAGTAACTATACCCATAGAACACATTTAGAATGCATTGTCACAGTACCCACAGAACACAGCTAGAATACATTTTTACTGTACCCAAAATACACAGCTAGAATGCATATTCACTGGAATACATAGTTACTGCACCCGCAGAACAGAGCTAGAATGCATAGTCACTGTACATAAAATAAACAGCTAGAATACATAGTTACTGTACCCATAGTCCACAGCTAGAATACATCCTCACTGTACCCAGAGTTAATGGATACAATACATAGTCACAGTACCCACAATACACAGCTAGTATACATAGTCTCTGTTCCCACAGTACACAGCTATAATACATAGTCACTTTACCCACAGTGCACAACTAGAACACATAGTAAAACATACATAGTAACTATACCCATAGAACACATTTAGAATGCATTGTCACAGTACCCACAGAACACAGCTAGAATACATTTTTACTGTACCCAAAATACACAGCTAGAATGCATATTCACTGCAATACATAGTTACTGCACCAGCAGAACAGAGCTAGAATGCATAGTCACTGTACACAAAATAAACAGCTAGAATACATAGTTACTGTACCCACAGTACACAGCTAGAATACATAGTCACTGTAACCAGAGTACACAGCTAGAATACATAGTCACTGTACCCACAGTACACGGCTAGAATACATAATCACTATACCCACAGTACACAGCTAGAATGCATATTCACTGCACCCACAGTACAAGGCTAGAATACATTGTCACTGTACCCACAGTACAAGGTTATAATACATAGTCACTCTACCCTCATTATACAGCTAGAATAAATAGTCATTGTACCAACAGTACACAGCTAGAATACATAATCACTTTCCCACAGTACACAACTAGAATATAAATTCATTGTACTCTACCCACAGTACACAATTAGAATACATAATTAGTCTGCCCACAGTAAACAACTAGAATACATAGTCACTGTACCAACAGTACACAGCTAGAATACATTACCAATGTACCCAGAGTGTAAAACTTCAATACATAGTTACTGTTCCCTCAGAACACAGCTAGAATACATAGTCACTTTACAAACAGTGCACAGCTAGAATACATAGTCACTGCACCCAGTGTACACAGCTGCAGTACATAGTCACTGTACCAATAGTACACAGCTAGAATACACAATCAATCTACCCATAAAGCAGAGTACACAGCTACAATTCATAGTTACTGTTCCTACAGTAAACAGCTAGAATACATATTCACTGTAACCACATAACACAGCTAGAATACATAGTCATTGTACCCACAGTACATAGCCAATGCACGCAGAGTGTAAAACTTGAATATATAGTTACTGTTCCCACAGAACACAGCTAGAACGCATAGTCACTGTACGCAAAATAAACAGCCAGAATACATAGTATATGTACCCACAGTACACAGCTATAATACATAGTCACTCTACCAATCGTGCACACATTAGAAAGCTACATTACATATTCACTGTACAAAGAGTACACAACTGGAACACAGGTAGAATGCATAGTCAATGTACCCACAATACACAGCTAATATACATAGTCACTGTACCCACAGTACACGTGTACAATAAATAGTCACTGTACCTACTGTGCACAGTTAGAATAAATTGTCACTGTACCAACAGTAAACATGTAGAATACATATTCACCGTCCCCCAGTACACGGCTAGAATGCATATTCACTGTTACCAGAGAACACGGCTAGAATAAATAATCGCTATACCCACAGTACACAACTAGAATACAAAGTCACTCTACCCACAATGCACGACTAGAACACGTAGTCAAACAACAATAGTAACTATACCCATAGAACACATTTATAATGCATTGTCACTGTACCCACAGCACACAGCTAGAATACATTTTTACTGTATCCAAAATACACAGCTAGAATACATATTCACTGGAATATATAGTTACTGCACCCGCAGAACAGAACTATAATGCATAGTATCTGTAAACAAAATAAACAGCTAGAACACATAGTCACTGTGCCCATAGTACACAGCTAGAATACGTAGATAGTGTACCCACAGTACACGGCTAGAATACATAATCGCTGTAACCAGAGTACACAGCTAGATCACTGTACCCAGAGTACAAAACTGGAATACAGTTTTACTGTTCCCACAGACCACGGTTAGAATACATAGTCACTCTACCCACAGTACACAGCTAGAATACATATTCACTGTACCAACAGTAAACGGCTAGAATACATTGTCACTGTACCCACAGTACAAGGTTATGATACATAATCTCTCTATCCACAGTACACAGCTAGAATACATAATCACTGTACCCAAAGTACAAGTTATAATACATTGACACTCTACCCACAGTACACAGCTAGAATACATAGTTACTGTACCCACAGTACACAGAAAAAATACATAGTCACTGTACCCACAGTTCACATCTAGAATACATAGTCACTTTACCCTCAGTAAACAACAAGAATGCATAGTCATTGTACTGTACCCACAGTACACAACTAGAATACATAGTCACTCTACTCACAGTACACAGCTAGAACACATATTCACTGTACCAACAGTACACAGCTAGAATACATTGTCACTGTAACCAGAGTACACAGCTAGAATACATAGTCAATGTACCCACAGTACACGGCTAGAATACATAATCACTATACCCACAGTACACAGCTAGACTACATTTCACTGTACCCACAGTACAAGGCTAGAATACATTGTCACTGTACCCACAGTACAAGGTTATAATACATAGTCACTCTACCCTCATTATACAGCTAGAATAAATAGTCATTGTACCAACAGTATACAGCTAGAATACATAATCACTTTCCCACAGTACACAACTAGAATATAAATTCATTGTACTCTACCCACAGTACACAATTAGAATACATAATTAGTCTGCCCACAGTAAACAACTAGAATACATAGTCACTGTACCAACAGTACACAGCTAGAATACATTACCAATGTACCCAGAGTGTAAAACTTCAATACATAGTTACTGTTCCCTCAGAACACAGCTAGAATACATAGTCACTTTACAAACAGTGCACAGCTAGAATACATAGTCACTGTACCCAGTGTACACAGCTACAGTACATAGTCACTGTACCAACAGTACACAGCTAGAATACACAATCAATCTACCCATAATGCAGAGTACACAGCTACAATTCATAGTTACTGTTCCTACAGTAAACAGCTAGAATACATATTCACTGTAACCACATAACACAGCTAGAATACATAGTCATTGTACCCACAGTACACAGGTAGAATACATAATCACTTTCCCACAGTACACAACTAGAATACATAATTAGTCTGCCCACAGTAAACAACTACAATATATAGTCACTATTCCCACAGTACACAGTTAAAATACATAGCCAATGCACCCAGAGTGTAAAACTTGAATATATAGTTACTGTTCCTCCAGAACACAGCTAGAATGCATATTCACTGTTACCAGAGAACACAGCTAGAATAACTAATCGCTATACCCACAGTACGCAGCTAGAATACATAGTCATTGTGCTCATAGTACACAACTAGAATACATAGTCACTGTACCCACAGTACACAGCTAGAATACATAGTCACTTTACCCACATTATACATCTAGAATGCATAATCACTGTACCCACAGTACACAGCTAGAATACATAGTCACTCTACCCACAGTGCACGAATAGAATGCATAGTCATTGTAGTGTAAAACATTGTAAAACATCAATAGTAACTATACCCATAGAACACATTTAGAATGCATTGTCACTGTACCCACAGCACTCAGCTAGAATACGTTTTTACGGTACCAAAAATACACAGTTAAAATGCATATTCACTGGAATACCTAGTTACTGCACTCTCAGAACAGAACTATAATGCATAGTCACTGTACACAAAATAAACAGCTAGAACACATAGTCACTGCGCCCATAGTACAGAGCTAGAATACGTAGTTAGTGTACCCACAGTACAAGGTAATAATACATAATCACTCTACCCATAGTACACAGCTAGAATAAATAATCACTGTACCCACAGTACAAGTTATAATACATTGCCACTCTACCCATAGTACACAGCTAGAATACATAGTTACTCAACCCACAGTACACAGCTAGAATACATAGTTACTGCACCCACAGTACACAGCAAGAATGCATAGTAACTGTACCCACAGTGCACAGCTAGAATACATAGTCACTTTACCCTCATTAAACAACTAGAATGCATAGTCATTGTACTGTACCCACAGTACACACCTAGAATGCATAGTCACTCTATCCACAGTAAACAGCTGGAATACATAGTAAAACATACATAGTAACTATACCCATGTACCACATTTAGAATGCATTTTCACGGTACCCACAGCACACCTAGAATACATTTTTACTGTACCCAAAATACACAGCTAGAATGCATATTCACTGGAATACATAGTTACTGCACCTGCAGAACAGAGCTAGAATGCATAGTCACTGTACACAAAATAAACAGCTAGAATACATAGTTGCTATACCCACAGTACATTGCTAGAACGCATAGTCACTGTACCCATAGTACACAGCTAGAATATGTAGTTAGTGTACCCACAGTACATGGCTAGAATACATAATCACTTTACCCACAGTACACAGCTAAAACACATGGTCACTGTACCCACAATACACAGCTAGTATACATATTCACTGTTCCCACTGTCCACAGCTAGAATACATCCTAACAGTACCCAGAGTTAATGGATAGAATACATAGTCACTATACCCACAATACACAGCTAGTATACACAGTCACTGTTCCCACAGTACAGGGGTAGAATACATAGTCACTCTACCCAGAGTGCACAGTTAGAATGCATAGTCACTGTACCAACAATAAACATGTAGAATACATATTCACTTTCCCCCAGTACACGGCTAGAATACATATTCACTGTTACCACAGAACACAGCTAGAATAAATAATCGCTATACCCACAGTACACAGCTAGAATATATAGTCATTGTGCTCATAGTACACAACTAGAATACATAGTCACTGTACCCAGAATGACAAAACAGGAATACATAGTACACAGCTACAGTACATAGTCACTGTTCCCACAGTACACAGCTAGAATACATAGTCACTTTACCCACAGTGCACGACTAGAACACATAGTAAAACATACATAGTAACTATACCCATAGAACACATTTAGAATGCATTGTCACAGTACCCACAGAACACAGCTAAAATACATTTTTACTGTACCCAAAATATACAGCTAGAATGCATAGTCACTGTATACAAAATAAACAGCTAGAATACATAGTTACTGTATGCACAGTACACAGCTAGAACACATATTCACTGTACCCACATTAGAAAGCTACATTACATATTCACTGTACAAAGAGTACACAAATGGAACACAGGTAGAATGCATAGTCAATGTACCCACAATACACAGCTATTATACATAGTCACTGTACCAACAGTACATGGGTAGAATAAATAGTCACTGTACCCACAGTGCACAGTTAGAATACATTGTCACTGTACCAACAGTAAACATGTAGAATACATATTCACCGTCCCCCAGTACACGGCTAGAATACATATTCACTGTTACCAGAGAACACAGCTAGAATAAATAATCGTTATACCCACAGTACACAGCTAGAATACATAGTCATTGTGCTCATAGTACACAACTAGAATACATAGTCACTGTACCCACTGTGCATGAATAGAACACATAGTAAAACATCAATAGTAACTATACCCATAGATCACATTTAGAATGCATTGTCACTGTACCCACAGCACACAGCTAGAATACATTTTTACTGTACCCAAAATACACAGCTAGAATGCATATTCACTGGAATACATAGTTACTGCACCCGCAGAACAGAACTATAAGGCATAGTCACTGTACATGAAATAAACATTTATAACACATAGTCACTGTACCCATAGTACACAGCTAGAATACGTAGTTAGTGTACCCACAGTACACGGCTAGAATACATAATCGCTATAACCACAGTACACAGCTAGAATTCATAATCACTGTACCCAGAGTACAAAACTGGAATACAGAGTTACTGTACCCACAGACTACGGTTAGAATACATAGTCACTCTACCCACAGTACACAGCTAGAATACATATTTACTGTACCAACAGTACACGGCTAGAATACATTGTCACTGTACCCACAGTACAAGGTTATAATACATAATCACTCTACCCACAGTACACAGCTAGAATGCACAATCATTGTTCCCACAGTACACAGCTAGAATACATAGTCATTGTGCTCATAGTACACAACTAGAATACATAGTCACTGTACCCAGTGTGAAAAAACTTAAATACATAGTACACAGCTACAGTACATAATCACTGTTCCCACAGTACACAGCTAGAATACATAGTTACTGTACCACAGTACACAACATGAATACATAGTCACTGTACCCACAGTACACATCTAGAATACATAGTCACTTTGCCCACATTATACATCTAGAATGCATAATCACTGTACCCACAGTACACAGCTAGAATACATAGTCACTCTACCCACAGTGCACGACTAGAACACATAGTAAAACACCAATAGTAACTATATACCCATAGAACACATTTAGAATGCATTGTCACTGTACCTACAGCACACAGCTAGAATACATTTTTACACATAGTAAAACACCAATAGTAACTATACCCATAGAACACATTTACAATGTATTGTCACTCTACCTACAGCACACAGCTAGAATACATTTTTACTGTACCCAAAATACACAGTTAAAATGCATATTCACTGGAATACCTAGTTACTGCACCCGCAGAACAGAACTATAATGCATAGTCACTGTACACAAAATAAACAGCTAGAACACATAGTCACTGTACCCATAGTACACAGCTAGAATACGTAGTTAGTGTACCCACAGTACACGCCTAGAATACATAATCGCTATAACCACAGTACACAGCTAGAATACATAATCACTGTACCCAGAGTACAAAACTGGAATACAGAGTTACTGTACCCACAGACCACGGTTAGAATACACAGTCACTCTACCCACAGTACACAGCTAGAATACATATTCACTGTACCAACAGTACACGGTTAGAATACATTGTCACTGTACCCACAGTACAAGATTATAATACATAGTCACTCTACCCACAGTACACAGCTAGAATACATAATCACTGTACCCACAGTGCAATTTATAATACATTGACACTCTACCCAGTGTACACAGCTAGAATACATAGTTACTGTACCCACAGTACACAGCAAGAATACATAGTCACTGTACCCACTGTACACAGCTAGAATACATAGTCACTTTACCCACAGTAAACAACTAGAATGCATAGTCATTGTACTGTACCCACAGTACACAACTAGAATACATAGTCACTCTATCCACTGTAAACAGCTGGAATACATAGTCACTGTACCCACAGTACACAGCTAGAATACATAATGACTGTACCCACAGTATTCAGCTAGAATACATAGTCACTGTACCTGGTGTACACATCTACTGTCACCCCATAGTTCACTGCTGGAATACCAACAATACAGAGTACACAGCTACAATTCATAGTTACTGTTCCTACAGTACACAGCTAGAATACATATTCAATGTACCCACCGTACACAGCTAGAATACATAGTAACTTTACCCTCAGTACACAACTAGAATGCATAGTCATTGTACTGTACCCACAGTACACAACTAGAATACGCTGTCACTGCACCCAAAGTAAACAATTAGAATACATGTCACTGTACCCACAGTACAAAACTGGAATACGTAGTTACTTTTCCCTCAGAACAAAACTAGAATATTTAGTCACTGTACACACAATAACATGCTTGAATACATAGTCTCTGTTCACACTGTACACAACTAGAATACATAATCACTTTACCCACAGTACAAAACTAGAATACATTGTCTTTGTACTGTAACCACAGTAAACAACTAGAATAAATAGTCACTGTATCCGCAGTACACAGCTAGAATACATAGTCACTGTAACCAGAGTACAAAACTGGAATACATAGTTTCTGTACCCACAGAACACAGGTAGAATGCATAGTCACTGTAGCCACAATAAACAGTTAGAATACATAGTCACTGTAGCCACAGTACACTGCTATAATAAATAGTCACTGTACCCATAGTACACAGCCAGATTACATATTTACTGTACCCACAGATCACAGGTATAATGCACTGTCACTGTAAACACAATAAACAGCTAGAATACATAGTCACTGTAGCCACAGTACCCAACTAGAATATATATTCACTGTACAAACAGTTCACAGTACACAGCTACAATTTATAGTCACTGCACCCACAGTACTCAGTTAGTATTTATTGTCGCTGTACCCACATTACACATTTAGAGTACATAGTCACTGGATTACTCGCTTTCTCGTGTTTTGTGGGTTTCTCGCTTTCTCGAGTTTCGTGGGTTCCTCGCTTTCTCGTGTTTCGTGGGTTCCTCGCGTCCTTTTGTTTCGTGGGGTCCTCGTGTTTCGTGGGTTCCTCGCTTTCTCATGTTTCGTGGGTTCCTCGCTTCCTCATGTTTCATGGGTTCCTCGCTTTCTCGTGTTTCGTGGGTTCCTCGCTTTCTCGTGTTTCGTGGGTTCTTCGCTTTCTCATGTTTCGTGGGTTCCTCGCTTTCTCGAGTTACGTGGGTTCCTCGCTTTCTCGAGTTTCGTGGGTTCCTCGCTTTCTCGTGTTTCGTGGGTTCCTCGCTTTCTCGTGTTTCGTGGTTCCTCATTTGGTCGTGTTTACATCCCATACTAAGTCACTAGAGAAATATATCACAATCACAAAAGCTAGACAGGGTATATCGTAGGTGTTGAATCAGTTTGTATTTCATGCAAGGGAAACATCTGTTACATTGATTGATGTAAAGATGGTAGAACAGTTTTTTTTTAATAGATCCGGCTATTTCATAAACATGACCATCCCAGTTGATTTCTTCAGTTGTGCTCTATCAACGTGGCAGTATCACCAAGCCATTGGTTTCTTTGATCATGTATCATGTTTAAGGTATTGTTTTGGAAATAAGTCTACTACATTATTTGAATATGAGTATTTCGTAAAACATGGCCAATTAGAAACACAAATATTCCAATTTCGGTATTGCGAAAACAACTGTATTTCATGCTTGCCGTCGTCTAGGGCAACTGCTCATATTTCAGAAGTTCCTTTGCGTTGATAGTTAGTCGCGTACGCGCGCGTGCACACACACACACACACACACACACACACACACACACACACACACACACACACACACACACACACACACACACACACACACACACACACACACACACACACACACACACACACACACACACACACACACCACACACAAACACATACACAGAGCTTGGTGTAACGCCATGTATTTTGTTTATAATTGTTAACGCCTTGAAGATCAGTCCAGTGAACGCCGTCGAAGTTGTACGACACCCCTCTATCTGTGTCCGAGTAGAACTTTTACTTGTACGTGGAACCCACAGCAATATACACACGCAGCAGAGGTTATGTCCTTTAGAAGAAAAAAACAGTGTCAAACTAAACATTACTGAGCTTGGGCTTATTACGTGGGTTGTGGCGAAACAAACACTGTAATACAAGACTCTAGACACAGACGCCATTGTTATGTTTGTATAGCTATAGCATAGACGTCGTGATTCTGCGTTTTCTAATGAACAATTGACAATTGTGGTCTTACAGGACTCCAGACACAGACGCCATTGTTGTGTTTGTGTGGCTAATAGTGATCAAGACGCCGTGAAGCTGCGGCGGTTGAACAACCTGTCGCTCTGGGTGCATTGTTGCCGGCGAACATAGAATGTTGGGGTAAAATAGTGCTGTTCGATCCAGTTATTACACCACAGTGCACATCTACAAAATGTTCGTTGTTTGTTTATCATAGCTGCATCGCGTTTTTGCACTCCTTATGTATAATTGCATGCGGCAGTAAAAACTAATCTACCTGAATGATCTAAAAAAATTAAAGTTGCTGCTAAGCCCCTTTTAAATACGTGAGCAACTTTTCTTATGAAATTACTAAGCGCAAATCGGCCATCGTGAGACTAGTGCGTGATACTACTGAAGCGACCGCAAATGGATAAAAAAAACGAAACAACAAGAAGCGGATTGTCGGTGATATGAAGCCGTGTTCAAGTTAATGACTGCGGCCGATATGTGCCAATACATCAACTAAATTTGAAGGCGGCAACTGCGGTGTAATTCTGCATGATCAAAGAGGTTGGGACAACGCTAGGTTTGTTTGCTGTGCAACGGATATAATAATTTGTTTTCGTGTACTGCACAATGGCTTTTTTCGCGTGGGCGCTAGAAGCATAAATTGGTCGATGACACAGTCATCCAAGTACCATGAACAGGCAATTAGTGTACAAAAATTTCGATGATTTGTTGCGTAATCACTCGTTTGATTCATGAGACTCGGTAAAGAAGAATCGATCATACCGTGTACCGTAACATGTCAAGAATTGTTGGAGAGAAGACTCGCCAGTTAAGATTTCTTGATGTCATTATTAGCTGAGTTACGATTTACTCTCGTCCATTTTGGATACTTGAGCAACACTGCCTTTGCATTGGCCACGGACGCCGACCTGATTTGCCGTGGCAAAGCGAACATCGCCTTTAGGCCAATAGGGGAAATGAGGGTAAAGTGGGCCGCTGGACCAAAGTGGACCCCACCATGATAGCTATCCTGTGGTAAACAAACAGTAGTATTACTTAAATACGCGCAGGTGGCACTAACCAAAGTCATACATGTCAATTGGGCGCGAATATCGAAAACCGTGAGTTACAAATGTGAGATTTTGGTATTTTTTAATATATTTGGCGTGTTTACAAACGCCATATAAAAAATATGTCCCGGTTATTTCCCATAAATGGGTATGCATGAAGAAATTATATATTTAGATGAATAAGCATGTCCATTTTGAAGTGAATGCACACGTTGAAACCAAAACTTTATCTGGCCAATACTCTTTGTAAGCAGCCAAGGTGGGCCCCGCGGCCGCAGTTGCTGTGCACGTCATAGATAATGTGTTAATGACGTAGGCTTTGCTGCAATGTATGAACATTAATTACATAGTTTCATAATGTGAATATGTATACTTAGCCATACTGTTTAAATCACACAAAAATGTATTAATAATATGTAAAGCACATTAGCCTATTACACACCATAATTAGTAAATTATTCAGGTTCTTATGTTGTGCAGAGATATATTGGGACAGTAGGAAGGGTGAAGGACGGGTGCAATGTGGTGGGTGTGGCCAGTGGGCTCATCGGGAGTGTGCAATGTGTGAGGGGGGTTGTCTATGTTCGAGATGTATGCTAATGACTGAGTGGCATGGGACATCTTTGTGATTGGGCCCATTTTGGCCTTCGATTTTTAATTAGTAAAAAATTTCTGTTTTAAAATACTTTAGATTTATAGTGTTTATTAAGATAGCATATAATTAAATAGTTCCAGCTACTATAAATCTTTTAAATAATTTTATAATTTAAATACAACAAATTAAATATAAAAAGTGTCCAGTGCCACAATGGCCCTTCAGTAATGGCGCCACATTGCCAAATTTATGGCAAAAACACAACTGGGTATCCAATTATTTTGTTTGTAAGAGCTGTAACTTATGTGTCTGGGAGATGTTTCGGAAATTGGTTTATATGATAAAATATGGAAATTTGTGGGAATTTATTTTCATCGCAGTATCTATCAATCTCATTTAAATAATTATCTTATTTAAATAAAAACAGTCCAGTGCCACAATATAATTTAGTCATGACGTCTAACCGTCAAATGCACATATCAAATACGGCCGCAGTCATTAACTTGAACACGGCTTCAGATCGCCGACAACCCGTTTCTTGTTGTTATGTTACCCCTGTCGTGTGAATGTCCTCACACTAAAATGTCATTTCATTTATGGTCTGATCAATTTATTCCCTTCTGTTGTAGACGACGCAATGATCTCACTCTGTCAGTATCATTATGTGGCTTTTAACTCTTTTATTCATAGGCGGAACGAATTATGCGAGCTGAAGACACGGACGACGAGACCGTCTTCGATGAAACTGACAACGATGGCCTGCTCAGTGGCAACACTGACGGAATCGATGACGATGTATTGGAACGGCTCGAACGTGTCTAGCAGTATCGCGCCTTCAAGGAGGAGTGATCTGTGGCATAAACGACTAGAGCATATTGTTTCCAACGTTTTATTATTTTATTTTATTAATGGGTTAACTTGTGCAGCAACGTAATATGTACGTTAAATAAACAATAAAGAATTTGCATCAACATTAACAATTAATTGTTTAAGTATTTTACTTCAAAGTACATTTTATTTGAAATACTCCTTAAAAGTATTTTTATTTAAAATACTTTTTTATATTTTATTTGATATATTTGTTTCGATTATTTCAACCGTCCCTGCCGACGCCACTGTACAACTTTTTCGGGTTTAGCTATTACCTAGTCTAGTATCGACGCACGAATTGTGAGAAACGCAACGATGGATACTGGATGCGGGAAAAATACCATATTTAATAGAGTACGCAGTTCTTGAGAACAATCAGAACCTATTGGACAAGAAATCGATATTCTAAGGAATGCAAATGTTCCACTCTGCATTAGCATATACCTCGTTTACACGGCGCTAACGCATCACCATCGCAATAGATAGGACAGGAAGTTGCGTTTACACAACGTTGTTAGCGATCGCGATTACGATAGCGATCGCGATCCCACTCATTCTGGTCTTGACTGATTCGTCATATTTTCAACTCTGTGCTTATCGTGTACAAAAGCAAATCCAGCACTTAGTATCGACAGCTTTATAAAATAAAATGATGTAAGCAACGTCGTCGTTATCATTTGTTCTCACGCACTTCAGGAACGTGATCGTGATCTCAAGTCATTTACACGGCACACCTCGATCGGGAAACTCGCTCGATCGCAATAGCGATCATCCTCCGACGTAGGATCGCGATCGCGAACGCAACGGAAGTGTGTACACGGCAAAAAATATCGCGATCGCGATCCGCCTTCAGTACGGTGCGCAGAAGCCTAGACCCATGCTCCCCAACGTACGCACAAAGTACGCTGTCACTCTTACCCCTGTCTTTGCATACATCATTAGTTCATGACCCCTTCGCACGCACTCACACTAGTGCCCTGCGCGGGCCGGGCTTTGAGTCCAAGCCCGGGTCGGGCCTCTACATAATTTCGTGGGCCGGGCCTGGCCTGGGCCTACATACTGCGGGCCCGGGCAATTTAAACACATCGGGCCTGAGCCTAGTGTGAGCGGGCCGGGCCGGGCCTGGACATAATAAAAATATTAATACAAAACGCCGAGTATTACTTTATTTTTTAATACAAACTGATTATAAATTGTAATTCCGGTTAATGAATGCTTGAAAATTATTTCTTTAGTATTATATAGTTGCAAACTCAGACCTTGCATGAAATCTAATGGCCTCATAAGTTCACTTGGCTGGAAGTAGCCAGCCCCAAATGTTTACTTTAGAAATATTTGCAGAGGCAATCAAGCCATGATTAACCATCAACTTATCACCCTTTGACCCTACCAGTGGACATTCTATTGTCTAGGTCTTCCCTCCAAACATTGCCCACCTGAATGACCTGCCCACTGCCAAGTGCCCACTAGCCCACTACCCAGTACCCAACCCAGTTGGTAATTGGTATTTCTCCCCAGTCCTAATTCATTCACACTTCTAATTCACAGTACTAATTCACACATGTCTGAACCTGTCTGTCTCAGGCTAGTGACTGCAGGCCTGCTGGAAATGCCACTGGGTGTCAGTGCCAGTGGGTGACATTTAATTGAAATATCATATTAAATTATGTTAACTTAGTTGAGCTAATTCAATTAGCAATATAAATTGGGGTTATGGCTTGCATATGGGTTAAGTCAGGGTTAGATAAACAAATATCCTACCCTAACCATAAGCCAATACATTAAAGCCAAATATAACAAATGTTATCATATTTAATAGTAAAGACACTAAGAAGTTTTTCTTTATTTTTCTTCAGGATATTCTTAAGTTTGAAGAAGTTGGTGGTGCTGGATTTTTAGAACTCATCCAGCACAATATGGACCTTCAGCATAAGAGTAGTACTCCACTAAGATGTAAGGGTATTATGCCCCATCCCATATATGTGTGTGTGTGTGTGTGTGTGTGTGTGTGTGCGTGCGTGCGTGCGTGCGTGCGTGCGTGCGAGTGTGTGTGTGTTTTATTTCATAAAACATTAAGTCGGTTTTACAGTTTATTTGTTTTTAGTCTTTGTTATAAGATTATAGGTTTATCTTCTCTAAACTTAGCGGGCCGCGGGCTTGCGGGCCGCGGGTATGGGCCGGGCCTGGGCCAAACATTCACGGTCTGGGTCAGGCCTGGGCCGGGCCTTGGCCTGAATTATAGTTTGCGGGCCTGGGCCTGGCCGGGCTTGAAAAGTTAGTGCGGGCCTGTCCCGGGCCTGGACTCTAACTGCTAATTGCGGGCCGGGCCGGGCTTGGGATCAAATTCTAGGCCCGCGCAGGGCACTAACACACACACACTGTTAAACGTGATATGTTTCCACACAGAATGCACAGAAGAAGGAGATTCACAAACAGTCCTCCTCTGGTGACATAACAAACACTGACCACTGTAGAATGTCCGTTAGCCGCCGATACAAAATTAACCAGTATAAAGAGAAGCCTTGCCGCGTGCCTACCAGTATCAACGACGAACAACTAAACATTACTAAAATAACATACTATACGTTGACTGATTACACCGTTGCGCCACCCTTCGACTGGAGGATGTCAATTGTCAACCCATTTAACGTAAACCACATTTAAACGCTAGGCGAAACAGCGTGCGAGCTCGTTCACACGACAACGATATAATGACAACAAGAAGCGGATTGTCGGCGATATGAAGCCGTGTTCAAATTAATGATCACGGCCGTACTTGATATGCAAAGCTCTTCCTTTCAAAGTGTTTACAGTACTGTTGCGATAACATAATGTTAACTACGTGTATGGTTTGTGGCTTTGGCGAAGATTACATTAATAAACTATCTGTGACTTCGGCATACGTCAGTTGGGTTTGATAGCGGTAACTTCGCTTTATTCTCCATGATTAAACGCTGACAACGCTGGGTTTGTTTTCTGTGGGACAGACAACATTTTGTATGGCCGTGTAGCGGCGCACTGGCTTTACCGCATGCTCGCTGCTAGGTATTTCCGTTGCGTATGTAATTAAAATACATAACAAGCAGGGCCTGTATTGTAGAGAATGGGAGTATTGTGGGAGCGGTGGTGACAAGTCAGAACGCCGGACTTTCATTCGAGAGAACCCGGGTTCGAATCTTCTTTCTTCCGTTACGAAGCTTTGGCAATTTCGTTCATCCCACGTTGTCACAGTTCAATCAACTGTACGAATGAGTACTTGGCTACAAACTGAGGTGAATATGTGAAAGAATAGTCGTTGCACAGTAACTACACCGTGGCTGAAAGCTTCCCATTGAAATCGAAATGGTGTTGGAATGAACAGGTCTGCCATGGTGTATAGAGTAAAGTGTTTTGAACAGTCCCAAAAACTGGATTCCACGCTGGGGTGGCTATTGTATGCTTATATTGAATTGAGTAGTTCCAGTAGAAGTTTCCAGGACAAATTAGCAATTCATTCATAGATTGTAGATGAAATACTATATAATATTCTAGATTAGCAAAATGTGGAATTTGTCATATATTTGGGTAAGTTACAATATTTAAAAACATTCTTGTCAATGTGAAAAAATAGTCACAACATGCGAAATTATATCGTTTTGAGAAAATCCCCAAATAAATAAACTACATACATATAAGTATGATAGTGATAAATTTAAGGGACATTTTGGTTAATATAAACTAATTACGTCTGCTAAACCACTGTGAATGAATTAAGTAAAAGCTGAATAACACCCTAAAGTTGCAGTGTATTTTTGACACAAACCCTTCACCAACCGTAATTCCAAACCTTGTATAGTTGCGTACATGTAAGTTCGTACGCCAAATTGCAACGTCGTAAGTGTTGTAGTTTACACGTGGCAGGACGTGTTTACGATCATTTTGATTGTCGCGTTATCCGGCTGAGTCATCAGATCGGTATCAAGGGCTGTTTCCTTTATAGGTTCAACGGCCCAAAAAAATACACTAGCGCTGATATTTGCTGGTGTAACGACGTGATTTAGTTGTGTAGACATACTACTGATGTGTACTGGAATCACAGTAACCAGACGATATGTTCCGTTTTCGCGGCGAACGAATATAGCTGGTTCGAACATTGTAGCACTCGTGGTCATTACTATGTAAACGTCTTTAGTGTTTCTAAGAAATCAAGGGGATTTCCAAATGGTCTTTTTAAACGATGGATTTGCGAAATATGACATTAGTGCAGGGTGATTATTTATGGTGTCGATGTTCAATATTTCGTAGCATGAAGAAAAATAACTCACACGCTAGCCACCCAGCCACCATAAGAACGTACGATCAACATAGATGGGGAAATTAATGCATAAAGCAAACTTTATGTAGTCAGCTATAAACTGTCCGCACTATTCAAACATCCAGCCTTCAGAAAATAAATTAACTAACAAGATGTAGCTGTTAACTAGCTATATAACTAACAAACTACCTAACAAACACTACTTAATTGTGATGTACGAAATGCGTGTATCAACAACACACATATACACCTAGTCTGATTCACAGTTGTGGTATATCAAGTGCGCGTGACAACAGTTGAAACAACTCATTTAAAATTAAATATTTTAGTGATAGTATTCACATATGATAACATTAATCAAAATGTATGAATCTTAAGAGAGAACTAACTAGAAAGAAATGAAGAAAACTGCAAACATTAGCGTGCGTTGGAGAAGTATCGTTTCGGCCCTACGCTCTATTTTGAGCGAAGAGAATTAAGTAAGTAAGCAAGTGGCCACGAGAAGGTCTGCACATACGAGAATAAAGCCAACTCCTCATGAATTGAATAGATCCATTACGCAACTTGTTGAATAGTAACCACAACAACAAGTTAACAGCAAACATGTCCGCTGCAAATGTGAAGCTGTCAGACATTCCGTCGTATCCATATAAACTATTGTCGATTGCTGAGCGGTTTCGGAAACGGCAGAAAGTTAATTATATTTCATAGTCTCTCAGGGAATCTGGTGTCCGAATTGCATGCTCCCGTGCACAAACCAGGTTCGTCCACATCTACAGTATGCGAGCTCCGCATGGGATTCATATACACAACAAAACATCAAAGAAATCTAGAAAGTACAACGATGAACAGCGAGATTTGTAAAGAAGAACAAAAACAATCGGGAAAGCAATGTCTCCGAGAAGATGAAGGGTCTAAAGTTGGAGTTCTTGGAGCTTCGGAGAGAGATTAGCAGCCTCGTGGTGTTTTACAAATCATTACATGGACAGACAGTTCTTCCTTTACCAGATTATCTTGTTCGGGAAAATATAGACGCCGAGTTCGAGGAGTTGTGTGATGATTTTTTTAAGTTAAAACTTTATCTAAAAAAAGTGCTCGTCCCTCCCCCCCCCGAGGACATCATTGCGTCATGCAAGCCTCTACTGGGGAGGCTCTACTGAAACGAGAGGCCCACCGTATCGAATATGACAATGAGTCCCACGCCGATATGTTATCAGCATAATTGCTATAATCACGGACGCGTCCACAAGAAAAGGCGCTCTTATTTGTGTGCGTGCGTGCGCGTGCGTGTGTGTGTGTGTGTGTGTGTGTGTGCGCGCGCGTGCGTGCGTGCGTGAGAGCGTGTTTAGCATAGTTATATAATGGCAACGTCACATCCATTCGGCCATGAACGACACAGCAAGCATCGTCGCGTCATTTGAAAGACGCCTTTGCGATTGTTGTGTAAATGTCGACAATCGTATAGACTGGTGTCAGTTTTATGAAATGTATGGTGTGCGGTGCGGTGCGGTGTGGTGTGGTGTGTGTGTGTGTGGGTGCTGTGTGTGTGGTGTGGTGTGCTGTGGTGTGGTGTGTGGGTGTTGTGTGTGTTGTGTGGTGTGCCGTGGTGTGGTGTGTGTAATGCGGTGCGTTGCGGTGTGGTGTAGGGAAATGTGGTGCGTGGTGTGTGTGCGTGTGCCTGTGCATGTGCGTTTGCGTGAAGGGCGGGTTTCACGTCTTTAAAAAAGGGCTCTCGATACGCCAATCACTTCTCTTGAGAGCCCGGCGGTCTAACCGATACACTACAGCTACCTCGTTGCGTTTCTCACAATTCGTGCGTCGCACAATTCTGCTCAAACTCGTTACAGGACTCGGTAATACGCTGTCCAAAGCGTCGGCAGGGATGGCTAAAATACTGGAAAACAATATTTAAAATAAAAATACCTCAAATATTTCAAATCAAATTTGTATAAAGAATTTTTCAAATAAAAATATATTTTAAAATACCCTTTTCTGGAAATGAAATACTTTTACATTTAGAGAGTGGTGCATGCAGATAATGCTGGTGCAACTTTCTATTGTTTATTTAACGTACATATTACGTTGCTGCACAAGTTAACCCTTTAATAAAATAAAACATAAAATGCATTTTATATTTGTCATTTGTGAACATACAAGGCCAGGATTAAGTATTTGTGGAAAAGGTAAAAGTCAAGATCAAGGTACGTTCGTTTACATCGTGGTATCATGTCTTTGAGACTGCTCAAAGCGCTTTACGCTTCACTCCCTGGCAGACTTGTTTATTCCAACGTCAACGTTGCTTCTCAGAGAAGCATTCAGCGACGCCACAATTACTGCGCGAAGACTATGTGTTCACATTTCCACCAGGTATTCAATAAAACAACTGATTGAACTAAGGCAATATGGGGTGAACGAAATTGCCAAAGTTTCGAAACATTAGCAAGAGGATTCGAATTCGGGTTCTAGGCGCACCATCACCCCGCCCACGCACATAATGCAGACGACATTTCGACAAATAAATTCTCCACAAAAAAGTTTGTCAAAGTAAATAAAAAAATAGTTTAAATAAACATTTTAATATATATTTTATTTGCGAAATACAATGTCAAATACAATTTTAACCACCCATGGGTGGTTTGTCGTTATATTACTTATGCCTATGTGTATTCCTTCTTTTAACTACGGTAAATTTTGTACATCAACTGGAGAGACCACCTCAGTTGTAGATTTATATAAGTTGAGAAATATATACAGCTTTCAACGCGGGCATGTGTAATACAGACTAAAGTATCTACATAAGCATTTGGAGAAGTGTGTGCAAGCTATCATACAATGAAATATACCAACGACCGATACACACATTGCATCTGATTTATTCAAGAATGGACGTGCATGACAGACAAGCAATCAGCAAAGTGTAACCGTTAGAAAACAATACGTGTCGTTTGAATGAAGGCTGACGGTGTTAGTTTCACAGCAGTAGCAATTCAACATAAATTCATAAGAAATTCAGTTGCATATGTACGAACTAAACACTAAGTTGACAAGTATGTTCAACGCATGCATGCGTCATACATTCTAACGTCTCTACGTAAGCATTTGGAGAAGTGTGCGCAATTTATCATACAATGCAATATACCAACGATCCACCATTTATCATACAATGCAATATACCACCGATCCACCATTTA